>CM039506.1:4350799-4893326 GCA_022432975.1 Begonia masoniana
TAAGAAATCTGCTGTTCAATGCAATTATCCTGAAAAATGAACTGTATGTAATGAGGGGCGTGGATAAGAAATTAAGTTGCCCATAAATAAGTTTTTGTCGGACTTTCCGTGCTAAAGCTTCTTTTCATTCTGAATATACAAGTTTGGTCACAGGCGCCTCACGGCGGTGTTAAGGAGAACACACCATTGATTGGTACGCAAAGGAACGAGTTGAATGCAGGTGGAGAACTGTGTAGATACCTGAATTGAGCTGTACCTTGCACGAAAGTGAGTTGGTTAGGGACCAAGTAAGCTCAAATTGAATACCTTAGTGCAGCAGCTGATTCCTTTAATACTGGTCAACTCATTTTTTTGGGTGTTAACTAAAAAAATGGTAAATAAACTTAGTATGGCATATATTTAATGAAGTAGTGTTTTCCATTCTTCGATTCGCAAAGTTGTAAGGAGAAAAACAGTTTTACATGAACTTTCGGGAAAATCGTGTATGCATGGACATTCACTGTGCTTACAATTAAAACAGCAGACAACAGAAACAACACAACAGAACCTAAAGGAAGAACAGGTTACTCGGAATATAGCTTCAACTTATCTACCCGAAACCTCCCGACAGTAGTAAAATCCCACAGTCTCCGCGATGTAGGGTCTTAAGGGCCAACCTACGGGTATGAACTTGTGACAGCCCCTGACCCGGTCGGGGACGAGGAGCCATCACTCCAGACATTTAACAGAAAACGGGACATATATTTTTTTTTTAACCTTAAAACTTTACAGAGGGAAGAGACCTTCTCTGGATTTAAAAGCAAAACGGGAAACAGTTGAATAAAAGACTGGATGGGAAATCAGTGAGGCAGAACACTTGAGTGTTTAAATAACAGGCTAGGTGGACAACGGGCATGGAGAGAACGACGTGATAAAATACATGTAGTGAGAATAATTGAAAATGTAAACTGAGAGATATATTGAAAAAAGACTACAGTGAATACCGGAGTCGGGTGATCTATGGCCGGAGGAGTAAATAAAACAGGGCGGAAGACGTAGGTAGAAAATGTAAGTAAACTGGGCGGGCATAGGCGGAAGACTGGTGGAAGAAGACTGACGGATGAAGTAGTTTTCAAAGGCAGAAGCGGAAGATGTAAATAGTGGATAATGTGAATGAGACAAAAGTGAACAGTAAATATAGGTGGATATGAATAAGACAGAAGTGAACAGTAAATATAGGTGGATATGAATAAGACAGAAGTGAACAGTAAATATAGGTAGATATGAATAAGACGGAAGTGAACAGTAAATATAGGTGGATATGAATAAGACAGAAGTGAACAGTAAATATAGGTGGATATGAATAAGACGAAAGTGAACAGTAAATATAGGTGGATATGAATAAGACAGAAGTGAACAGTAAATATAGGTAGATATGAATAAGACGGAAGTGAACAGTAAATATAGGTGGATATGAATAAGACAGAAGTGAACAGTAAATATAGGTGGATATGAATACAGGTGGATGTCACTGTTCAATGGATGATGTGAACTATAGGTAGACGTCACTGTTCACCGGATGATGTGAACTACAGGTAGACGTCACTGTTCACCGGATGATGTGAACTACAGGTAGACGTCACTGTTCACCGGATGATGTGAACTACAAGTAGACGTCACTGTTCACCAGATGATGTGAACTACAGGTAGACGTCACTGTTCACCGGATAATGTGAACTACAGGTAGACGTTACTGTTCACCGGATGATGTGAACTACATTTAACAGGAAGACTTATGACAGGGAGCACAAAACAGACGGCATAAAAACCTCAAAAAAATCGATTCAAAACATGATTTTTGGACATAACAGAAAGCATGACAGAAGTTTAAGAAAAAATCAAACTGCATGGATAGCTCCAAAACCAGAGACCATCCATGCACAAACTAACAGAGAAAACTCATGGCAGTTCCAGAATATTTCAAAATATATAAATACAACTGTCGAATACAGAGGATTTTAAATACATTGACAGGTTCAATACAATGTTTAAATATCACAGAGGCTGAGCAGAACCTGACATATGTTTCCAAAAATTCACCAAAACAGAAGTTTTAAAACGTATACGCAAACTCTATACATCGGTTTGAGAATTTCAAAAGCTATACAGGACTTGACATACTTCAAAAATACACTCTCACAGGGATAACGTTTGTCTGACTGCAGCAACCACCCTGTGAGCTCATCCCGCCAACTACATCAACTCCTCATCCTGAGGCACAATGTTTTCTTCTGGAGGATCCATACCTACAACAGGGAGTTTAACTATGAGCCTAGAGCTCAGTAAGAACATACAATGCAAAGTGATGTACGTGCTATGCATGAACATTTTCAAATACATGAACATTACATTACATTTCACTGGACAGGAAAGTATAAGTGGGAAGAAGAGCTGGCGCAACAAGAGTACATGCCACAACAGGACATAACAGGAGTACATGACAGGATGTCAGTTCTCATCCACACTTAACCATACATTTCATTACTAGTTTTATCTTACTTAACTTCAAACCATGTGCAGAAAACATTTTCATGACTTTCAGAGAAAACGTGTATGCATGAACATTCATAGACAGACGACAGAATGATAAACAGAATATAAAACAGAATACACTTAACCTTAAAACATAACCTATGGTTTAACTACCCAATAGAAATCCCGACAACATAAAAACCTAGTACTTCCTTATTGTAGGGCCTTAAGGGCCAAACCTATAAGTATGAACTTACATGTTGTCCAATATGCAGCAAGCTTGACGTGCACAACAACGGTGGTTCGCGAACCTTTACTGAAGGAAACCGAAGGAAACAGAGGAAACAAAGTTTTGGAAATTTGTTTCAGGCGTCTGGAAGAGAGAAAGCAGAGAAGAAAAGATGAAAAATTGCAAGCTGGAGTGTTTTCACGTAGGAGGGAAGGAGGAAGAGGGGCTTGGCTTCTCCTACAAGTTTGCCAAGTGTCAAACACTTATTAGTTCCCTCCCACCAACCTTAATTTCTTCCTAATTTGTCATTCCATTGGTTTTTAACTAAAACATTATTTAGTTAATCGATTCGGTCTCACGAATCACCCTCGTTCTATTAATCACATCGACAATTTTATTAAAAACAGTCATTGCATTAATATTGAGTAATCCCGCTTAATTATTCGGGAAAATAATTACACGGAAAATGCCGGGTGTTACAGAACTTACCTGTTTGCTGTAGAGTTGATGTTCTTGATCGTCTCGGTAATGCACGAACCTGTACATGCACGGAAGGAAAATAAACAAGCTGCAAATGCTAACTAATAACTTGTAGGATATGCTTCTAACTCCATTCAGACTTTTAGAAAACGTTCCAAAGTGTTTTCATGTAATAACAGTGAGTTTTCTCCAAAACACCTTAACCCTAAACTTCAACAAAACTCACTTTTAACATGTCCATACTTGTCAACTAGGTTAGATGATTACCTTTGCTGAAGAAAACAGAAGTAAGCAGGTGAAACAAGTTTTGGAGATTTGGCACTGTCGCCTGGAAGAGAGAAAACAGAGAAGGCAGAAGGATGTTTCACGTAGGAGGGAAGAGAAAAGAACATGGCTTCTTCAACAAGTTGTCAAGTGTCACTCAATCATTGGCTTCCTCCCACCAACCTTAATTGGTTTACCTAATTTGCCCTCCCATTGGTTTTTAACCAAGGTGTTCTGTTTTGGTTGATTTTTAGTTTGGTTTACCAATTAAATTATTAGTTAAATTCACTGATCCGTTTTCTCTAGACATCCACTTGGGGTATCACAAAACTCCAATGAAATACGCACTTCATTAATGGCCAATATATGTATATCCCATTTAATTGTTCAAAGAATAATTACATGGCTAAAATGTCAGGTGTTACACTTTTAACTGACTACCACCAGCAGCAGTTAAACGTTGTTTAGTTTTTTCAAAATATTTAGTAAGAATAAGTCCTTCCTTAACACAATTAATATCAGCACAGCTATCGATAAGAGCAATTACATTTACTAAATGATATTCTTGATTAATAATTAATGTAATTTTTATAAACTATTTTTGAAATTTAATTTTAGTTAATAAATCTAATTGCAAATTAGTTTCTTCAGGGTTATAGTTTTCTGTATTATAGTTATAATTATAATTTTCACTGTTATCTATTGGATTCTCTAATTTCAAAAATCTATCATTAATCATAATTTGATATTGATTATAATTATATTGCAATTGTTGTAATTCAATTTTTAAATCTTTTACTTCACTATTTAAATCTTGAATAGTGACTGGTTGAACCTTTTATTGTTCTAATCTTTAAAATACTTCATTCATAGTACAATATTGATTTCTTTTATTATGTTCTTCTATTTTTTCTTTTTTCATATTAGAATGAATAACTAATTCAATAATTTGTTTACGAAATGTAGGATTATTTATTTGATCTATTTGATCAATAATTTCTTGTTGATTAGATGTTGATACATTTATTTGATATTTCTGACAGGTGATATCATCATTAGACGAAGAATCTGATAAATATTCTAAAGAATTGTCAGAGACTGAATCTTCTTCAGAAGACGTTAATAAAACTTTCGATAATTGTAATCTTAAATTTTCATCAATATCAATGTTATTTAATTTTGTTTTTGTAGTACATTTGGAAGCATAATGACCAAATTTACCACATTTATAACATTTAATTTCATCTATATTTTTCTTTTTCTTTTTAAATTTATGACGTTTAGAAGATTCAGGAAAATCTTGCTTTTGTTTATATTTTTTAAAAGCTTTTTTATAGGCTTTTTTCTTCTTTTTATATTTAATTTTTTCTTCAATTTGTTGATTTTTAGATAAGTCTTTCATAATAGTTTTTTTAGCAACATGATATGCAAATTGTTCACAAAATTCACCTATCTCTTATCTACAAGTGATATTTTGTTTTTTCATTTGATATTGTAATTTCTTACATAAAGATAAACCTTCTTGAACACATACACTAATTAAATGACCATAAGTACAATTAGACTAAGGAATATTTATACCATAATTTAATTCTAATAATTTATCCTTAATTCTTTTAGAAAATAAAGGAGGTAAGCCATCAATAAACTTGGCTTTCCAATGCTCCAAATTAACATCAGGTCTTTGCATAACTTTAGTTATAAATACATCTTTATACCATCTAAAATGGGTTAAAGATTTACATCTCAAGTTTTGTAATAATTCTCATCTCAAGTTTTGTAATAATTCTCTACCACATTCTTGTTTTTGTTCTGTGGCTCCAATAAAATGTAATATAATTGCTTGAATAAGAGTATATACGCTATCTTCTATAAGCATATCTTGATCTTGTTTTAAAGAATGTAAAATTTCATGTTTTTGTTGTGGAAGTAAATAATTATTTCACTAGCCTTTTAATGAGCCTGTAAACCCATTAATAATAAATGATGCAATATCAGAATCTATATTATGAGAGACTTTACATACAATAGATTACATTAACATTCTATTTATATATATATATATATATATATATTGAGGGTTTAGGCTAAAAAAATAGAAGGAAATACTCCTTGCTTTTTATCCCATTCGTAGAGACAGCTGCGAGAGGGAGTATATTGGATTTATATATATATATATATATATTGAGGGTTTAGGCTAAAAAAATAGAAGGAAATACTCCTTGCTTTTTATCCCATTCGTAGAGACAGCTGCGAGAGGGAGTATATTGGATTCAGAGCCTCGCTTTCAGACGAGGGATTTCGTTTTGTTTTCTAATACTCAAATCGACATCATTTTTATTCGGTTTCCTGTTTGTTTTGGGCGGTCAATAATGGACGTCGATCCTCGTCACTATGATCACATTGTATGTTTTTATTTTAGGAACAACATTGAATTTGTTGGTTTTTGTTTTTCTGCTGAAAGCTGTCGCATGGAACAAACTTTCTGTTTTGTTTAATTTTTGGTTAATCTGCGAAACCCTAATTTTAATTTTCTGTCGTCGCTATATAGCCTGTTCTCTCCGGGTAGAGAAAGTCGTGTTTCCCTTTTTTGTTCCATTGTTTTATGGAAATGTCAGTGTGGTGATCTGGTCACATCCCTACTCCAAATTTTTGTTCGATTGAAGCCTTCGTTATTTATTTTCAAAGACAATTAGGTGTAGAAGACGCTTCTTTGATTTTGCAATGTAAAAACCGCAGGCGTGAAGAATAATGATGGTTAAATGTAAGCTTTTTAGGATATGCCTCAGTCGAAAAAATTGCTTTCCTTGGTATTGGATCATAAGCAGGATAGAATGTAAATAATGTGATGATTTGGCCTGGTTAGAGATTAAAAGTTCTATGAGCCACGCTTGTTGCTATGCAGTTAGAAATAATGCTGGTAAAAGGGAAGCTTTTTAGGAGATTTATAATGTAAGAAAAAGGATTTCTCAGTTTTGTTTATCATAACCTGAATAAATGTAATTTAAATGATGATTTAGTCAAGATATTGATTAACAAATTTCATGGATTTTGTTTCTATGTATTTTAAACAAACTAGCTCTTTTGTTGCTGTAGCTGTCATGAAAAATTCATCTTTGCGCAATATTGACAGGCTATCAAAGATGATGACATCAATAATATTGTTTTATCATACCTTGTCCATAACTGCTATAAGGAGACTATGGAGTCATTCACCGCTTCTACTGGCATGAAGCACCCCAACGATTATCTTGAGGACATGGAGAAACGGAAAAGTCAGTGCTTTTTATTTCCCTCAGCCGAATTTGTCTGCGATTCACAGCTTTGACTGGTCCTTGATAAACATGATAATTCTCAATCCCAACCATATTTTACCATGAGTTGTTGAGATTTTTTTAAAACTTTTTCTGCTTTATGTATGTATATCCTCTGCAATTTTTTTCCCATATATGACATTGTTTACAAATATTTCTTTTGGTGGCAGGGATTCTTCAGCTAACGATAGAGGGAAATGCACTACAGGCGATTGAGCTTATAAAACAAATGGCACATGGCTTTTTTACAAAAAATGAGGACTTGCACTTCGATCTTTTGAGCCTCCATTTTGTTGAACTTGTTTCCTCTAAGAAATGGTGAGAAAAATGAAAACTGGCACACAATAGATTATGTGGTTTTTTGTAATTGTATATTTCTTTGGCAGCACAGAAGCATTGGAATTTGCTCAGACAGAGTTGACCACATTTGGGAAAGTTCAAAAATACATGGAAAAGCTTGAAGTATGTGTATGTTTTTGATTGAGAAAATCATAACGAGTCCTAGATTTTTTTAGTATTGTATTTTATTTGTATGTTTTTACATGTTTATATTTTGGTTTTAACATAAAAAGACGTGGGAAGATCTCGACATTTCATCATCTTCATTTTACTTGAGGATTCAGACTATTGTATATTTCTGTTCTATCAGTACACATTTTGTTTCACAGAAAAAGAAACAAAGATCTGATAATTCAGGTCTCATCCTTGCAGGACTTCATGGCTTTGCTTGCATATGAAGACCCAGAAAAATCCCCTATGTTTCATCTGCTTAGTTTTGAGTACCGGCAGGATGTTGCAGATAGTTTAAATCGAGCAATTCTTGGTTTGTTCCGCATAGACCTTTCTTGCTTCTTTGTAAATGTCTGTTCTCAGGATGCTATAAGAGATATGTTTCTCTCTCATAATGTTTTCTCATTTCATTTTGAATATCAATCAGCGATGCATTCCTTAATAACAGTTTCCTTTGGCTTATGATTGATTTCAGCACATTCGAAGTTACCGGCCTATACAGTAATGGAAAGGCTAATGAAACAGGCAACAGTTGTTAGACAGTGCTTAAGTCAAGAAAGCAGTAAGGTAACTGATAGTGATTCTCATCAAGTTGCTTTCTCCATTGAATATTATTTTTCTAAAACATGATAATGGCATATAATTTTACACTCTAATATCACACTTTGACTTGAACATATAAGTTGCTCAACAAGTGGACTATTAATTTAATTATTTATAATCTATTATAATTATTCTACTAATCAATAAACGTCATGTTATAATGTAAGAATAAAATGTAAAATTAGAGTATACATTTGTGGTTACTCCTCTGAAAATGGGTGATATGATGGAAAAAATAGTGGGATAAATATTAGACAATGGTCGCCTGAATAGAATATGAGAGGGGAAGTTTTCTATTGCATGGATATTAATGTGATTGAGTTGAATATTGGGATCACTAACCTGGAATGGAAATTTTTTTTTTATCTAAATTGTACTTAAGAGTCATCAGTCATCATTTATCTGTGGTTTCATATCATTGTAGTTTTATTAGAAGTGCAGGTTGCTTATATAAACTTTTATTTGCTGGGTTTCAGGACGGAATTCCACCATTTTCTTTGAAGAACTTTCTCAAAAATTAAATCAACCAAGTCTTTGAACCTTATATCCCAAAGGACAGTGAAGTTACATCTGGCTCATGCTGTATGCCCTGTTGCCACCGATGGTTATGGTATGAAAATTGGTCGAGATATGGTCATCTGCAGAAGTTGCTGATGAGGCTTCCTGATATACCTTGGGTTCTTCCTTCAAATGCTGAGGTTTGTGCCCTTTTATTGGTTAGGGTTAGCCTTGAAAAAACCAGTTATTGGGTCCCGTTGAGCAAATTGTTTGTTTTTACTGCCTCTGATTTGTGATCTAATTGATCCATCATAAGGGCTGTGCATATGGTGTCTTGGTTGAGTTGAAAAGTTTGGATTAAATAATTTGCAGAAATTAAAGTGCAATGTGTTGCATATTTGAAGAAAGTAACTGTTCTTTCACATGAGAGAAGTGATGTTTTGATTGGTTTTTATAAATAATTTATGTTTGAATTCTTAATCACTGAGAATGACATTCTTGCAAAAGATGACTTCTAGGAGTTAGGGTGGACGCTGTCCAGTCATGTTTGATCCTGGGTCGGAACCAAACCGAACCTAACCAAACCGGCCACTTCCGGTTTCACAAAAAAGACAGAAATGAATCAAGACTGAATTGGGTGATAGGAGATACTGAACCATGAGATTAGGCCTCGTTTCAGTTTGATTTCTGTTCGGTTAATGACATTCTTGACTTCTATACGTGTTAAGTTGACATTTTTTATCATGTGACGAGTGACATGACAACATTAAATATAATGACAAGCTCAAAAAATGAGTTGTAATGTGAGTTGTTGTCCTTGTTGGATTTGAAGACATAATCCCGCAAAACCATGTCATCTGAAACAACTATTTTACGTTGTCTGCTTGCGTTCTGGGTATCTGTACTCTGCAACTATTTTGTACTCTGTGTTAAGGTTCTATTCTGAAGCCCCAATAGAGTTATTGAAAAGAAGTATAGAATTTCGTACATTTCCTTTAAATTATGTCAGCTTATTCTTTATTGTTCGTCGTAATCTGATTTAATCTGTCTTTTTGGCCTGTGATAGGTTAATACGCAACTCATGCACTCATTGAAATAGTCCTGCTCCTTCAACGACTAATATGGGTTCATATGAGTTCTTGTCTTTTTGAAATGCCAAGTCCTATTGGTCGAAATTTCTGAGTCCTATTTGTCAGTGTGGTTAATGAATTATATATATACTTTTTCAGTTTAAAAAAAATGTCATGGCTTTCACTGCGCAATTGAAAAATTTTCAAGTGTTCCGCTTTATCAAAATTGTTAGAAAAAACTATATATATATATATATATATATATATATATAATCAATAAAATTGAGGATTCCATCAAGTAGCGGAAGCCCATTGGCTCATTGATGTCTGACAGACATATTGTAAACGCCTAGTGACAGGCAGAGAACGCCTACTTCTCGAGAATTTTGAAGGCCACTGTACATAGAAGCTCACTCTGCTGTGTAAGAAGCTGAATGCTCTCTATCTTGAAGGGCTACTATTTCATCTACTGATATTTAAGCCTTCATTCTTGAGATATAAACCTAACATCTTTGACTCCTATACTTTGTTCATTCTTGAGAGAGTTAGGTCTTGTACTTAAAATTTCCTACCACTTTTATACTTTGTATAAACTAAGAGGGTGACACTTTTAAATAGTCAGTTAAGGTTCAAGAGACACCCGTAAGATCAACAAAAGAAAATGGTGAAGCTCGTGAAAAGTCTGTTAAGATTCGATTAACACCTATAAACTCAATCAAGAAAAAATCTAATCTTATGAAGAGTCATTGTAAGGTTTGATTAACACTCATAAACTCAATCATTTGTAACTAGAAGAGTTATAGTTGAAAAAAATCTTCAAGAATGAGTCTTGGAGAGCGGATGTAAGTAAGATTAGTTGAATCGCGTCAAATCTTTTAAATCTCTTTTCCTTTTGTCTTTACTATATTGTTTGTGTTCGCATATTAGAATTGATTTATTTAATTAAGAGATTATGTGTGTGTGTATTGGGATAGCAAACGAAAGAGTATATTTAATGACACAATTTTTTTTAGTAAACCTAATTCATCCCCACCTTAGGTAAGGTTAATATCGATCCTAATTGCTATTAGAACAGATGTTTAGATTTTGTTGTGGTTAAAATTTTTGTATAAATATTTTTTAACTACATCTATGACCTTTAATGTGTATAGTTCAAATGTCGAAAGACAATCAATCTCTAGGTCTCCTCTCTTTGACGATAATGATTATGATTATTGGAAATTTAGGTTGTGAATTTATATTCAATCATTAGATTATGATTAATGGTTTATATTAGAGAATGTCCATATGTCTAAATTGAACAAGAAAATGGTTTGAATGTGCCTAGTTTGCTCTAGAGTATAATAACAATGATAAAAGAAAATTGTATTTAAATGTTAAATTCATGATCATGTTATATTGTGCTCTAAAAAGTGATGAATTTAATAAAGTACAAAAGTGTGACAATGATTATAAAATTTAGAGATTACTTGAAGTCACATATGAGTCAACAAATGAATTTAGTAGAGTAAATTAAGTTTACTCGTACGTGAATATGAATTGTTTCTGTGGAAAAAAGAGGAAACAATTATCCAAATGTTTCTTGTTTTACAAACATTATTAATGGCTTGAAAGCCCTTTGTAGGATTTATTTGAAGGAAGAGTTGGTGAAAAAATCCTTAGACCTTGAGATACTTAAGATGGAAGAACTCATTGGGTCTCTTATAACACATGAGACCACAATAAAAGAAAATGAAAAAGAGGAGCTAAATGAGAAAGAAGTCTCCAAGAAGAAAGAAATAAAGACTACATGAAATTATAGCGATGAAGAAACATTATCCGAAGATGAAGAATGACAAACATATGCTGCATGACTAAAGAGAATGAAGTACATGACTCTCTTAGTGAGTTGGATGATAGTTATAATAAAAATTTAACTGTTGGATGTATTTGATGAATTAGAACAATTTACATCACTCAAATTTAACTATAAATTATTGAAAAAGGAGAATATAGAATTGGTAAAAAAAAAAAAAAAACATGCTCATATTACTTCATCTTTTGAGAATAAAATTGTTGAAACAAAAAAGAAGAATGTTGACTTGCGTATCATAGTACTTAAATTTACTAAAGGTGGTAAAAACTTGAATATACCATTAGGACAAAAAATAATAACATGTTACAAAGCTGAAATAGGACATGAATCATTTCAAAAAAAAAAAAAAAAAAAAAAATTCTAAGGCCAAAATTACACTCGATAATTGGAACCAAATCGGTGTTCAAGAACAAACCGGATGCAAGCAAGATAGTTGTAAGAATCAAGGATACGTTCTAATTTTTATTTTTTAATTTAATATTTATTCATTAATATAATTAATAAATTATTTATTATTTATTATTTAATTGGGTAAAGTGCAATTTGGCCCCTACAACTAGGTGAAATGAACAATTTACACCGTAAATTTGGATAATGGGCAATTTGGCCCCTACAACTAGGGTAAAGTACAATTTGGCCCCTACCGTTATAATTTTCGTCAAAAAGTAACATTTTTTCATTTGTTTATTTATTTTTCCTGAAATGCCCCTCACTGGACCGAACCGGACCAGACCGGTTCGGCTAATTGCACTCTGATTTTTTTATTTTTTTTTAAATCCTATTTCTCGAAAAAGAAAAGATAGATGAATATAATTAAATAAAAAATAAAAAATCAGAGTGCATTTAGCCGAGCCGGTCTGGTCCGGTTCGGTCCAGTGAGGGGCATTTCAGGGAAAAAAAATAAACAAATGAAACGTTACTTTTTGACGGAAATTATAACGGTAGAGGCCAAATTGCACTTTACCTTAGTTGTAGGGGCCAAGTTGCCCATTATCCAAGTTTACGGTGTAAATTACCTATTTCACCTAGTTGTAGGGGCCAAATTGCACTTTATCCTATTTAATTATATTAATTTATAAATGTTACATCATATAAAAATAGAGACTCTTATTTATCACAGCGTTCGATACCGCCTCATTTCATCATGGACTTAAGAAGATGGTGAAGCTACTTGGCCTCGAAGGGCTTGGGCTCTTTCAACCATTGTTGATCCTCTTCACTGTAATTGTAATTTTTGAAGTCTCTCTCAGAGTCGATAGATGCTTGTTTACTTTGGATAATGGTGTCTCTGCTTTCCCTTCCATCCTCAAGTTCGCCAAGATGTTTCGATTATTCGTTACTTCTCAGTGGCGCATACACGAGGAGGTAATTCTCTGCTTTTCCTAATCCACAATCAACTTCCTAGTAGGATTTTAGTTTCGTTCATTCGCCACTGACTGAAGAAAAACTTGGTTGATACTTGCGTTTCAGAGCAGTCAAAATCAATGTTCGTTCCGTTTTTTCACGAGTCTTGTGCGCTCACAGTTTAGTTTCTCAGCAACCTAATCAGCTAACAGTTAGCTGTTTCTGATTTCATTATGAATTGTTCTATGTAATATTTGATTTTTATTTCAGTGGGTTCGAGGGATGTGTCCTCTGACGTTCTGTACTTATTGTTGTTAATTTTCTTCCTTTCTTTTGCAGTGACTTTCCTATCCATAGTATTTATCGTATCAGAAGGTTCTCTGAAAACCATAGTTTCAACGCAGTCAAATGTAGACTTGCAAAGCCCAAGGAGTCTCCGTCAAAAGCTGCTACATTTACAACGGAACCTCACAAGTTTTTTGATCAGGCAATAATCACAGTTCGGTCAGGAGACGGAGGCCATGGGGCAATCCTCAGTTTGCCTAATCAACAATCGAGTAAGTCACATGTTAAACATGCCAGCGAGAAGACAAAGAGAAAGAGCTCGTACAAAAGGGATTTTGATGGGTCGCTGATTCTTCCAAGTGGTGGGCGTGGTGGAGACGTTGTAATCTTTGCAGACGAGGGGAAAGATTCATTGCTGGAGTTTCATACGAAAAGTCGTCATAATGCAAAACGTGGTGGAAATGTTGATGCAATGGGTGTCTTAACTTCACAATTACATGACGGATTTAATGGTCCAACCCTTCGCATTCCTGTACCCTTAGGTTTGTATGTTGAGTTAATTCCAATAAGGCATCACGTGATATTCATTCTGGGATCTAGTTGGTGACTATCAAGTATATTGATACTTGTTTTTTCCCCTTTCTTTCTTCTGTTGTTGGAATGCAACAGGTACAGTTGTAAGACTAAAAAAGGGGAAATTACTGGCCGATCTAGAGCATCCAGGTGACGAAGTTGTTGTTGCCAGAGGTGGACAAGGAGGGGTGAGCTATATATGAATTTGAAGAGCTGGTGAACATGTCACTAATAATCTATTACTTGAATCACACTGCCTGTAAATTAATATTATCTTTTTTCATCGTATGTGTTTATGGTGCTTGTGTTTTTTTTACTAGTCTTAGGCTCTGCGTTACTTCTATTTTCTTTCTCTCCTTGCAATTTATTATATTCAGTATTTTCATCTTCTTTCTTCGCAGCTTATCCTACTATGTGGATAGTTATTACTTTATTTCAATAGTATTTTATCTGACCAAAAGCTGAGTGTAATGCCTAACGAGTTCTAAACAGTGAACCTTAATATTTTGTATTTCTGGTTTTGTGGTAGACTAGCCTGGTTGAAATGCCTGAGCATAGAAGGAAAAAGTTGATGGCTTTAACTGCAAATGTGATGAGGGATGAAAGTGACAAGGTAAATGTGTTGGTATTATTTGCTCGAAGTAAATTGTTTCTTTGTTTCTGCATCCTTGGATTTTCTTGTCCTAATATGTAATTACTAGATTGGGGTAGAACTATAAATGACTGAACCTCTTTTAATTAACATTAACAATGATCTGCCTATTTCGTTTTGTGTACTATTTAAAACTCTGTAAGTTGGTACAGGTTTTAGTTATTGGTCAACCGGGGGAAGAAGTCAGTTTGGAGCTTATTCTCCGAGTTGTTGCTGATGTTGGTCTCGTTGTGAGTATATTTTAGTTCTTTTTTACTTTTCCAATAAACAAATTGCATAATTTGATAATTCCTCTAGCAATTCTTTATTTTGTGGTGAGGTTCACTAGTTATGACTAGACATTCTTTTCCACATTTATGGAGTTGAGAAGTGATCTATATTACTCGTTTGCACCGACTTTATATGAACTATGTCATAATTTAAGCATAATATGGGTGACGATATCTGGTAGTATCATATAGAGTGGATAAGGTTTTCCTGTTCTAGTTGCTAATGTTATTGCTTCTTCTAGGGACTTCCCAATGCTGGGAAATCAACTCTTTTGGCAGCTATTACAAAAGCAAAACCTGATATTGCTGATTATCCTTTCACAACGTTAATGCCAAACCTTGGTCGCCTTGATGGGGATCCTACGCTTGGGGCTGGAATGTATTTATCAGAAGCAACATTAGCAGATTTGCCTGGCCTTATTGAAGGTGCTCACTTGGGAAAGGTATTGTTGTATAATCTTGTTTTTGGGGTTACTTTAACAACCCAAGTTGCTTTTTTCAAATACTTCTATCTATAGGGTCTTGGTCGAAATTTCTTGAGGCACTTGAGAAGAACTCGACTCTTAGTCCACGTTGTTGATGCTGCTGTTGGGAACCCCATAGAAGATTATAGAACTGTCAAAGAAGTAAGTTTTGCCGAGCTCTCATTTTATACCACTTCTTAATTATACAAGTATATTTGATTTATTGGTCTGCTGAATGGAAGTTTATGGTAAGTTTAAGTGGTATTAATAATGATATGATTTATTTAACTTTTCTTTTTTTCTTCGTCAACCCATCTTGTGAGGATTTGGGGACTTATGACCTCGTGTATTGATGAGATGCTTCTCAAGGATTAAAAGATACCAGTTTTTACTGAAACAAAGTAAATTGACATCCACTTCTTTTTTTCATAAAATCATGGACGACCTCCTTCTTTCACCTTCCCATAAGAGTTTTACTTGATCGTTACAAGTCACTCTACTTTACATCTACTTACTGCCTATATCTGCCCTGATCTCCTATTTTTTTAAAGGAAGATCCTATTTGGATGAAAATTTCTGTAGGAAGGCTATGTGCATGAGGTCATATCTATTCCATGTAATAGCCTCAGGCACCATAGTTTTATTGGTGGTATAATAAGGATCTGGAGTCGGTGACAGTTTGAATGGTGCAGGTCTAAAAGTATTTCTAATTTTTTTGGATTTCCAGAAATCTTTAGTTGGAATAGCGGTAGAAAATTTGGTAATGATATGGTAGTCTTCACCCTTTAACTTTTGTTTCCCATATTTTCATATTGTTTGTCTATTTAGGTTGATGATACTCTTTTCATTCTTGGTTGAAAGAGAAAAATGTTCTAATTACCAACTTATCAATGCAGGGACAGTAATTTGTTTTTTATTTTTTGTTTTCTTAGAGTTTCGTACATGATGAGAAATTCGGTTTTGTAGGAGTTACGAATGTACAATCCTAATTACCTTGAACGACCATATATCGTGGTGTTAAACAAAATTGACCTTCCTGAGGTTTGTTGTCTCATTCCTGCCTTGAATTCTGTTAATATTGTTTTAATGCATACTATCTTTTCAGGGTAGAGAGAGACTTTCATTTTTGATAGAGGAGATAGCAAATATTGGAAGTGATACAGTAGCTTCTAAGTCAGAAATGAACTTTGAGGATACTGATCAATTGTCACCATCAAAAGGTGGTCATTCAGATGTTGAAATAAAGAATAAAAACATTGAGGACTATCCCCGTCCACTTTCTGTTGTAGGAGTCAGTGTCCTGTAAGTTTGTAATATTATTCATACAACTTCTATCCTTAATACTTCAATGTCAGACTCCTAACTTGTTATTAATTATCCATGTTTCTTTTCCTGCATTTTTTATTTTGAACCTTAATATCACAATCCTACTACTGCTCTACAATGCCCTTTCTTTGCTACTTTTCCTGTTTTTAGTTTTTGGATCACGATGGACATGCTTGGAGGGTATTAACTCTATTTGACATTATTTTATGTTAAATTATCCAAAATTAGTTTTTGGCATGTAGTCACTATTTTTATCCAACTGGTATCCCCTTTTCCGTCTTCCCACTGTCAATCGACTTGATGTTTCATTATGAATTAGCAATAATTTACTAATGAGTATTTTTTAACCTTTGTCATCGACCCAGGAGTACACCAACACAGAAACAGTCAAACGCATTAAGTTTTGCAATGCTAACAATGTATTTTGTCATCCATCAAACTACTTCTGGCGTTAGTTAGGAAAAAGTAAACCGTATATTTAGATATTGGAATGAAGGATCTCATAAGAACTTCAATCTGAAAGGTTTTTGATTGGGAGGGGGATCATGATAAGGAGTAGAATTGATATTGCTTGTCTTTTGTTTGTTTCAATAAAATTGTTTCTGCTTGATGTATCTCTTACTTTGTGGTGGATTTATCCTTTTTCTGTCATTATTACATTTGCGTCGAATTAAAACAAAAAGAAAGTGGACTTTTATCCTTTTTTTGAAAAAAGGGAGACTGTAGTCCGAGTTTGTCAATTTTCTTCAGGAGCAGGAACTCATTACTCGTAATCTTATTTATGTTCCTAGTTTTGATATATGCAATACCAAGCAATTGTTTGACTAATGACACAGTAAAGCTAAATAATGACACAGTAAAGTTAAATAGCATTATTATCCCCAAAATAATTGCTTTTTCTTTATAAATTTGGTGACAGGAAAGGTATGGGGTTGAATGAGATGTTGAAGGAGATAAGAGCAGCCTTAAGGAAGTGCAGGGATTAAGATGAGGTCGTGATACAGACCCATGAGACTGGATCTTCTAGATTTTTCTGTCCCCTTGCAATATAATGACAAATTAATCAAAATTTTCAGTGTAGAGCTGCCCACAGAGCATTAGGTAATTTTGCATGCAAAATTGTTGTAACCATGGATGTTGTGTGCATCGAAATGGCATCAAGCATGTATTAAATTTGCATATAGGTAAATAGGGTACAAAAGCAGGTTCGTGTGAAGATGATACAAGGTTTACGGGTAGACCGGCGTTTTCGATTCTTACCTGGCTACTTCATTTAGAAAACTACTTGGCATCAAAATTTGGAGTTGATTCTATGAATTTCCACACTAATCTTACCATTTGCAGATTGAGATGAGTTGCATTATTGGAGAGAACGCAGGCCTTTCCCGCTCAGTCCGTTGTGAAAATCGATTGGGAAGAGCCAACCAGCATCGCATGAATGGTATTACTTGCAAGTTTTACCTGAGGTTTGTTTTCTCTTTTCTACTATTAGATATGACTAGAATTATTGAAATTTATGGTGTGGTGTCTTTGAAGACAAGGCCATGCTCTATTCACATGTAGGATATAGTAGTATGATGGATTATAGGATGTGCGACATAACATGCATATAAATCATAAGATTTAAACAAACCTGAAGAAAACTCAAACAAAGATGTTTTCAGCTTTATGGAAAAATATTTGCAATGGATTTTTTCCTTTACTTTGCAAAATGAAACTCTAGCTATAAATTCTGTAAGAATAGTTCACAAAATTCAAGTCGTTCTGCATTCATTTCTAATTCTTCAACTATTTGATAGACTCACAACTCAGAAAACAATGAGCCTTGTTCGATAAGATCGCATACTTTATTGAAAAAATTGTGAAGTTAGTTGATGATCTGGGAAAACAAATATAAATTTGAAAAAGACAATGCTAGATTCCTGAGTTGAAGTATATAACCATATCATAGTTCTAGTCGAGGTTTTAATAATTGAATGTTGAATTCGGGCAATTGCCAAAGTTCCCGCCTCTGATGATTGAGATTTGAGCGAGGCAGAAGTATCATTTTTAATAGATCAATTCAAATGTTAACCAATTGACGTAAAGAGTTTCCCAATTAAACACTATATTCCTAAGATTAAATATAGAAAGAAAGTTTCCACGTTCTCCCAAGTGGCTGGCTAGATTTTGCGTTTAAACTTGCTAATTCATTGACTTAGCTATCTACCAATTGTTAGCAAGAAACTCTTGATTCATACACACAACTAAAGGATAGTATTTTATATAATTTGATATATGTTAGGATTAAACACCTTAATCCAACTTGTTTTGAAACGAATAGTAATGCGAAAAAATAAAAACACAGATTTCTAGTGGTTCACTCTCATTGCGAGAGTTACATCCACTTGTTGCTACGAGATTTCGCTGAGATTAAAGAGAAACGAGTTACAATCATGCTCTCTATCACTACACTTCGAAACCCTAAATATATCTTTATATACTCAACGAAATAAGAGGATAAAATCACCAATATACTCCTAACACTAAAGACCCTTGTAAAAAAAAATTTCTTCTTAGACGCTGCCCCCAACCCCAGAAGAGGGGTTTACCACCCTTCTTACAACCCCTACGTCGACCTAACCGCGTAAGTCGATTCGCGGATTTCTCTGCATAAAGTTTTCAATCAGAGTAGGCTCCACAACTCAACAATATACTGATGAGTTTACATATATCATGTCTTCTATTTATATTTGTTACTATGTCAAGTTTAATAAATTGTCAAATAAAAATGAAATAATGAACTTACAATGGGTTAGTTGAGTTTGATTTAAAATTTAATCTCAATGACTAATAGTTATTTATTTCATTATCATGACGTAAGTCACGTTCAATCCTATTCATTTTTCATATCTCAAATGTGATTTTTTCTATAAAGATATTTTATTGATCTAGAAGATTAGAACTCCTAATTTCATAATCACTCGCACTCTAATTGAGGATTTGGGTATAAGCTATATACCCTCTTACACATGGAAAAATTTTTGAGTTTATGTTGAAGGAAATGAGTAATGACAAATCTGGTCAATTACAGCTAAGAACTGTCATTATGCATAATGAGTCGAACCAAACTGCTACTCTCATTTTGATTTGATCTGGTTCGACCTGGTTCAGTTCCTTAGCATTAGAATTTTCCATTTCAATTTTAAACAAATGACTATATCCACCTTATCTTCCTTTAGGAACTTGGCTTGTACTATATGGCCCTCAAATAATATTACAACTAGCTAGACAAGTTGGTTTGGGCAATCAAAATAGTTTGGTTTAGTTTGAGATGAAAAAAAAATTGAAATACATTATTGGCTTTTAGAGTTCAAGGCTTCTTTCAATTTTCTCAATTAAATTCTTATAGTTTTAGCTTCGGTTTTAAATAGTCATCTAATTAATTTTTGTCAATAAATTTAATGACATGTTACGAAATTTCCTTTATTGATAACTTGTAAAAACTCCTATTTTTATAATTAATTGAAATCCCATGTATCGACTTTTGCTTTATTGACTGGCGTGTTAAAGGTTGACTCATTTTGTCTTTATACACACGTTGAAATTTTCGGTCAATTGTTCAAAATCAGTAATTTAAGAAATTACTTTGTGGTTAAATTTAAGGAGAATGAATATTTTGGTAATTTGAAATTCACCTTGACTAATGTTTGGAATAACGTTAGAGATTTTGAACAAATTAAGGATTTCATGGAGTTGGATTTAATATAAATTATATAGTTAAAGGAAAAGAAAAAGGGAATAAAAGATTTATTTTTATAATAAGGGTGAGAAACCCTTATTATTTCTCATCATGCCGACATCACAAGAAGGGAAAGAGAGAGAGAAGAAGAGAGAAGAAGAGAGAAGTGAGGTTGCGAGGTTTTTGACATTTTGACGTCCGATTCGTGTAGTCAAGGTGAAAAGCTTCAAGTTTAGGCCGCAAATCTTCAAGGGTAACGTTCCTCTCTCTATTTTCGAGTTTATGCTTAGGCTTTTTATTTGAATTCGGATTCTAGCAAAAGAGCTTCAAATTCCTTTGATTATCTTTGGATGTAATTTGGTGTATTTGGAGTTTGTATATATCTATTCGTCTTTTGGATTTGAAAAACGACGAGAAAAAGTGAGTTCCAAAAACTTCTCTTCGCTGAATTCACCAGCGGTCGACACTTTTGAAGGAAGTGTCGATCGGTGAGTAGTACAGCAAACACCAGAGGGTTTCAAGGATCGACATTTCAAAAGAAGCGTCACCCGCGTTTGAACTCGAGAGTTTCAGGTGTCGACCGCTAGTTGGACCGGTCGACACCTACTTAAGAGTCGACCCCTGAGCAACTCGAGAGCTTCAGTGCAACCGCTAGTTTGGTCGGTCGACACCTGCCCAAGGGTCGACCCCTAAGCAAACCAAGAGTTTGACGTGCAGACCGGTATGGAGATTGGTCGACATGTGTTGGCACCCGAGAGTTTCAAGTGTCGAGCGCTTGGAGACCGATCGACTGCACAACCTTTATTTTGGCAATTTTTGTGGCCTCGGCAAAATTCGCGGCCATTTATAGTGTTGTCGGATTTGGTTCATAGTCTTGGTATAAAACTCATTCATCTTCCCTGAGTGTAGGGGTGGGCATGGTTCGGTCCGGTTCCGAGTCGGGACCAGACTGGACCGAAGGATTCAGGAATTTTTTTTCGAATCTCAAAACCAGTCATATCATGGACAGGGACCAGACCGGGACCAAATCGAAAAATTTAGTCTGGTCTCGGTTTCTATCACAAAAAATCAAAATTAAAAAAAAAAAAAAAAACAGGAATTTTTGTTAACCCAAATCAACTACCCAAATTAGCACAAAACAACAACAAATTAAATTGAGCATTCACAATCAACTAATTAACTAGATAATTAAATTGAGCATTCACAATGAACTAATCCCAAATTAGCACAGCACAACAGTACGATACACACCCTAAAACAGAAAGAGATAACACAAAACAACAATTAATGCCCTTAGATTGATACCAATGTCAAACAGAAAATTGAACACTAAACAAAGCTAAACATGCAAGAAAACAAACCTTAAATTGGAGTTTAAAACATGAAGCCAAAACAACACAAACTAACAACAAAGTGCTCTTCGGATTTACACCAATTGCTTGGCCGAAGGAGACTCCAAATTCAGCAACAAACGAACACAAACTTCACAATTAAACAGCAAAGGATACAATTTAGATTGGATTAAATAGTACTGAACAATAAACGCACCTATTGCCTCTTACCGTAGACTGTCGAGCGTTTGCCGAAGGTGAAGTTGAGACTTGAGTTGCTTGCTGCCGAGTGCGTGAGCCGTGAGCAATGAGTTGAAATTGAATTGCTTATTGCGTAGTGTCGAGTGCGTGAGCCGTAAGGGCTGAAGACTGAAGAGAGACCGGCGACTACGAGAGAGAACTGAGTGACCGTCGCGAGCCAAGCCCCAACTTCTGAGAGAGTGACTTGTGAGGATTGAGGAGTGACCGAGTGAGGTGTGAACTGACCTGACCCTGCGGGCTACGAGTCTGCGACTGTGTGATGAAGATTGAAGCTGCGGAACTGCGGATTACAGATTGCACAATAACCAAAGAAACCTTAACTGGCTAACTGACAGCCAGTTAACCTGAAGGGTTCGGTTCCACGGTCCGGTTTCGAGATTTTAGTATCCAAACCGAAGACCGGAACAGAACTGATGGGATTTTAGTTGGGAGGACCGGTCCTGGCCCCCCTACAGAACGGATCGAATTACTTGAAGGACCGATCGAAATTGTCGGTCTGATTCTCGAGAGTTGGTCCGGTTCTGCCCACCCCTAACTGAGTGTTGAGTGAGATATTCACAACTTTGTTTTTCTTTTAGGCTCAAGAGTTTCTTGATTTCAAGCCAGCGCTAGAGGTTGCTACTTCTGTGGGAAAGATAAGTAGTCATTGTCGAGGTAGGTATTTTATGCTTTCTGCATTTCACTGTATTGTTTTCAAAACTTTATTTTGGTGGTTTTCCACATTGTAAAAGTATGATGGGGCCTGATCCAGAACGTCAATTTTATACGTATATATACGTATGGTTTTCTCTCGTTTATTTTTAGTACATATGATACTTGGTTTTGATGTGATATGTTTAGGGGATGAACCCTCTTGATACTTTGGACAGTTTCACTGTCAAAATATCACGAAGCTATTCTGTGACACTTTCTATTGCATGAACGTTGTATTGTTTGCACGTACGAAAAATGGCAGTAGGGCAGTGATGACCCACTCCTTGGGTTTCAAATCTCTAAACCTGATCAGGATGATAATTGTACGAGTGATGTCATGGCTGACTATCGGTTGCTGTGACGAGCTAGATCTTCGAATCATCATCACGATTTTCCTTCGATCTCATGAGGTGTTATTGGGTGTTCAAATCACCGCCTTTCTCTGATTTATGTTGGAGAGATCCTTGTGTGACCTTCATTTTTCACTGAGAATGTTTTCTATAGAAAATGATGATATTATTTTTGATGTATAGTCACTTATGTACGTAGCATGTTTTATAATTACCTCCCTGAGGGCTCGTGGATATGAAAAATGAATCGGGTCGCCCGACCCGGTGTTTCTGCTCTGTCTTATTCTTAGGTCGTGACATAACCCGACGTAAGTCCTATCACATGATGTGCATGCTGCTCTCACTTTATTTTCTATTTTTGTAATAGAAATATGTGTAGTAGTTAGTTATGATATGATTCTTTTTGCTGCGTACTTAATGGGTAACATTTGCATACACAATGTGCATAATGCAAAACGCAAATTCTTCATTTCTCTTGTTAGTCTATCTTGGTATAAAGCTCTTATACTCGATGGATTGTTCAAGCAGCAACTGTTTAACCCGTGATTCCATCTTCTGTCTCTAATATTCCTTCCCTTCCATCTTTGAGTAAGACGCTCGCAATGGAGCTTAACTCAAATTATCCTTTCATGTGGAAAAATTAAATTTTAAATGTTGTCATAGTTAATGGCTTAGAGGCGATTCCAGATGGTTTAAGCCCTCGGAGTGAAATTGGTTTGGTTCGGTTCGATTTTGGATGGATTTAGAACCGAATCTCCCACTTGGAGACTAATCTCATCATCTCTCCATCTGTAGCGGCTTCATTCTCATACCTCATCCAAGAAGTCCGACTAAAGTTGCGCACAACTTCAGTTTATCACTCGTCACAGTTTTCGTCAACATATCAGCTGGATTCCGACTCCCTGGGATCTTCTCAAGCACCAGCACTCCATCTTCTAAGGCGGATTTGATGAAGTGATAACGCACCTGTATATGCTTTGTTTTGCCATGATAAACCGGGTTCTTTGCCAAATGGATGGCACTTTGGCTATCACAATGCAATACACTTTCATCATAGTTTTGGCCTAACTCGCGTAAGAAAGGTTGCAACCACACCATCTCCTTCGCGGCTTCTGTCACTGCAATATACTCAGCTTCACAACTAGAAAGAGCGACTACCTCTTGAAGCTTCGAGGCCCAACTGATCGCGGTGCCACCTAAGGTGTAGACATACCCGGTCGTGCTCTTCCTATTGTCAACATTACCACTGTTATCAGTATCAACTTATCAATCCAAACCGAAATCTAACTTTCAAAAACATAAAGTGAATCCCGAACTTCCCTTCAGGTATCGCAAGATCCACTTTACAGCTTCCCAATGTTGCCTTCCTAGATTGCTATTAAACTTGCTGACAACTCCCACTGCATGTGCAATGTCTGGTTGTGTACAAACCATCGCATACATAAGACTACCGACAGCGGAGACATATGGAACCGTAGCCATGCAATTCTTCTCTTCCTTGGTTGAGGATGACTGATGTTTGGATAGTCTGAAATGACCAGCCAACGGTGTAGTGACTGACTTTGCATCATACAACTTGAACCTGTTAAGAACCTTCTTCACGTATTCTTTTTGTAAAAGTTTGAGAACCTCCCTGTCCCTGAAGATCCTTATCTCAAGGATTTGTTTTGCAACATCTAAATTCTTCATTGCAAACTCCTCAGACGGCTCCCTCTTCAGCCTGTCAATCTCGTGCAAGCTTGCTCCAACAATCAACTCGTCATCAGCGTAAAGGAGCAGAATAATGTAGGAGTTATCAAACCTTTTGATGTAGCAGTAGTGATCGGCTTCACACCTCACAAAGTTGTTATCCTTCATGAAGCTATCGAACCTCTTGTACCATTGCCTTGGAGCCTGTTTCAAGCAATACAAGCTCTTCTGAAGTTTACACACAAGCTCCTCTTTACATTTCACCTCAAAATCTTGTGGTTGCCGCATGTAGATCTCTTTGTATAAATCGCCCTAAAGAAAGGCAGTTTTCATGTTCATCTGCTGAAGATGAAAGTCTTCTTTTGCAACCAAACCCAAAACAGTTCTGATCGTCGTCAACATCACCACTGGTGAGAAGATCTCGGTGTAGTCAATACCTTCCTTCTGTTGGAAATCTTTGACAACCAACCTAGCCTTGTATCTCCTGCTCCCATCATGTTCTTTTTTAATCTGGTAAACCTACTTGTTGTGCAGCACTTTCTTCTTCTTCGGTAACTCGGTCAATTGCCAAGTTTGATTTGACTTCAACGAGTCCATCTCTTCTTTCATGGCTACCTCCCACTTGATCGAATCATCAGACTGTGCTGCTTTCTCATAACATTCAGGTTCGCCTGCATCGGTCAGCAGGTTGTAATTAAGAGATGGAGACCATCTCTTGACTGGTTTGCTAATTCTGGATGATCTTCTCAGTTCAGCAATCGGCGTTTGCGGATTTACCTCTGGAGCCACATTCTCGTCAACCTTTTTTTCAACAACACCCCGATTTTCTTTGACAGTTGGAGTATTATCAGCTGAAAAATCTCTCAAATTGACCGTAGTAGACTCTTTCAATTCGGAATCCTCACTATCAAAAGTCTTGCCAACAACATCCTTGTAAAGGACCTGTTCATTGAAAATGACATTCCTGCTGCGAATGATCTTTTGATTTTGATTATCCCAGAAACGATAACCAAACTCGGCGTCACCATAACCAATACAAAAACATTTCTTAGACTTTGGATCAAGCTTGCTTCTATCAGAATCATCAATATGAACTTATGATAAACAACCTTCAGAAAAGAAAGGTTTACCTTTTTATCGCTCCAAGCTTCTTCTGGAATTTTGAAATCTAGAGGTACGGAGGGTCTTCTGTTGATCAGGTAGGCTGCAGTGTTGACTGCATCTGCCCAAAAAATTTTAGGCAGCCCGACGTGCAATCTCATGCTCCTTGCACGTTCATTCAGCGTTTTGTTCATCCTTTTAGCTACTCCATTATCTTGAGGTGTTCGAGGAATAGTCTTCACCATCTTGATCTCATTCACAGCACGATACTCTCTGAAATCCGCATCGATGTACTCACTTCCATTATCGGACCTCAAACATTTCACCTTCAGATTTGTTTCATTCTCAACCAAAGCCTTCCACTTATTGAAAACATTAAATACATCATACTTGTTCTTCATGAAGTAGACCCATACATTTCTTGTTGAATAATCTATGAACGTCACGCAGTAGAATAATCCACCAAGAGAAGAAATGGGCGCGGGTCCCCACACCCCGGTATGTACCAATTCCAGTCTTTCCTTCTTCAGTTCCTTCCCAACCATTGA
Source organism: Begonia masoniana (assembly GCA_022432975.1). Taxonomy (NCBI): domain Eukaryota; kingdom Viridiplantae; phylum Streptophyta; class Magnoliopsida; order Cucurbitales; family Begoniaceae; genus Begonia; species Begonia masoniana. The sequence goes on from CM039506.1 coordinate 4,376,741, forward strand.
GAAACTGACACGTTTCTGTTTCTCGAGAATGCAGCTCTCACATAGCTGATGCTCGATAGATTTTAGCTTCGGAATCTGACCACTCTTGACAAGAAACTTAATTCATTTTTCATTCATGTGGCCCAACCTACAATGTCACAGCTCTGTGTTCTTCGGACTATCAACAACAGCAACTGTGTCTCTGCATGTAGATGTCATGTATAAGGTTCTTGTTATGTGACCTCGAGTGACAACCATCGCTCCTTTAGTCACCTTCCAAGTATTGTTTCTGAAACTGACATTGTGACCTTCACCATCAAGCCGTCCAACCGAAATCGGATTGCACATCAACCCTGGAATGTGTCTCACTTTACTAATATTACAAACAAACTCGTTTGCCATCTTCAGTTTGATGTCCCTGATACCCACAATTCACCATCTGCAAGGTAGACTTTCCCATAGTTTCCAGCCACATAATTCTCCATTAATTCCTTGTGTGCGGTGGTGTGATACGACGCTCTCAAGTCCTAAACCCACGAGTCTATCGGACTGTCAACTGAAAGAAGCAATGCGTCAGTGATGTCTCCCATTACAATATTGGCTCCCATCTCCTTTATCATCGTTGTTCTTCTTTGGTGCTCTGCAATCCCTCTTCATGTGACCCTGCTTGCCACAATTTCAACATTCAAGAGTTTACCGGGACTTGAACTGACCCCTCCCATTATTCGACTTGGATCTGCCCTTACTCCGGTTGGAGTTTCTCTCATTATTTCTTCTCCTGTTTTCTATATTCAAAGCTGAGTCTTTTAATGTTGCACCAGAATCAATCTTACGAATCTCCTCGGCAAGAATACAATCTCTCACATCGGTGAATTCCAATTTCGTGCTTCCGACTAAGTTACTAACTGCTGCCCTCATAGGCTCCCAACTATTCGGTAGAGATGCCAACAAAATTAGGGCACAAACTTCGTCCCCAAAATCAATCTTCACAGATTACAATTGATTCACAATTATATTGAATTCGTTCAGATGCGATGCGACAGAAGTATCATCAACCATTTTCAGATTAAAAAGTTTTTTCATTAGAAATACTTTGTTATTCGCGGAGGGTTTCTCGTACATATCAGACAGAGCCTTCATCAGACTCGCAATGGTCTTCTCCTTTGCCACGTTGTGAGCAACGCTTTTGGCTAGGGTTAATCAGACTACTCCCAGAACCTGTCTGTCAAGGAAATCTCATTCACCGTCTTCCATCTTCTCTTGTTTCGCACTCAAAGGAAGATGAAGTTTCTTTTCGTACAAGTAATCCTCGATTTGCATTCTTCAAAATACGAAATCTGTTCCATCGAATTTCTCAATATCGTGTCATGTATCATCCTCACCTGTCATCGTTATCAAAAACTCTGACCTAGCCTCAAGCTCTGATACCAGTTGTTATGATTAAATGTCCTAATTCAATCTACTTTGAAACGAATAATAATGCGAAAAATAGGAACACACAGATTTATAGTGGTTCACTCTCAATGCGAGAGCTACGTCCACTTGCCGCTACCAGATTTCACTAAGATCAAAGAAAAAACGAGTTACAATCTAGTCTCTACCTTTCACGCTCTCTACCACAATTCGAAACCCTAAATGCATCTTTATATATTTAACGAAATAGGGCAACGAAATAAGAGGATAAAATCATCAAAATACCCTCAATACTAAAGGGGGGTTTACCACCCCCCTTACAACCTCCACGTCGACCTAACCGTGTAGGTCGATCTACGAATTTCTCTGCGTAAGGTTTTCAATCAGCGTAGGCTTCACAACTCAACGTAAAGTCCATCTTTTATTTATGTTAACTTCTTGTATCAACAAAAATATCTCATTTGATATCTAAAGAAAGTTTTAATTAGTCGACTTACCCTTTTATGAGCGACCTAGTTTGGTAGCATAAACATGTTGACATGATGTAAGACTATTTTTGCGTTAAATTTATCATGGAAATTGACAAAATGATCATGTGAAAATGAAATTGAAACTACAATGATTTAGTAGAAAAAAATTAGAATAATATGACCAAATTAAAAGAAAAGAAGACACAATGTATTTTACATAAGAAAGTTAAAAAAAAAAAAAAAAGTAAAATTGACTTGTATGGAGTTTACTAATTTTCAAACTTATCCAAACGAAATCCAACAATTAACTTAAAAGTGCAATGAGATTCGTATTTTTATAATATAATATTTCTTTAAGGAAACTTTTAATAACTGTGGAAGGATTTTTTTTAAAGATTTTAATATTGCTTCAACAAAGTTAAATTTTTCATAATTAAATTTATAAAAGTTTCTTTTATTTGATTAGTTAATTAAAAATATATTAAAAAATCAGCAGTTACAATTACATAAAGCTCGAAGACACAGCAATTAATTGAAGTCCTAGGAATCTGGGTTACGACTTCATGATTCAGTGAACCTTGGAAAACGGATATCCTAGCAGTTTCATCTCTCTCTGTCTAGTTGCTCTCTCTCTCCAGGAGTAGTTTTTTCTTGGGTTTATCTCCACCGTTTCACACAATTTCAAGTCATCCAAATCCTGATCTTCTCCTTCCCGACCCATGACAATCTGAAAAGCCATAGCCATAGCCATAGACATAGCCATAAACCCTATGCCACCTGAGCTGCTGGACCAACAAAACTCGGAAGCCATGTAGCCCCTTCTGCTCTCTACTATGGACACGATCTCGCTCCTTCCTCCTGCCAAGTTTCACTTGGAACCCCGTTTCAGGCCACCCTTCTGTATCTTCTCTTTTATCTTCTCTCAATTCACTTATAAATATTTCTCACATCTCAGGGCTGTTTCCCAGCCGAAATATTAATGGATGTGGGTGGGAATAGGCATCAGGTGAAGAAGGTGAAGCCTGCGCAGGGAAGTTCTAGGAAAGGTTGCATGAGAGGCAAGGGCGGGCCTGAAAATGCGACCTGCGCTTACAAAGGCGTCCGGCAGAGAACTTGGGGCAAATGGGTCGCTGAAATACGCGAACCCAATAGAGGAAATCGCCTCTGGTTAGGCACGTTTGACACTTCTCATGCAGCAGCTGTGGCCTACGATGCTGCCGCTCGTAAACTCTACGGCTCCAATGCAAAGCTGAATTTGCCTGATCTGTGCCTTACCCATCATTATCCACTCCATTCTGCGGATACCCAGATGAGCCAAATAGACTTCCAGCCCCAGTTATTGCTTGATTCAGACGCTGCTGCTTCTTCTACTTCAGTCTACGATGGCGGCTCTATCCCGTCTTCTTGTTATGAAAAGGGCGATTCTTGTGGAGACAAGGTTGGCAATTGTGGCAAGCAACTCGGTGAAGGGATTGAAGGGCTATGGCGGAGCATGAGCTTGAGCTTTGACGACTCCTTGTGGGCAGAAGCTGCAATGTCTTTGAACTTTCCAGTAATGGAAGACGATGGAAGAGGGTTGGACAGTTTACAGTATTGGTGCATGTAATACACAAAGTCTTCTCTCAATACATACATTCGTGTACATGTATATATATATATATAACAAGTGGAAGTCATGTTTTTTCGCACGTTTATCTTCTCTCTCTTCTTTTCTGGACCTCTGATGTGTTGGTTTGTTTGTTCTTCGAGGGTAACACTTTTAATACTGTCAATGGATTGACTTTATATACCATGTGTATAATGTTTAAAAGAAACCACCTCTAGGAAGATTCTGTACTTGCAGAATCTCATATAATTTGGCCACTCTCTTGCAAGTTGCAGGGTATATACGCGTGGATAGTGTATGTATAGGTTGATGTTTGCTAAGAAAGACACTTTCTGGTCTAGATTATTCGTATTTTCTGCTTTGTTTTTATCCAAGTACGGAATTGCTGACAAAAAGGGGTAGATTTCTCAAATTTCAGACCAATGGAAGGTTTATCCTCAGAATTGATAAGACCATCTACAAGAACAAATAAAATAGTCATAACAAGCAACCAATCATCCCAATTATACACAATTAGACCAACTTACTTCCTGATTGGCTGCCTCTTGTCTTACACACAACATGGTATCTTAAAATTACATATATTTTTTTTTTCAGCAAACCTTCACTTTTCTGATTTTGAGGGACTCAAGCTTCTGCAATTTCATCTTTCCTTAAATCCAAAAGCAAAAGAGAGGAAGAATCAGACTTTTAGCTTTTCAAAGAGTAGTTTTTCAAAATACAGCCAAAGATTGTTGTTTTAGAGAAGGATTCCAGTATCTGTTCTTTAACCACACAGAATCAGCCTCTACGGCATACCCATCTTCATTTCTGTTCCAACCGAAATAAGCATGAGTCCTGTTCTTTATTTCCAATATTCCATGGCCAAAGCTGGCTTCACGAAAAGCAGAGTAGTCTGGCTGTGGCTCTGTCATCCTGCAAATTATTCAAAAAAAACATTAGAAAAAATCAGGATATGTCATTCAGGCTTCTGCTAAAAATATTAGTATTTCTCTGACTGAGTTGCCAATCCTTCAAGATTTCCTCCATCGCCAATGGTTATGTAAACAGGGGCAGATTCATCTGGTATGGGAGTGCATAACCCATTTACAATATTGTATGCAATATTTGATATTCGTTCCTGCAATATGTCAGTTTCTCCATTATCAAAGGTCTTGATCTTGAAACTGAAGAGCTTGATTTCGAGTAATATTGAGTGTGTACTTACAGATCGTTCGTAAGCATGGACATGACCAGCGAAGATAACATCGACTTTATGTTTAACAAACCATGATTCATACATCACTCTCATGGTTTCTCCTTCCATATAATGATGAACATAACTATTGTACAATGGAGAATGCATAAGTACTATGAGCCATGGGGTTTCAGTTCTGTTTACTTTAGGCAGTTCATCTTCCAACCATCTGTATTGAGGAGTGTACTTTCCTCCAAATATAAAAAAGGGTGTTGGATAAAATCAAAGAATTGACTGTTTTGCTCGAATTAACGTAAATGGGGAGGAGAAAAAAATACCATATGCAGAGTATGAAGACATGACAATTATATAAGCTGAAGCTCTTTTAATGGAGAACCAAAATGGAGCGGTGCTGTCTGATGCCTTGTATGGGACATGATAACGATGCGAATAAGGCTTAAACGGAACAATTTCCCCCTGCAAAGAACTTTTCTAAAACTAAAACTAAAACTAAATGAGAATTGAAGAACAGGAGGGATAAATTCATACAAGTTGTGGAGCAAAATCAAGTTCATGATTTCCAGCAGTCCAAATCCATGGTTGATAGGCTGCATTTCTTTCAATGAATCTTCCCCATGTGTCCCACCTCGTGTTATCATGAAATGGATAATCATCCGCATAAGAAAGGTCGCCGACGAACAACACAGTTTGTCCCATTGCTGGGCTTAATTCATAATGGGTAAGCGTCCTATTCGAATCGTGTGTTTGTCCAAGGTCTCCTTCTCAAATATAGTTGGATATGAAAGAAAACACCAAGATTTAAATAAAGCAAATGAGCAAAACTTAAGATAACAAATGTTTCCTCTCTTCATAGTTCTTTTTTCAAAAGCTCAAAATCTTGGGAGATTTCATTGATCAAAAGGTCAAACTCTTTAAAATAAAAACTAGGGAGCGTTAGGCCACCAGGAAGAATAACCAAAATCTATACCAGAGTTAGCCAAAAAATCAGCCAATGAATGAGGCTCTTTAATGAAGAAACAGAAAAGATTAATCAAAAGAATGCTGACTCGAACAAGCCGAATCTCTTCCCAACATACGAACTCAATTGATGTAAATTCCAAATGGAAAACTCCATGGAAGAAAAGTAAATGGAAGGCTTTTATGACAATTTAAGTAAAAGGGAGAATAGCCTACACTTAAAACAAACTTACCTATGAGGCCAAAAGTGTATGGAACATCAGGACCAACTTGAGGAGGAGTCTTAAACCAAAATCTCCTGGTGGAATTGCCAAACCCAACCTCATAGAAGTATTTGGTATCAAACTGCAAATGAGATAGGATCTGGTTAACCAGACCGTCCGATTAATCTAGTGTTTATCTTACAATGAAAGAATTACACACCTCCAAATCTTCTATGGTGCAGTGATGAATATAACCAGATGTATAATTGTAGTATTTGTAAGTAACATAGAAGCCATTAGCTTGGCTTTTGAGCTCACTATTTTCAGACCAGTAAATGACTGAGCTTGAACCCGGTTCATCTGGGGTAATCCAAGAGACAATCACGCCCTTCCCTTCAAAATCTCCTTGCGTTATATGAACCTCAACACCACAAAAAATTGTTCCAAATCAATATCTAAAAATATTTGTTTCCCCAAAAAAATGAAGGAAAATGTTATCATTTTCTCAGATAACTCTCACAAGCATTTCTTCAAACAGAATATAAACATAAGAAAACAGAATTTGGTTTAATCACCTGTTGAGGAGCGTTATAGCCGGGTGGAATCCTGAACACATCACTGTCAAGAGGCATATCCAGAGACAAGTTGGCTGTTCTAACAAAATCACTCGTCACTCCTCCATGGCCAACCTCTGCAACACTCAGAATAAACCCCACAAAGATTGCAATAACCCAGAAACCACCGTTTTCCCTTCTCTCTACCATTTTTTTTCTCTCTACCAAACAAAAACCCAATTCATAAAACGGACCAGCAACTCCCTTTTTTTCCTTCCTTTTTCCTTCTTGGAACTTCCGATGTACGGACTGATAGGTGGAGAATGTTAGAAGCAAATGCTCTCGAATATTTGATGATATCCAAAACGAATATACTGATTTGCAAATTATAGAAGGGGACTGATCTTCTTCTTATACCACGCACTTGTATGAATCTGTATGCGTGGTGACCCTTCTTCTCATATCACGCACTTGTATGATAATAATAAAATATGGAGTGCAAGCTGTCAGCTTATGACGATTTTCATTTCCGCTCACCAGTTAGCAATAACATGAATACACCAGCCATGATATTTCTGTTTTTTTTTTTAAGTACAAAATAAACTTTATGTTTTGGAGTCATTTACAAACATTTAACTATTTTTTCAATAAAAATAACCTTGACGTAGACTTTCATTAACAATTTAGACCTTACAGTTACAATTTTGGTTAACAAATATCTAAGCATCTTCAAAATTCTCTGAGCATCTGCTACTAGCATCCGCGCGTCTGTAGTTGGGTTTCTGCAATTTGAACTTTAAAAAACAATACTTTGGAACTGAATTTCCGCAAGTTCCTTTAGAAATTCTATGTGGGCACTCGCAAATCAGATCTCGACGTTTGCGGCGGGTTTTGCGACCAAAACAGTTCTCGAGATTCAGTGTCCTTGGGTTTTTCCCTTCTGCACATGACTAGGGAACATGTGTCCACCTTGATGCCAAGGCGCCCGCACGGATTGGTTTTCAACACTTTAATACTATTTTTTTATTGCTATAAAATCTAACTTTGACCTTCCCTCTTTAATACTTTTTTTATTAAGTTTTCAAGTAGAAATTGTACTTGCTACTTATGTATGCTATAAAATGTAACTTTGACATTCCCTCTTGAAGAAATGATGTACATGCTACTAACATTCACCATTTAGCGGTTATATTTATACGTACTTGATTATAACACACAAATATAATACCAAATTATCCATCAAGATACTCATCATATCAAATGATAGAACATTCATTACAAAAACAAATAATAAAACATCATATGAACGAATACATTTAATAATTTTACAAAGATGTGTAATTACTAAAACTTGTGTCTACATGTACACATGTAAAAGTCGTTCTCACCTCCATCATCATCGAATCAGTAACTCATGTTCATCATTCAATGAGCATTCTCTCCAATTGATGATTCCTCCAAAAATTAAGGGATAATACATTATAAGAAATCCTACACCATAACAATATATTAATAAAATAGGCTACTTACTTGGGTTCTAGATTACATATGTGGCTTCCCACTGCAATAGATGAATTAAACCTCGTGAAAATAGAAACTTTCTTCTCCCTTGATTTCTTCATCTTATTGACGAGTCCTCTTGAAATAATAAAGAGAGAATAAGTTAGAGGTATTCCTTCATTGTAGCAAGTATATTAATGAATGGATTACTTACTTGAGTTGCATTTGCAGTTGATCTTCCTTTGCATGTTTTGAATTATGATCAGAACTATCACATTACTTACTTGCTAGGGTTGGACATGAGCTGGTTCGGGTAGGTTCCAACCTAGAACCAGAACCGAACCTTGCCCCACGGTACCCCAATATTGGAACTGGAACTAGAACCGTGAGGTTCAGAAATCGAATTGATCTAAAACGATTCACAGTTCGGTCCAAGTTAGGTTCTAGTTTGTTTCCAAAATCAGAATTGAACTCTGAAAAATTTACGGCGGGGTTTGAGATTGACTACCTGATCTCTGAACTTTGAATGCAAAGTTGAAATCAGAACTGAACTCGATGACGAACCTCATACAAATAGAGAGGAGAGAACCAAAATATAGAATGAACTCGACGATGGAAAATGTGAACAAGGGTTGGGAAAAGGCAATGACGACTCTGAGTTAGGGTCACTGCTCAGAGCGTAGTCGACTCAACATCAAGAGACTTAGCCAACGAGGATTTCAACACACCTTTATGTCTCCATCTCTCGAGTCGAGCTCAAGCTCTGACATCTATTGTTTGGTCTAGAGTATGTGATGTGCCACGAGGACCGTCATCAATAGATCGAGCCAAAAGAATTTCTAACGTATTTGTTTATGTTGTAGGTCTTCCTTTCTTAGCTTGGATAAAGAAGGACATTTCAAGACAAAAAGGAGACGAGCATGTGGAACAAAGAAGATGGTTCAACCATGCCAAAATAGAGGAAGAACTCAAGGGAGATGAACATGGTGTCTCTCATACAAGGCGCGACCATCATGACAAGTTGAAAGATGTCAAGGTGAAGCATTCTAATGAACAAATGGATGTGAAGCCAAAACTTCAAGACATGGAGGAACCAATTCCAAGTGCCATCATAGTAGCCAACTCTCGGCTACTCTTCAAGTTTTGAAGAAGGGAATTTGTCTTCCTTATTACAAATTTATGTAATAGGCTAGTTTGATTAATTGTCTAGTTTTTAGTTTAGTCTTTTGAGCATTTAATTGGATGAACACATGGTGCTTAATCAGCACCCTTGGCTGTGTTTTGGTGGAAGAATGACCACCTTGAGAAGAACATTTGGAGAGAGCAAGAGCATTGTCAAAAAAGACAAAACAACCTATGTACTTGACCTTGGTGTGGGCCTAGTACACCCTCCTTAGGCCTTCCTTCTTTGGCCCAATCTGTAACCCTAATTTAGCTTAAGGTTGGTGGTATATAAACCAACATTAAGTCTCTCTCACTTCAGTTTTTGTTGAATGTGTAAATGCTAAATTATGATTGACATTGATTTTTTGGTAATTAAGTATTTAAGGTAATTCTATATTTATTTGAATTATGGAATGATGTTACTTGGAGAACAAGCTATTGTTAACATATTCGATATTATAGAATTGATGCTATTTTGGAAAGTAGATTTGAAGATTACGAGTTTGTTAAGCTGGATTACAACGAGATTCAAGATCACAGCATCTAAGGGATTTGATCCCGATTCGTTTGCTCGTCGTTTGCTCGGATTTTCCATATGTGTTATTTTTTAAAAATCGTTTTTGAAAAGTTGATTTAATAATTGTTTGCTGGATTATAACAAGATATATGATCACAACAATTGTGGGATCTATTCCTAATTCGTTGTGATCCATTCATATTAAGTAGGTAGTACTTTTCATAAATGTCACACCCGATGTCACAGATCTGATTTTCATGGGATTCAGTTTCTTTATTTTGTGCGATCTGTTTGGAGAGAATATTGAAGATAAAAAACAGAAATATTCGATAGACAGTATATTATGCATTCTTCCCTCACAATTAAGGGTTGCTGAAGCCATTATTCTTGAGAACCGAAAGTCTTTATTCATTCGGCCGATTTATTCTTCACCCACGATTTCGTGTGGTGTAAATTGTTATTCATTCGGTCTATACTAGACTGTCTTACACACTCTATTCTGATTGGTTTTCGTTATTTTATGAGTGTGTTGTTTGAGTGCATCCAAAGACAACGGTTGGAGTCACTGACGGTGTCATAGGTGCATTCCTTGATATTCTTTATTGAAACTCAGTCTCGGGAGGAGGCTGCCTGGAACTCGAGAGGAGTTCTGATCGTGGGCAAGAGGATCTTGCCATATACGGATTCTGGGAGGAGTCATCATCCACAAGGGGAGCTTGTCACTTTTGGATTCCGGGAGGAGTCATCATCCACAAAGAGATCTTGTTGCGTTCAGATTCTGGGAGGGATCGATTTCAAGACGAGGGGAGCTCGCAAAAATAGATTCGCTGAGGAAGTTAGGAAGAGGCGGCGACAAAGAAAAGAGGGAGTCTTACTTTGTGTTAGACCGAGTGTCTTGTAACTTTGTGAACTCAGAGAATTGTTTTTAACACTGGGTGTGGCCCCGCAGACGTAGGCAATTGTCGAACTGCGTTACCAATCTTCTGCCTCTTTACTTTCTGCATTTTATTACTGTCCATTATCGCGTTTATTATTGGTGTCACAGACAGTGTCTTATGGACTTGGTTACAAAAGAGAAAGCACAGTGCGATAGACTCTATGAAGGAAGGAGGTTCTGTTTCTTAAGCAGAATTTGCGGAACTTGATCGTGTGTTATTTGTGCGATGGACTCTATAAAGGAAGGAGGTTCAACAATGTGTCCATTTCTATTGGATGGAAGTAACTATGCCTATTGGAAGGCCAGGATGAGAGCATTCATCAAGGCTTTAGATGAGAAGATTTTAGATGAGAAGGCTTGGAGATCTATTCTGACAGGATGGGACCCTCCCACGACTGTTAATGAAGGTAGTGTTATATCTCTTAAATCCGAAGAAAGTTGGTCCGTGATGGAAGATGCATTGGTAAATAGTAATTCAAAGGCACTTAATGCTATTTTCAATGGGGTTAATTCTATTCAGTTCAGACTTCTCTTCACTTGTAAATCAGCAAAAAGGGCTTGAGAGATTCTCCAAACTACTTCTGAAGGAACGTCGGTGGTAAAGTTATCAAAAATGCAAATGCTCACTACAAAGTTTGAGAGTCTAAAAATGCATGAAGATGAGAGTATTGTCGAGTTCAATGCAAAATTATGTGACATCGCCAATGAGGTGTTTGCTTTTGGTGAGATTTTCACAGAAGAACGATTGGTAAGGAAAACTCTGCGATCTCTTCCTCAACAATTTGCATATAAAGTTACTGCTATTGAAGAAACAAAAGATGTCTCCAAAATGAATCTTAAAAAACTAATGAGATCTCTTAGAACATTTGAGATGAATCTTGGAATAGACACAAAAGCAAAAAAAACTAAAAGGCGTAGCTCTAAAGGCAGAGACACATGATTTGAATGATCACGATGAAGATGACTTTGAAGAATCCCTAGCACTGCTATCAAAGAATTTTAGCCGAGTTATGAAGAAATTGGGAGAAATAATCGTGGTGTCAGACCCAATATCAGTAACTCCAAAACTGGCTCCTCAAGTAATAAGAAGTACAAGGAAGAAAATCATGCATCTGATCAACCTCCTAAGAACAGAGGAATTCAATATAGAGAGTGTGATGGTTTTGGGCATATTCAAGCTGAATGCGCCAATACATTGAAGAAAAAGAAAAACTCTCTCAGCACAACTTGGAGTGATGATGAGTCAGAAAAAGAAGATGAATTTCAGAACAACCATGTCGGATTTGTTGCTAAAGCTGAACATACAGAAAGTGAGAGTGTTACACGGGATGTCACAGACGATATATCAACCTATAGTGACGAAGATAAGGAGGAAACCACGAAAGAAGATCTTATGTGGAATACAAGATTCTCCATGAAAAATGGATCAAACTTGTTAAAGTGAATCAACAGCTACATATTCAAATTGGAGATTTAAGGGATGAGAAAATAAATCTTAAAAATAATGTTACCGAGTTAGAAGCAAAATGGAAGACGAGTCAAGATGAAGTTAAAGATCTATCCAACGAGTTGAATCTCATGAAGAAAAATGTTAAAATGTTGAATTCGGAGTCTACTAAGCTAGATGATATTTTGAGAATCAACAAGTCATGTGGTGATCGTTCTGGTCTGGGGTACAAAGGTGAAATCTCAATATCACAGGCAATGTATTCTGGACTTAATTTCAAAGGGAAAAACTCGGTGTCACAAACAGTGTCTTATGGACTTGGTTACAAAAGAGAAAGCACAGCGCCACAAACAGTATCAACAAAGGATATTGATTACAAAGGAAAGCAGACTGCAATGAGTCCTACAAAAGCTTTGAAGAAACAAAATCCTCACGCTGCTTTCATTAGAAAAGGTAATAAATTTAACTCTGTTTGTCACTATTGCAACCGTCCTGGTCATATTCATCATAGATGCTTCACCTATTTTGCTGATTTGAGACAAGGTACTGCTAGAAATTTCTCAACTCGCAGATCCTCTCAACAAAAATGGGAGAAGTCCAACTTGAAATGCAATGTTACACATTTTTCTCTCAAAGCCACTTCAACTGATACTTGGTACTTCGATAGTGGGTGTTTTAGGCACATGACAGGTGAAGAAAGATTTTTGAAGAATATCACATCCGAAAGTATGAGAAAAGTGACATTTGGCAATGGTGTCAAAGCCAGTGTCATCGGTAAAGGCACACTAAATGTTCCTGGATTGCCAAAATTGGAGAATGTTCTTCTGGTGGATGGTCTAAAGACAAATTTGATTAGCATTAGTCAGCTGTGCGAACAAGATTTAAATTTGTATTTTACTCATGAAAAGTGTATGCTCTTCGATCAAGACGAAAATTGCATTATAGAAGGTGTAAAATCTTCTGACAATCGTTATCTTATTTCCTTTTTACTAACTTGTTTTCGTTCAAGCACAGAAGATTTTATTCTATGACATCATAAGTTGGGACATGTTAATATTCAGATGAAGAAAATTATTTCCAAGGGAGCTGTTCGTGGAATTCCTGTGATAAACTTTGATGAAGGCAGAATGTGTGGACCGTGTCAAATCGGGAAGCAAACTAAGATGTCATACCTAAAGTCACAGATATCGGCAACAACACGAGTGCTTGAATTGCTCCACATGGATCTAATGGGTCTAATGCCGTCAGAAAGTATTGGAGGAAAACGTTATGTTTACGTAACAGTTGATGATTTCTCGCGATATACATGAGTTGAATTTCTTAGAGAAAAGTTTGACACCTTCAAAGCATTCAAAGCATTGTGTATTCGGCTTCAACATGAAAAAGATTGTGTCATCATGAAGATTATACGCATCCGTAGTGACCATTGGGAGAGAGTTTGAAAATTCAGAATTCTCAGAATTATGTAGTCAACTTGGGATAGCTCATGAATTCTCGACACTTATAACTCCTCAACAAAATAGAGTCGTTGAAAGAAAGAATCAAACTTTAGCAGAAATGTCTCATGTAATGCTTATGAACACAGCATGTTACACCATAAATTAGGTGTATCTCCATGGAGGAACTTCAATGACACCCTATGAGATTTAGAAAGGTAAAACTCCAAATCTAAATTATTTTCATCCTTTTGGCAGTACTTGTTATGTATTGAATGACAAGAAATATAGGGAGAAACTTGATCCCAAGAGTGATGAGGCTATCTTTCTCGGTTATGCTACCAATAGTCGTGTCTATCGGGTCTACAACAAAAGAACTCGAACTTTCATAGAATCAACAAATGCTCATAGATCGATGTTTAAAATGATAACGTGAGTTTTCATAGATCGGTGTTTTGTAAGCCATTTTTTTATCTCATTATGTTTTGAACTGAAAGGTAAAAGAAGTTTTACACATTCATTTAATATAATATTTCTACTGAGTAAGTCACTCACTCCAAATGACTCGCTGCCTTCTAAGAAAGAACAAGATGAGTGAGTAGCTGGAGTTCAGTGGCAGTTTTTCTTTTATTTACTTGTTTAGTGATTTAGTGTAACAGTTAGGATTTCAAAAATCTAAATTCAAAATTCAAAATCCCCAAATCAATTAAAAATCAAAAGCCTAATCTAAGATTTGATTCTAAGATATCGATCTTATATGAATCTAGTCTGAAAATCGTCCAAATTCAGATAAAGATTGGATTTACACCTTCCTAACCACTAACCAACAGAGAAAATATCTAAAAATCCTATTTGGAATCGAATTTCCCAACTGTAAACCCAAGCTGAACTCGGATTTCGCGAAGAGGTTTTTTACGAACCTCTCCTATAAATAGAGAGGATTGGTGATGGGGAAAACCACACCACAACTCTCTCTCTCTCTCGAGTTCTGAACTCAGAAAGCTCCTCCCTCTCTAAGCCAAAATCTTACGTTCGATCTCCGACCGTCGAGCTCTCTAGCAAGCCTTCTCTGGCACGATGAACAATCACGACAACCACCATCGTCATAAGTTCTTACCTTCTCGATCTGTCTCTCTTCCCTGTTTTTTCGCTCGCTCTGTCTCTCTCTTTCTCTCTCTCGACAGAACAGAAGAAGGAAGAAGGAGAAGTGGTTCAGAATTTAATTATGAACCAAACCAAACCGGCCCAACCGAACTGAACCTGCCAGCCGAACAAGATTCGGTCCAACTAAACCGGACTCGACCCAAATTTTGACCTGAATTAGATCGAACCGATCCAAGATTAAACCGATAAGGAATTTCTACCCAAATTCTTCTGAAGTTGGAATTATTTAAGTGAGATTTTAATACCGACATTTGATTAGGCATGAAAAATCTCAGAAACTGTCTAAATCGATCCAATCGACCCGATCCGACCTAAGAGTACACGTAAGGAAATTCTATCCAAATTCTTCTTAAATTAGATTTATTTAAGTGAGAATTTAATACCAAAGATTTTATTTAAGTAGGACATTATTGAAAAGATCCGATAACTCTAACCGCTCAGAATCCAAGTAAGTGAAAATACCACGTTTTCAACGTTTTGGCTATGGCCCTACATTACGAAATGTATGTTATGTTCTTATAATTATTTGTTACATGTTTTCGATATTTGAGCACATATGTTTAGACATTGACATAGAATAATATAGAGATAAAATTGGTATGACATTTTGTATCTGTATGAATATGATGGTATTGACGGAAAATACATTATAGCAAAAGTCTGAACAACAATGAGATGGTGAGCTTTAACAAAAATGAGATGGCTACGCCTGAACGACAATGAGATAACTATGCCTGAACGAAAGTAAGATGGTAACGCCTGAACGACAATGAGATGACTATACCTAAACGAAAGTAAGATGACAAAGCTCATAGTGTATAATTTTGTGAAGTATGTGAGTTTTTGTTTGAGAAAGAAATAACTATGATCGAGAACCTTTCAAAGGCAAGCGAGCATACAGAATAATAAAATGTTTTAAGTTGAATGAAAGAATTTAAATTTGTATGTTTCAATTATCAATGATATATCCTAATTTCAGTTGAAACTTTTATTTTGTCGTTGAACAAAGATTTTTTTAATTGAGTTCTTAATTCCGCATTTATTTCCATTTCTGACAAAGTTAATGTTTCAATTTTTAAAGCTTCCGCATATTTAATGTTTTAGCTATTATTTAAATAAGTTTTTCAAACATTATGAAAAATTTTAACGTTCGGAATTTATGTAACGACCTCTATTCCCAGCAAGATATTGTCCGCTCTGGGGATTGGGCCGCAGCCCAATATCCTCCCCTCACGGCTTTGTTTGGCGAGAACTTCCCAGAAGGTCACCCAACCTGGAATTGCTCTCGCCGAAGCACTTTTAACTTCGGAGTTCTTATGGGATCCGTTGTCAATTGTGCTCCAAAACGCGTCTTGCTATGTTGGGAGGGTCTCTTTACATATGTTTCATTTCCATATACTTCCCCAAGCGATGTGAGATTGTGACGACCCCCTCTTTACGACCCGGGATTCGCCTATACTCGAGTCTGGGATTCGCCTACACTCGGCTTAGGTCCCGAGGTTTGCCCCGCAACCCGAGGTTTGTCCCGCAGTCATACTTATATGTGCACATTCGGGTCATCACAATTTAAACCTAAATCAATCGGGGAAATTTTTTTAAGATTTTCAAATTAGGAGAAAATAATTGAGAATTTAAATTTAGGGCTTACATTTAGTTTCCTGGTGATGATTGATTTTATATTTGGACATGTGTAAAATAACTTGGATTTGGATAATTCGTATGTAGACCATGTTGAACCGTTATTTTATTATCGCACTATTATATATGCAATCATTATCTAGATCTTGGCTTTTGATTTATGTTCTAATCTTCCACCGTGAACCAAGTCTTGAGCTGGGTGATCAGTTTGTCCGACCGGAGTTCTGTTAGGCCCGCATCCAAGTTGTGACATGTTTTATCCTTTTCTCATAAAAATCATGAGAGGATTGTAAAATACAGTGCATGAATTTACTTTATAAAATCATTTTCTTCTCATTTCAAAACAGACTCCATGAGTCATCAATAATTTACAAATCATTTATATCATTTTAAAACATGCTCAACAAAGTCATTTGTAGGCAAGTTTGAAAATATTTGCTACATACATAGAAAGTTATAAATAAAATAAGCATCTATCATTTCATTAGAAAACCAATCTTAGAGAAAAATGAAGGTTACTCAAGGATTCCTCAGACACACTATCAGAGAAAGAGAACAACTCCGAATAGTGAGCAAAACCTCACGAGTCAGAAGGAAAATAAAAGTGACGTCGATCTGAAGATACAACAGCGTCGCTCGGGTGGCGAACAATGTCAGCGACCATACAACATGTGAATTTATAATCAACAATTATACAAGTATCGACCGCTACGATGATTCCACCGAAGGAAGACTTCCTCACCATTTTCAACCTCTAATCAATTAAACAAGTTACAGAAACTTCAGATTTACTTAGACAATCAAGTCTAACGAGACTTAACAAACCGAACATAATGAACCAAACATACATAAAAGTTTTCAATTTATATAAATATAATGTGTATTTTTTTTTTTAAATATCTATTAACTAATAAAATAAAATAAAATAAAATAAAATAAAATAAAATAAAATAAAATAAAATAAAATAAAATAAAATAAAATAAAATAAAATAAAATAAAATAAAATAAAATAAAATAAAATAAAATAAAATAAAATAAAATAAAATAAAATAAAATAAAATAAAATAAAATAAAATAAAATAAAATAAAATAAAATAAAATAAAATAAAATAAAATAAAATAAAATAAAATAAAATAAAATAAAATAAAATAAAATAAAATAAAATAAAATAAAATAAAATAAAATAAAATAAAATAAAATAAAATAAAATAAAATAAAATAAAATAAAATAAAATAAAATAAAATAAAATAAAATAAAATAAAATAAAATAAAATAAAATAAAATAAAATAAAATAAAATAAAATAAAATAAAATAAAATAAAATAAAATAAAATAAAATAAAATAAAATAAAATAAAATAAAATAAAATAAAATAAAATAAAATAAAATAAAATAAAATAAAATAATTAAGATGATCTAATAAAAAACCACTCCATGAAAATCATCATAAATATTAGACAGTTGTATCATTATAAATTATGCACATACTAACAATGTCCACACCTATATAATTGCTAATAATTTGTCATTCGAGGTGACAAGCAAGCTGACAGAGCCAAGCTGAGCCAACTCTAAAAAATTATAGCTCACCAAGTCTAACGAGTTAAACGACTCGAGTCTAGCGAGTCCACCCAAAATAAAATTCACCCGAGCCGACTTGCGAGCTAAAGTTAAACGAGCCGATAGCCCCCTCGTTTGACACCTCTATAAAGAAGTCTTCCTTATAAAAATAATAAATTTAAAATAAAATAAAATAAAATAATATATATAAATATAGTATAAAATATTATATTATATATAAATATATTACATATATCCTCTAAAACCCAACATGACGGCAACACAATGCCAACCAAAATTTCCCAAACATAACAGAGGGAAATCCAAATACTAAACAAAACTTCACTCACGACAAAATTGATTGACTTAACCCAAAATCTTGGGACTCAAGTGCGCAAAACCCCACAACAACCCCCTCAAACAAACCCGAGGATAGCTGAAACGTCGATTACTAATTTGATCAAAAACAAATTCGAGATGTCAATCTAAATGATTTATAAACTCAGAGACTAAATGACACTTTATTGTACATCTTTTGAAAAAAAGAAACCAAGACTAAAACAGATCTAAATTGACTAAAACCGACCTAAACGGACCTAAAAAAGAAAGTTCAGTCCGACTCAACCAAAACAGAACTAAGCAAAGCAGAAAATTAGGTTTGGTACCTTAATCCACCCAGTTCAGTTTTAGATTCCAAAATTCTAAAACCGAATCAATTGGTTCGATTCCAATTAAGAGTGAAACTGAATTGAGCAGAACCAGTCCTACTACCCCAACTACCTTGGGCTGCAGATTTCTGATTATTAGGGTCAAAGCTCAAGCAACTAGTATAATTTTTAACAGTTAAATAAACAAAATCTTTCTGTAACAAATTTTTTATATTTGTAAGAAACTAATCAAGGAATTTCATTCAAAAGAGCTTCATTTCAAATCAAGCAACTAATTTTACAAACAAATTAAGCGAACAAGGACTGGTAACCTATCATAACAATCATTCCAGCAAAATACCTCTGATTTTCGTGTAATGGCGAAGAATCATTGGTCATCACAAATGAAGGCCTACAAAATGACAGAATACCTGGGCTAATACCAATATAACAAGGAAATGATAACATTACAAATGAAATAACCACAGATACGAGTGGATCATAGTGTAATATACACATGGGAATTGCCACCTGGAGATACCACATTCCCTGAAGTTTTCTCTCTGCAGTCTAACAAGGTAGAGGCGACTCGAAATCATATGGAGAGGAAGACGGCAGAATTCTCTTTGGGCTCAGCCAAATGGTGAAGGGACAGGCACTGTAAGAGCATCTGATCTTTTGATACTTCCCATGCCACATATTATGCATCCGAGGGTTGTGACAGCAGAAAATTTTGCACCACAAAGATCACAGACATCGTAACCAATCGTAGACAAGCGGCTGAGAGTGGCAGCGCAGAACTGCGAGGGATCTTCGAGCGGATCAATGGATTTGTTGGACAAACCGCGCTGAACGCACATGTCGACCAAGCTTCTCAACTCATTCAGCTTACTTGGAGGAGCCTTTGAAAGGAGGAGTTCAAGCATCTGCTTGGAATATTCGTAATTTTGGACCTCCATGTTCCGCTTTATAGCCGTTCTTATGCAATTTATTCGGTGCTCTGCTAGAAGTGGCAAAGAACCTAGATGGCGTGAGAGTCGTGCCATTTCTTCTTTTGCACTGATTGCACTTGGTCCTTGCACTTTCTGCAACCTTCCAATTTCCTGCGTTGGTTGAATTGATGAGTTATCAAGATTTGTAATCCGTAACTTTTGAAAAAATTCATCACTTTCTCTGAAACATAAACATATCTACTGTTTGACACTTGTGACATAACAATTCATATGCTCTTTCAAGTGGTTCGTTGAATTTAGGGTCTGGATGCAAAGTAACAAATCTCTCACGATACAATAATTAGATTTGTGGAAAAATAATTTTCTAAACATTAGTCACGACTTGTCGGCTTATATAGGAGGCAAACCACCCGATGCACCCAACCACATCTTATACTATGTATATAATGTTAAGACTTCACAACTATTGGTAACTTGATAGAACTTGCAGCACTAGGAACAATAGCAGCAGAGCTGGCTATGGCACAATCAGACCAAACATGATTTTCTTCCTAGAATGCCTTGTTCTCCATTTAAGTTTTGGAAAGAAATAAAAAAGAGTACCTGCAGCAGAGTAACAGCAATCTTGTACTGCGCACAGATGGTAGCTTGAGCCTTTATCTCCGCCCCACGGGACTGGTCTTTAGCTAATGCCAAAAAGGATTCATAAAAGCAAGATAAAGCATCGGATAGTTGATTCTGTTCAAGGTGAGCAAGCCCAGTCTTGAAACACACAGAAGCAGCAGCTCCACGAGGAACCTGTCAATATAAATGAAAAAATAAATCAATCAACAGCTGAAAAATTATCTGTAGGAAAAGGTACACGCTGAGAATAATTTTAGGGGGGAATTCATTCTGAGTCCCTTAATTCTATCTCCCGAATAACATACAAAATCTTTAATTATCAATCCAATGTTAGATATCCGGTAATCTCCAAATTAACCAGAACACTCACACACAACCCAACACAAATGTAGAGGAATTATAGAGCCTCCACTCTTCCCTTGCAAAGGAATTACAGAGCTCTGCACTCTCCCACTATTTCCCTCAATATTCTCCCCCCTCTCTCTTCCCTCCGTCTCACATATATATCCAACCCAATAACAAAATCCTAACAAAATCATTCACTAAATACCCAAAATACCCTTAGATAACTAAAATATTATCAATCCTAAATTATTCCTAACATCCAACTCTTAAGTGGCTTTCCTTATCCTCAAATTATTTAAGTTGGGACATTGAGGAGGGAAAAATTTGAAAGGATTACAAAACCTTCTATGCTTTTTGATTGGAAACACCCACCATAGTAGAACACAAGCATGGCATGGCATTTAGAAATATTAGTTCTACAAAAAACACATGATCAAACTATTTTATGCATTTAGAAATGTGTTTCAAATGATAATTGTTTAAATCACCTGTCCAGGACGAACTACAGAGGGATTAGGAGGTGGAGGCTTCTCAGACTCTGAAGAATTTGGAACCCCAAGGATGCTAAGATCAAGAGGCTGTGAGGATACCGGAACTTGAGCAACTTGAACCTGGGACCGTGGTAAGCCAGCTTCATGACCTGAAGATTGCGGTGGGATGCCACCATCGGGTAATCCAATTGATTCAAGAGGGATGGTGGGAGTGGCTTGAGGTGGAATACCACCATCAGGCAGGCCAATGTCAGGTTCAGCATCTTTAACTTGGTTAGTAGTTCCCTTGTTAAATTCAACTCCCCGAGAAGCCTGATCCAACTTTGAAAGGTACGTCCCAGGAGGAGGAAGTGTGGCTGCAACTTGAAAGGAGGGTATTGTATTTTGAAAAAAGTCCTCTGGAATGGGTCCAGCAGTAACGCCCATACCCATCACTGTTGGAGTTGGCTGAGATACTGTCGCAGGTTGCATTAATGAATCTGTGCCAAAAGGATCGGCATGGGAAGAAACTGTAGGAACAGTCGGATTCTCATTTATGTTAGAGGATTGTTGAGATAAAATTTTCCCAAGCTCCTGGGACCCGCCAGTTAATGACTTGGTCCTACTAATGGGAAGACCCAAACCTTCGCCAAGTTTGAACTGACGGGTGGCTTCCTTGATCTTATTCACATCTACCGCAGGACCTGCAATTGGCTTATCTCGTATTCTAATGTGAATTTTTCTACTTTTCGGGACCCCCTCTTCATCGCTGCTACTACCATCGACAGTAGGACCATACATAGATTTCTTGAATTCCTCTTCAGCTTTAGCCTGCTCGTCTACAGTAGTAGAGCCAGAATGTTTGGTGAGTGTTTCTAGACCCATTAAATTACCTTTTGGCTCATCAGACAATGTCATAGGCTTGTTAGTAATGGGTTTAACAGATGGCATTTGGATTCCATTGAGCTGATTCTTACCACCACCAGGAATAAGAGCTTTGACCAAACTACCTTCTCTTACTTCCACAACGTTTCCTCTTCCTTTTATTGAACCTAAATAAACACCTATTTGATCTGCAACAATGGACGGGATTGAACCATCATCAGTTCTCATGTAGGGCATCACCTCTGCTGCCAGCTCCCACTGGGGTATGGCCTTTGCCCCAGAAGGAGTCTTTATTTCCCAGTTTCCACCACCCCATTCTGGACCTTTTGGAACCATACTCTCTGCAGCAAAATTAGCGAATATTCCCTGTGTCCATCCAGTGGAGCGGACTCTTAAAATTCTTTCACAATATCGTCGCAATTCAGAATCAGTGCCATCTTCTTCCAGTTTCTGAGCTAGACGCCGCATTGCACTGGGGTTAAGGTGGCATATGAAAAGATCAAGTATGCTTTCATAGTCTGATATAACATCAAAAGTTTCTTTTGCAGTGTCAAACTGGCCAAACCTGCAAAGATCAAACCATTGAAAAGCTAAGTGAGCTCTTAAATGAATCAGAATTATCTGATAGAACCCTATGAAAGATATCTCCAAATACCCTGGTAGTTAACATAAAGAGATATCAAGAACGGATTCATATATCATCATCTAAATGATATATTACACATGATTTTTAAAAATATGCGTTCTTTCCATGGTCAGGAGCTTTAATACCGTAAATACTAATAGAAAAATATAAAGTATGCAGAATCAATATTAGGGATTTGCTCAAACACTTGGATCATAAGAAATTAAGGTTCTCTTCATACTTGATACAAGCATAGCCCAACAGTCGGAATCGGTGAAACAAATGTGAGGTTGGGGGACACTTTGGATAGTCTCTAGACCGCAAGAACTCATCTTTCAAAGCAGATAAAGCAGTTGGAAAACGTAGAGCTTTGACGGCATAGACACCTCGTAACACCTGAATTCGAGTACTAGCATGTTCAGAAACAAAATAAGCGAGCAAAAAAAGCAAAATATCATAGTATTTGCTCTCACCTGAGTGAATTGTGGACCTGCTTGGGATAATGAGACAGCAACATCTCCACAAATAGGAGAACCTCCAGCAAGAATATCAAGAGACCTTGGAGTGATTCGTAAGCAGTCAAACCTTCATTCACAGATATTATAACTGTAAGATACACTTATATTCAAGAAATTTACTAATTTAAATAAAGTAACCATGCAAATGGCATTTAATTCTAAAATAAACCATTTGCCGCAAAAATTAATCTACATTAAGGCGAAAACTCGTGGAATGACAATGATAAACAAAAGAACCTCGATGTTATCTGGTATAAATGTTTCATAAAGGTCAAGCTTTTGCTCAAATCGTTGTTGCATGGTTGAAAATCCAATAAGAAGAGGTTCAAGCAGTCCAAGAAGACAACTCTTAATCTCAATACCCTTCTTTTGCCTTGGGTTTATATCAGTTGGACTCGCAAGTAACAACCGATCATTCAGTGCACCGAGTAAAACTAGAAGGAAATTCACTAGTTTAGAAAATTATGGTGAAATATGAAATTATTAAACGAACATGCAAGCTGAACTAGTTAACATGTCAAAAGAAATAAAGAAGGCAACAGTTAGTTAATTGACAAACCTGCATAAGGCATGCTAATTGAGAGAATAGTCCTCACTTTCCCATCCCAGCCAAGAATATTAATTGAAGTTGCAGTTGAAAAAAGAAGCGCAGGACCGACCCATAAAAGGGATCTATAGTGCACATTAGTCAAGTGTTCAAAAAGTTCACAAAAACACGGATTATAAGTGTTATCAACAGATATAAGTAAATCTTTAAAAAAAAAAATCAGACATTTTGTTAAAGGATATTGAAGGGAGTCCTTTATCATATCTGGTGGAACTGCTTGCTAGAATATCCAGATCTGCCGTGGCAATGAAAACCCTTCGTGTGGTTAATATTCCGACCACAAAACCTTTAAGAGTTTCTTGCCAGTGAACCTGTCGTTTCCAAAGCATAGAACATTTGTCAATGCCCTAAGAATAGAAGATGTACACTGATATTCAAAAACTTTTCAATATTACTACTAGCATGACTCTCCACATGGAAGCATAAGCTTCTGTGTCGTGTTTATAATAATTAGTTAATCTTGTCCTTGAGAAGTTCATCTCAGACATCCGATACCTCCGTTCAAATTCCATATCCCCTTTTGTGCTTTTCTCTACTCACCCAAGGCTTTCAGTTTTTGATATCACTAGGAATGAAAATTTCATGTAATTGAAGAAAAGAATACAATTCAAGCATTCGAGAGCCTGACCTCTCCATAGCTCTGATTTTAACTTGATCAATCATAGCTCTGATTTTAACTTGATCCATGGCACTCTATTTCCAGAAATAAAGTGACCAAGATACTCGGGTGATTCCTTAGCAATTAAACACTTCTTTCTGTTGACATATAATTGTTGCTGTCTAAACACTTTTAGCGCTGATTCTAAATGATCTTTGTGCTCTTCCAATGTCTTATGGTATATCAATATATCATCGCAAAATACAAGAATAATTTCTGAAGAAAGGACTTCAAAGTTTTGTTCATCAAAACTTAAAACATAAAAAAAGATGTCAATTTGAAAAGCATTACTAAAAAATCATAATATCATTCGTGAGTCCCATCTTCAAAACATCTTGTTCTTTCACCCTTTGGTGATACCCCAATTCAAGATTCAATTTAGTGAATATTTTGGATATGTGTAACTCATCAAATAATTTGTCTATTATAAGAATAAGGAATCTATTTTTTACCATTTCTTTATTTAAAGCCCGATAATCAACACAATAACTCCAACTATTATCATTCTTTTCTACCAATATAATAGGACTTAAAAACGGACTCAAGCTTGGCAGAATAATTCCAGCCATTAACATCACCTTCATCAAACGTTCCATTTCTTCTTTTTGAGCTTGTGGATATCGGTAAGGATAAACATTTGTCAGGCTGCTCCTTTTAAATTATCTAATGATCACTATATCTTTGTGGCTGTAATCCTTGAGGCATATTCAATGCCTCATCAAACTGTTCTAACAATTCACTCACTGCCTCGGGCCATATCAACAGATTTATTGCCATCCATCTCTTCCATTGCTCCAAATTCAATTAAAAGCCCCTGACCTTCATGATGAATTGTTCTCTCCATTGCTTTCAATGAAATTTTGGTTCTATCTAAATCAGTTTCTCCTTTAATAGTGATCGGATTTCCTCCCACCATACATTTTATGGTCAACCACTTCCAATTAATCTGCACATTACCCATAGACTCTAACCATTGCATGCCAAGGATTATATCTGAATTACCCAATTCAATTGGTAAAAAATCATCTATTATACTTATTTTAGGTAACAACAACAATACCTTTTCGTATACTCCTTCACCCTGAATTGATTAACCATTTCCCACTGCGATTCCATAACTAGAAGCAGCTGTCACGGGGATGTTTAACTTAACAATTTGACAGCTAATGCAATTGTGGCTGAAGGATCTATTATACTTATTTCGTCATAAAACTTACTATACATTTCTCCTTATTTCCCTCTCTACTTATTTCATCTCCCCTAAATGTTAGACAACTATATTTCAGTTCCTATACAACTACTCTTCACAGTTACTATGTGACAGCTGGTACTCTTTACTAGCTTAATCTCCCATTCCTTCTTCCTTCCCACAATTCCGCCGTCTCCTTGAATAAGTAAATCTCATAATAGGCTTAATCATTTTCTTAGTCAGTAAAGTATTTACACTTAATCAGAGTTAGTGAACTGTACAAGGTAAAAATTGGGCAAACAATTCTTCAATAAAATCAAAAGGTCTAACAAATTAGCTCAAACTGGTGCTTGGTTCAACGTTCTAAAAAACTCATCTGACATTCCAGCTTCAAATAGACTGTTCATTACAAAAAAAAATAATAAGACCTCTCTAGAAGATAAGTTGAATATGTAGACAAACAAAACTCGATTGGTACCAATACTATGGTACTTCCAATATTTTTCAAAACTGTACTTTCCAATATAAAGATTATGATTCCAAATTCATAAAAGAAATTCAAAATTTTGCTTGTGATTTATTTCCATCAAAAGGGCATAAAAGAGAGTGTAAGTGATTACCTGAAGCACAATCTCATTTACTCTCAGCTTGATACACTTTCTCCCTTCAGCTTTTGTTGATAAAGAGTTACTATCAGAAGTTGAAAGACGGTACCCCTGAACCAGCTTTACCAAGCCAATCTGGATCCCATTTGAAGCAAACATCACAGTTGATTCTACACACATCTAATTATGATCAGTACGATGTAGCATTGATTGAAATGATACTAATAGCATTAAAACAGAGTCCTAAGTCACCTAATGGAGTGGAAAAGATGCGATCAACTTCAGTTTCAAACGAAAACTGTAGTGGACCACGAATGGAACCAACGTTAGCGTCCACAGACTGGTTATCTTCCATGGCTCCATTCTTTTCATTAGTTTCTTTAGAAACCTTTCCAGGTAAAACATACAATGCCAGCCCAGTTTTATCATCATCAAGAATCACAAACTGATTTTCATTGGGCCCAATGAAAGCAGCATCTTGACCTGAAGAAACCAGGGGTACAGATTAGAACCCTGAGCATCGGTATTTTACATAGTCTGAAATAGAAAGAATGACCTTTCACTGTGCTAGCTTTGCTGTTCGAAACCTGACCATTAGTATTTTCCAAATAAAGGAAAACTTCATTCCTAGCACCACTGAACTCAATTATCACAAGAAACAGATGCTGCTTTTTACTATACAGGATTAGCTTTGGATGGCATTCCACATTTCCTGGAATCTGGGAGAATAAGTTATTTCATAAACCAAATTTGGTAGGCCATAGCAATAATTGACATAAAAATCACCAACGGAAAAGTATTGACATAAATGTAACTAAAGGGTTCAAGAAGAATACATTACCGAATGCAATTTTTTGTATATAATATCCGTTCCAGCACAGATATTATATGCCATAAGGTTTACACCATCAACATAAAAAGCTCTCACGGGATAATGAAGAACTCTGTTCTCTTTATTGAAGAAATTTAGCTCCAAGTGAAATGGCTGCCATTGAAAGCAACATGTTAGACATCTATCAATAAAAAGAAAAACAACAGTAACAGCACATTTGCATCAAAGACACCTGGCAAACTGGAAAATCCTTCAAATGATGTTTTGGATCTGAAATAGTGATGAGCGGAAATCGAGAAATTGGAGAGTTTTTAGCATGGCCTTCCATGAAATGCTACATGAAATGAGAAAAAATAAATGAGTTAAGCATATATTGCCACATCTCAAATTACGCAATGGAAAAAAAAAAAAAAACATTTCCCCAATTTCATAACGTCAAGAAGAGATTCTCAGATTTGTTTGGTATAAACCACAAGAATAGGGAATATGATCGTACTCTTCAGAAATCATAAAGACATCTACCCTCTTGATTTACTAGCATTGCTTTCAAGCAAGCCAATATGATGACAACTTCACACATTTAAACTTTCAACATTATAAAGAATCTTGAACAAGCAAAAAATACAAATATGATGATAGAGAAGAGGGGGAGAGTTTAAACATGGGAGTCTCAAATCAGATGTTATCTCGAAAAAGAGAGCTTTTAAATTGTTTTGTTAGAGAAGACAACCAAAAGTAAGAAATGGATTTTAGCCAAGTGCGTTCTTTCTCTGAGAAAAAGTAACATAATTTCATTCCTTTCATGATATCCTAAATACTGGGATCCAAGAAATCATGCCTCATATAGAATCATTTCCAAGAGGTAACTCAGATTGGTGGAAGTTGTACAATATATGCAAGAGGAACAAGGGACTATAAAAGCCGTCTTAACCCAAAATGTCTTTGGGATAAACTAGAACAAGGAGCTCCCAATCATAGACGTTTCTACAAGATGAAGTAGCTACTGACCATTTTTGTTTTTTGAAACTCTAAATACTGAGCACTTTTGTTCTTGTGTTAAAAGTGCAGGGTGCTTCCTACGACATTCACTCAAGTTGCTTTTAGAGCTATTGAGTGCAAAGCTCCGTTGTTTGATAAATCTTAATCTATAATCTACACTGCCACTTTGTTTCCATGGTTAGAATTTAGTCAAGTTTTTCAGTGACATTCACCCAAGTTGCTTTTTATAGCTATTTGAGTGCAATGCTCCGGTGTTTGATAAATCTTCCATCTACACTGCCACGTTGTTTCCACAGTTAGAAATCAGTTATGTTTTCTAGGGAGACGGTCTTTGTTATCAGTGTTGTTTTCTTTGTCATGTACTTTCTTTCTGCACCCCTGTAATTGCAAGATTATAGTGTGGGGTATGATACTTGTATAGGTATAATTTTTTAATGAAATCTTGCTTAACCAGCAAAAAAAAATGAAACAGATGTGAATGATTTGCCTCAAGAAGCGTGTTTGTATTCTCACTTAGTTGTCCTTTTTACAAGGGGCACAAGGAGACAAATAGTCACTCAGCAAATTTGGTGGGAAAGCTTGGTTGAATGATGCCTTTGGAAGGGAAGAACAAAACAAGAAAATCAACACTTCAGAGAAATTGAATTTTCACAACATTTTGGTTATTTTGCTCCAATGCTATCCTTGTAGGGGGCAAATAATGCCAACTAATAATGATTTGTGAGATAATATGAGATTCCTCTTTGCAAAGTACACATATGTCGATAAACATTTTAGAAAATTTATCTCTTTTTGGTCCTTTTAAATTCGCTGACAATTATCATATGCAAGGGTGGGCAAGAACAGACCGAGAACCGAGAACCAAGAACCGGACCGGACCAAAGGTTTTAGTCTGATTTCGGTCAGTTCTCTCGGTCCAGGACCGATCCTCATAATACATTTCTGATTTCCTGTGGGAAACGGTCCGGTCCACGGTCCAAATCCCAAATTCCCAAAAACCCGTGGACCGAACCGAAACCTGAAATTAAAATTATGGATACTCCGTCTCCGTGCTCCTTAAACATCCAGTCATACTCTCTAGTCTCGCGTGCTCTGCTCTCGCTCTTAGTCTCAGCTCTGCTCGGTGCTCGCCCTTGCCCTTGCCCTTGGCCTCGGTCCATCACTCAATCACTCTCACTCTCTCAGACTCTCAGTCTCTCACGGTCACAGATTCACAGAGACAAAGTGTTGAAGCCAGTAGCCGGACTCAACATCGATCGACAGCGATGCCAATCACCGTTCAGCATCGCTTGTTGAATCGAACTTGTTCGCCGTTCAGGTTCATCGACTCAGCACTGCTCACCTCACCTTCACTGCTCACCTCACCCTCACGGCTCACTGTTCGCACTTTGCAGAAGGTATAGTGTTTGTTTGGGTAGAAGCAAAATCTGTATGTTGATTTTATTGGAAAAAAAATCTATTTGTTAGAAAAAATTTGTATTTTGTTTGTTAGGAAAATCTGTTTGTTAGGAAAAAAAAAAAATTATGTAAGTTTGTCTGCATACTATATATGCAATTTTTTTTTTTTTTGAATTACACAAAATATTCAGAATTATGATGGGAGGAACGGGGACCGGACCGAGACCAGACCGAAATTTTCAGTCCGGTCCCGGTTCGGTACCAATCCCTCCCACGGCTGGTTCTAGGATTCGGGATAAAAATCTTGAACCCTTCGGTCCGGTCCGGTCCTAGCTTGGAACCAAACCAAACCGGACCGACCCAGACCACACCCAGCCCTAATCATATGCAACATTCTTTTTTCATTTTGTATTGAATATTGATCATTCTCCCTTCCATTGTATTTTTTACACCTAAATACAAGTTTATTTCTTCTAAGTGCTAGATTTATTCTATATATCTAAAGGGTGTTCCATTTTGTTAAATGTGTTCGTGATTGAAAAATAAACAATAAAGAATGTACATACACTACGAAGAAAAGCCTTTCTTGCTATGTCTGACCCAGTAAGATGACTATTGCTGCACATGAAACGAATTATCAGTATTAGCATAAATATCAATTAAACCAAAAGATAGAAGTAGCAATAACCTAGTCAGACTCCACAGTAAGTAAGCAACAATTCTTAAAGATCGCCCCAGGTTCTAATTTATTAGATTTTTCAAAAGCGAAATAGGCAGTATTATTGCCAAGCTTGCTACCACAATGTCACATAGAAGAAAAACCAATAAAATCTAAACAGGAACCTTTTGACACCATCAACTTTTTTATCTTTAGAAGTAAAATATAAATAAAAGAAAATTAATAAAAAAACCAAAAAGTCAACTGGAGTCCAATTCTGACAGTAATTTGAAAGCAACTATACCTACTCTTAATCCAAAGTAAAAGCACCAAAATTAGCCAAACTTAACAAGGAAAAGCTCAAAAAACATGCGAGAAGAATTACCCATTAGCATCCTAAAAAAAATTGGTTCTTCTAAAAGAAAGGGAAAAAAAATTGGGTAGAGAACAACAGACAGAAGAAAAAGCCATATCATTGATATACACATGTTTTTTGATGAATCATATGCAGACCACACCACTACAGATGGATATGAAGGAAAAAAGATTTTTAAGTGCTCATAAAGAATGATCTGTTCTGAGCATCATAGACAATGAATAAGAAACAATAAAAAATAATAATATTCGACACTTGATGCAATGACACTTTCATGTTAAAAACACAATCCACTGCATTACACAGCCAAGGAACTTGAAGGCGAATTACAAGCTCACCCTTTGAGATTATGCTCTTGAAGCTGCGCTTGAAGTTGGTGATCGGCCAGTATTCCAGAGGCACCCAAAGATGAAAGTTTTTCCTTCAAGACAGATGCTATAAAGCAGTTCTAATATTAGAAATTCTACTAAAAATGAAAGGGTACAATGAATGTGAAGCTAACTTTCAAAGTCTGCTACAACTTTTAATGTAATTTGCCGTTTTAACATAGAATCTAATACGATAAACAGTTCAACAGATTTAAATTCTGATCAGAGTCAAATCCTCTTTTTGTGAGCAAATTTCAACAATAATACTGAAACAAGAATGTTTAAACTCCAAGTGGGCAGTGGAGAATTGATCTTTGTCAATTGATCCCCAAACAGTGCGGTAACACCCAGCAAATAAAGAGGTCAAAACGCTTTCTTAGCTCAGACATTAACTAGAAAGACGTACATTGCAAAGCTTCTATAATAAGAAAAAAACACCTGAAGATCCCCTGGCACTTTGCAATACTGCAAAAAGTTGTTTCCGCCCTTCCCTTGTGTAGGCTGCCTTATTTTTCACAGTGTCTCCACTCATCAAATTCTGTTGAAGATATCAAACATATATATATCAACGTCAGATGACTAACAAATCAGATGAAAGGAGTTAAGAAGATTCACTAAACTGCAAAGAGTAATGCTGCTAAATTCAGTTTAGGGTGAACTTCAATAGTCTTAATCCTTGGCAGAGGATAAACTGCTTCGCCATCCTGCTGAGAAAGGATGCGAGGTACATCAATTGAATCAATTGCTGCAGAAGAAAGTAATAAAATCATGAATCAGCGAAGCAATTATCACTCAAAATGTGTCAGGCTTATGAATTGGAGAACAACTATGATAATGACAAAGTGTTGATCCCAAATTTGAAGTCCAAGGTACTTATTTGATCAACCTAAAGGTTTTCAAATACGCGCAAACATGTTTAGAAAACCAAAGTACGGTTTCCTTGGATAAGACAGAGAATAGGGGAATAATTCCCCAATCTAATTCGTCTCTCTCTACCTTTTCAAGAGAGGGACAACCTTGTATTTTACAAATACATCTTTTTCTGTCCAAAAATATATAATCACATACACACACACACAAACTAAGTTAAATACCTCACCTGTCGATAGGTACTCATCCAAGCACAAAGATGACATTTCATTTTTTATTTTTAAAGTATATCTATTTCTATTTTTCAATTTATAATCACATATATATAAACTAAGTTAAAACACACCATCTGTCAAAAGCTACCCACTCAATCATAGACATGACATTTCACTTCTACCGAGGTACAGAAGTTGCCACAATATTCCATATTCAAGAATGCATATAGTATGCATTTAGAATTACTCTGGCAAAAAGATAAATCTAGTAGAATGCATCTCGGGAAAGAGGACTGATGCAATGAGAGAATGTTTCATCATCATTTACAAATTCATAGTCAATCCACAATAAATGCAAGTATTAAAATAGGACAGTTAGCTGACCAGCATGCTCAAAAAAATTTGCTTGCATTGGAGGTTTATTAGAATTGACTATGACTCGTGTTTTCCAAACTTGAAGGCTTCCATCCTTGGAGAGCGTGACAAGAAGCCGCATCACTGGTAGCCAAGCAACTGATGTTATTGGCTGGGAACCCACTTGAGTACTGCATTTAAAGAAAAAAATCTGTTACAAGTCAAAGTTAGACATCAGAATTATACATCTATTCTGTTATTAGTTATAGCTACATTTTTTTTTTTAAACTTGACTGTCTAAACTCTCTTTCATACGTTTTATATGGATCAATTAACATCCCATGATGAATCTTGATATAGCACGAACTAAGCTGATAAGCCCGTGATCTATTGATGTTTTATTTTATCTCTTAATTTAGTTTGATTTTATTCGTTTTAACTTCTCATAGAGTTTATCTTTTTAAAAAATTTCTTATAGATATATTTTATTGTCCAAGAAATTTATTAGGGATTTTAAATAATAAATCAAACTGTATTTATAAAGTTATGGTGAACATTAATTTAAAACTTTTAGACTTTGAAATTGAATTAATCTATTTTATCGAGAGTTTATTCTTTAATTTTTTCTATTTTCTGTTTCGTATCGAAACAATTCTTCCACTGCACCAAATTAGTAAGAGAACAAAAATTTTCACATTGATTTGATGGCTACGAATATTATAGTGGGTAAGAATCACCGACAACGAACGGAGATTTGAAATCATTGAATAGCAAGGTTTGATTGTAACGAATCAGACGAGAACCGAGAAAAATATGAACGAAAAAAAAAATACAATGTTAGACCCTAACTTGGCAAGAGAAAACAATCTGCCACTGGCCACAACCAGATTGGCCAACCATGGCGGCTAGACTTCACCGGCAACTTCCACAGGTCCTTACCCGACCAAAAACATGGCCAAACAGAAGCAGAACTCGTGCATGTACCTCCAACGTTGTTTGACAAATACTGGGTACCTATCATTAACACAACAAAGACCGACGGACAGTGAATCGTGCCTAGACAACGGCGACTCAAGCAAAATCAGTCAAAAATCATGGCACGAGCTCGCAGGATATCTCCACTACCAGCAAAGACATCAACTGGTTCAAGGCAGTTTCAACATCCCCAACGATAAGAGAGACTTTATGGAAACAGAGTGTAGAGTATACCTTGACTCTGACGTGGATTTTTCTGGTGAGGCAGCTAGGGTTTCAAACAACCCACCTCAAAATCCCAACGAAAAGCATGTTTTTTTCTAGTTAGATTGATTTAATAATTATTCTAAAAGGCAATAACAGAAAATTTAAGACGAACACACACAAATAGTTAATTATTCGTCTAATGAAGAAGATGATTTTCCTATAGACCAAGAGCTATATCAAAGACCAAACAATCACAAATTCAAATTGAAGATGAATTCACCGACTTTTTATGATCGTATAAATATTGAAGATTTCTTTGACCGGATCCACATGGTCAAGAATTTTTTGATTATTTAAATATTGCAGAGGAAAACCAATTCAAGCTTGTGTCATATAAGTTAAAAGATGGAACTTCAACGTGGCGAGAGCAACTCTAGTTTAATTGACAAAGACAAGGAAAATTGTGAGTTCAAACTTGACCCAGGATGTAACGATTATTACAAAAGCGAATTTTCCTTCCAGATTACGAGCAATTTTTATATCAGTACCAGAGTTGTCAACAAGCCGACCGAACAGTGAATGAATACACAAAAGAATTTTATCGACTAACTCTAGTTAAGTTACCTGAAACCAAAGATCAACTGATAGATTGATATATTTGCAGCCTCAAACTGGTTATTCAAGACCAATTAACTCTTCAATTAGTATAGACTATGACGAATGCAGCAAATCTGACAATGAAAGTAGAAGAACAAATCAGCAGAACTACAGCGCATACACCAAACAATTTTTTACGACACACTTCATAAAATTCATTTATTCCCAAGAGATTGACAATTATAGATGTCAACAACATCAGTCATAGATGGCAATTGATAGCTTGATATATTAGCGGCGTCAAACTGATTAGTCAAGAACGATTAACTCTTCAATTAGTATGGACTACACAATTTTCGACGACACACTTCGGAAAATTCACTTATTCCCAAGGGGTCAACAATTATAGATGACAATGACATTAGTCATAATGATACTCCTCCAAATAAGAATTCAGAGCAGAAGTTCTGTAGAAGTTCTTCAATTATTATTCAACCTGATTTTCAAATCCAAATCCGCCGGCAACAACAAGACAATAATAACCCTTATGAGCATCCTAATCTCAAAAAATATTTTCAGCGCAAACAACTAGGTTGTCTTTCAAATAATTGTCTAAAGCAGATATTCGGTTAATTTTACAGAGGAAGGTGGTGGTGATGAACACGAATTTAAAGGAGATATTTATGCAGATGGTGAATTTTTAGAAAAAGATGTGAGAGAGGAAGTAGTGTGCATCCTCAAATGAATTTTTCTTACGTCAAAAAAGCTAGACAACTCTTAACACCACAAAATCTTCTAAACACGATGCACCATTAGTGACAAAGTTTGTGATATGATCATTGATAGTGACAGAATGGAAAATATCATTTCCAATGCTTTGGGTAAAGACCTGAATTTACAAAATGAAAAACATCATTTCCCATATGAAGTTGCATGGAATAAAAAGGGTCCTAAAATTCAAGTACATGAAGTTTGCAAGATTCCAATATCAATCGAAACATATTACAAAGATGAAATCAAGTGTATGAGGTGAATATGGATGTTTGTCATATGTAACTCGGACGACCATGACTTTACGATGTTGACGCAACTTATAAACGACCTGATAATACCTTTGTGTTTCAGTGATACAATAAGAATATCTTTTTGTTGTCACATCTCTAAGCGTCACAAAGTATTTTCTCCTGGATGACTTCTTCGTAATTATAAAATTTGAGAATGAGTTTTTTTCAAGGAGGAGATTGATGTAGCACGACCCAAGCCTATAAGCTTGTGATGTATTATTATTTTATTTTATCTCTTATTTTACTTTAATTTTATTCGTTTTATCTTCTTAAATTAAAGTTTATGTTTTCAAAAAATTTCTAAAATATTTATTTAATTTTCCTACAAATATAATAGGAATTTAAATTCATAAACTAAACTCTATTTATAGAGTTGTGATGACCATTAATTTAAGACTTTTAGACTTCGATATTGAACTAATCTAGTTTCCCGAGAATTTACTTTTACTTATTTACAAAGTAACAAACCTAAAAATTTGATCAAATCATTTTTAGTTATTTATTGAAAGATAAATTAACAAGTGACAAAGATACGCGATTTTAATAATGAAAGATTCAAAATTTTTAAAATTGAAACTAGAATGACTGGAAAAGTGGAAACAAGACTGAATATAATTTCATCATTACGAGTAAATCCAAAATCTTTGTAAACAAATCCAATCATTA
This sequence comes from Begonia masoniana, assembly GCA_022432975.1. Taxonomy (NCBI): domain Eukaryota; kingdom Viridiplantae; phylum Streptophyta; class Magnoliopsida; order Cucurbitales; family Begoniaceae; genus Begonia; species Begonia masoniana. The sequence goes on from CM039506.1 coordinate 4,412,192, forward strand.
GTTCACAACCATAGGGCAAATGGAAGCCTATACATGAATCAGTTAATAAAAGAATAGAAAGAGACATGTCTGGATCAAAAATATAAACATGAATAAGCCACTTGATATTTTGGCATTATAACCACAAAGAAAAAGGAATATTTTTTGAATTCCTATTCTTTATGTTGGAGAAAAATTTGACTCAAATCATAGGATTAAAAAGCTTTCAATTCTCTAGTTTTCTTTATTTTATGTTTCGTATCAAAACAATTCTTCCGTTGCAACAAATTTTGAAGGGAAAAAAGATAATTAGGAATTACAGTGAGGATGAAGATGAATAACTCACATAGGATGAAGATGAATAACTCACATTCCAATCATACTAGGTCGCTCAGTTGATACATCCCACGCTAAAAGTGTACCACGTCGGTCACCCACAAAAATCCACTCTAATGTTGGATGAAATGCAAATGCACCAGCACCTATGAGCTTTATGGTGTTGTCAACTGCAACAACCAAGGAATTGTTAAGACACAAGTCATACTTCAGAGGAGAAGGAAAATATTCAACACATCAAAAACAAATGAAGAGGTACATTTTTATCTTACGCTGTAGTGTGTAAAGAACAGCATAGGTATGAATGTTATATGCTCGAATTAATCCATCCGAATAAGCCACATACTGAGGAGGGGGGGGGGGGGGGGGGGGGGGGGTGGTTGGGGTGGGGGCAAAGAAAATTATATGGTCAGTAACCTGAAAGAAAATACAGAAAATGGTGGGTAAACTAAAATAAAAATTTACCAGAACCGGCGATCGAGGATGGCAAGCAAGATTGACAATAGGTTTTTTCAAGTCCGTTTTAATTTTTGTTGGAGCCCTTCCCCCTTCAATAGTCCCAACAACTACCATTGACAAAAATGATTGCAAGAATCAGTAACATTTCCCCATCTTGAAATGCCCAAAAACTAAACATCACAAGAATAAAGAAACCAGTTGACCTGTCACACTCATTCTTTTATGAAATCCAAAAAACACAACAGGTTGAAGAGGTGTTAATGCAAGATGGACTTCGGCATCAGAAGAAATTTGTTCTGTCTTCTTTTCAGGCAAGTGCAACACAAAAGTTTGCTCTGAATCGAAATCACAGGATCGAATTGTACAATCCTAAGCACAATAGAAAAGACAAATAGTAACAAAAGAAATGGAATTTATAGTAAATGAAAATTGTGAATCAGAGATATTCAACTGATTTTGTTCATAATAAGGAACTAGTATCTAATAAATGCAATTATATACCATATATGCGTCAGATGAAGTGATTACAGCACAAATAAAAAAATAAATGTAAAAATGGGAGAAATAACAAAATATACATTTGATTAATCTCATTAAGTTTAAGATGTGAAAAAGAGAAACCAATGCTTAACAGTGATCAATAAGCTTATAAACTCCAACAGAAGTCATCTCACTAGTATCTATAACAAAATATTATTGCAATTAAAGTGGCGAAGTAGCTAGCAGTATGATCCAAAAGAAAACAGAAAATTATTGAAGAAAAAGATGGAAGAGAGACTAATGCATGAATTCATCCTTCAAATGGCTCTATAGAGCACTTCATTGAATTAGAAAATGGAGATTAGAAGTAATTGTAGAGACCTGCACTCTTCCACTTGATTTCTACAATTTACATACCCTATACTTATAACCATTAGGAAAGAAAAACTCTTCTCCAACTAACCTGCCCAAATTTTCTAGATCGTTTCCCACCCATAACCGTTTGCTAATCTATCATGATTACCCAAACTTGCCCTGTATTGTCTCTAATCCTTACTGTAGCCATATTTACCCTCCCTCCTTGCATAAATCAACTTGATAGAGGTTACTTTTCAGTATGAGCTGATTAATGTTCCATCCATATGCTTCCCCGAGTTAAAGAATGTTATAACTGAAATTAAAATAGCAGATCCATGTACTTATCTGCTCATTAAATAGACCAAGAACACAGGGATAAGCGCCAAAAAACATCTTTCTACCCATTCCTCAATGGCAACCGCGGATCAAACCTTCTTTTAGAATTCAATGACAATTACCAACCTACAGTTTCTCAATTAATCTAAAACAGTAATCTATCAGCGAAAACAGTAGTTAAAATAATGCAATAAGACTTAATTAAAAAGTTCAAGGCCATCAAGAATCAGAAATAACTATAATACCTTGCATGGTAAAAACATCATCATTCAAATACACATCTACATCCCAGGAATAAATGGATACTAACCTCAAGTATAGCAATAACGGCATGCCCGCTTGTGGGACTGTATGACATTCGAACAACTGGGGCACCAATGTCAATAGACGAATTCTTGCAACCAGTTATAGCATCACATTCTGTCCCATCAAATGAAGGAAGCATCAGTTGTTACAATGGCTACTAGTTTTAAAAGGTAAACAAAAAAGTTTAAGACGAAAACAAGGAGATGTCCATTTCAAATAAATTCGTGAGAATAAGCCGATCGTAATTCCTTTTTTTATCAGCAAGCCCATCAAAATCAGTCTTAGGAGTAAATATGCTTGTTAATGCTTGATTCAATTGTTTTCCACGGTGCTGCAGTTAAAAAACCACAGCACTGCAGCTCTTCCGTGGCTGTAAAGTGTGAGTAAAATTTTCCAAACACCAGGAAATGTTCAGGTGCCCCAGCCACAGCCAAAATTAAAATTACCATCATAAATATTTTGTATGATAAAAAAAATAACTCTTAACATGGATGCATCAGGATTTCTCCGCATTACTGAAGTAAATTAGCTAATTAACAATTATTTCTATTGTTTTGGTTCAGTCAAGTAAATTTTTAGCACTATAACAGACCAGACCAACATTATCAGCAGCCTCAAGTACATAATACTTTCAAATCAACCTCTTAATAATCGGGAAACACAGTACCCAAACGCAATCAGTATGAGATCATAGTTGCATGTTTGAGTATCTTCTTCCATTACTTCTCAAAACATTCGCATATGGGAAAAATATCACAAAGCGGAAGCAGATTTATTCACATGTACAAGCAAAATATATCGAATGGTTTTTAGCATAGCATGAGGACCTAATTGATATTACTGACCAACAATGTAAGTTCCAATAGCGACCGCAACAAGCGCCTGACTGGGATGAAGCGTCACAGCGTGAGGCTGCAACGGCTTGAGACCTCGCCCTACATGCTGCAGATCCACATGCTGCACCGTCTTCCATTCCATTACTTGCTTTCTCAAGAATACCTTCTGATTTCAAAATAGCAACAATCCATAACCATATACGTTTTCATCAGAAACAAGAATATCCCATAATTCAATTTGTTGACAATTTCTTGAAATTGGTATGCATGGGCGGTAGGGGTGGGCATGGTCCGGGTCGGTCCGTTCCGAGCCCGGACCGACACCAGACCAAACTTTAGGGAAAAAATTTAAGGACCAGAACCGGCCATGGGAGGAACCTGGACCGGACCGAAAGTCGCGGTTCCTCCCAACTATTTAATTTTTCCTGCAATCAAATTTTTCATGAATCTCTCTATTTTTCAACACCAAAATCAATCAAAACACAGTAAAGTAACCTACCCAAATCTTGATTTTCACTATCTATGCCGAGACGATACCAGATGACGATTCTGAAGAAAGAGCCGAGACATACCAGATGACGATTCTGAAGAAGCGGAGCGCGAATCCGAAGACAGAGCCGAGCGCGAACGAGAATCGAGCAGGGAGAACAGACACGGAGCACGGGGTTCGGGATCCGGGTCGAGGTCGAGGTCGAGGTCGAGGTCGGGGTCGGGGTCGGTGCGACGGACTACTTCTGGCTCGACTCTGCTCGACCAACTCGTTTGTCTTCTCTATGAAAAGTGGGTGCCCTTGAAAGATGTTTCATGAAAATTTTAAGAAAATGTTTGGACTTTTTGAATGTTCCACCTCTTCATATTCAAAAAAGTGTTAGAAATAATTCAATAATATTGGTGGCCCACACATGATATGTACCATATACCATAAACTTATCATTATCCGTCATTGCAGTGGTTAATTGCATTTAAGTACTTGGATTTAATTTACACATGATAATAAAGATTATGTCACCCTTATAAATTTGTAGAGATGAAATTGTCATTAGTTCGTCTTGTGATGGTCATAACGATGATTTACCCACGCAAGAAATATAATGCGTCATGGTTCCCGATTCATAAGTGCCGAATCATAATGTTTATTTTAATTTCTGAAACAAACAGCGTCTCAAAATTTGATTTGGTTCGGTTTGTTTCCTAATATCCAAGGTTCCGGTTTCAGTTTGTTCAACTTCTTGGCCTATGAAAATGCTTCTGGCAATGAGTAATTGCAACTGCAATTAAAAAAAAAAAACAGAGAGAATTTAAAGAATCGTATCTATTGGATCAACAAAATTTAGCAGCGTAGAGTGTTGGCCTAGAGTTATTCGTTTGAAAAACATGTAAACAAATCACTAGCCACCTTAGTGTTTGGCTGGTGAAGAATGGTTCGGAACCTGCAAGCGTTCAAATTGATTTGAATATCTTCTATCTTTATTTGACTCTTTGATGAAGGATAATATGTTCTATAATCTTTATGTATGAATCTTAAAAGAGACACTAATAATCAAAGAAGAAACTAGAGAGATGATTCAGTGTTTGAAATTATAGCTCGATTTATATGAAGATACCCCCAGTAAACTTAGAAATAGACTCACAAATGCATTTTCCATCACCCACAAAACATGACAACATAGCAGCAATTTAACCTCATTTGACGAGATAGCAAGAACATTACATTGAGAGAATTGTGAAATGACTGGCAATAGAGTATTCAAATTGAAGATCAATCATGGTGTTTTATAGAACAACATGCATCTTCTACAGTTGTTTTGGGGTTCTCCTTAGACAACGCGACACTCTAGCGCGAGAAAAAAAGAAGAGAAATTACATTTTTGCTATATAAATTTATGAATGAGAAAGGAGACTAAAGTTATATGATATTTTTGCACCTAATGCAACTCTTTTTGTTGCTGAGAACACCGTTTGGGTCTTTAATCTATCTCACAACAACCCAACATTTTGCTGTAACAATTATTTCTACAGTGCTTAACACACTACAGAGATTGGAAAGTACCGGAAATGTTAAGGATGGAATTATTCAGCGATGGGATCCTCTGCAGATTTTTTGTACTCTGGCTTGAGCTCATAAGTTCCTTGATTAGTTCCCCTTTTGTTGTAGACACAAAGCTCGTTCAGTATCTCTTTTAAAAATTGCTGCAGAAATTGTTTCACATAGTCAAAATCTTAAAAAAGAAAATTAATAGAACCAAAAAGAATGTTAAAGCTACGGACAGAAGAATGTATCAAATCTCATATCACAATTAAATCTTAGATAGCGCATTTTGCTTTTATATATCATTCAGGGTACGTGGGTGTGAACATTACTTCCTTCAGCATTAAATGTTAGTGATAAGGTAAATGTTGAAAAAACAAACCGCAGGTTGATCAGTTTCTTGGACAAGCTGCTTCAAGGCCCAATTGGGTTGTCTTTCGAATAATTTGAACATTATATCTTCAAGTTCACCACGGTCTCTTCTGGTTCTTTTCATGTCTGATTGTTTAACAGGTGTTACCTTCCTCTTATCCTGCCAAATAAAAATAAAATATGTGCTAACGTCATGTCCAACATACAAGTACTAGATCACACTGCAGTTTTCTGAACGAGTTCTCCAATGAAGAAGAAATGGTCCACCATTAATCTAAGACAAGCGGGACATGAAAGTATATACCTTTGAAGAAGATGACATCAACCCTATCATCCCTGGCATTGGCCTCATATGGACTCCACGGTCATTGTCAATCACCTTGCATTAAAATAAAAGAATCTAATATCAAGATGGATCATACAAAACTAGCACATAACATAGAGCATGAGGCAAAAAAAATAAATTCCAATTATTTACCTGTATTTGTCTATTTTTTATCATGGATTTGTTTGTCCTTTCGCGGCACAATTTTCCATATGCATCAAGGTTTTCACCATGGGGCTTCATATCAAACTTATGTTCCATTTTCCCTTCTATTGCTAGCTTTCCTTTAAAAAGCCAGTTGAAATCATCAAAGGAGTCAAACTTAGCAGTAAATGTAAGAGAAAAGTGCACATTCCTATCTAAGTAAATACAATTATGTATAACCATGTGTAGTGCACGCTAAAACAATAAGATAACATAAAGTAAAAAATTTCTGTTATGGCTCATTGGGATCTATCAGGAGATCATGGTCAGCCCTGAGTCATATTCACACAGAAAAAATTCCATAAAAACTATAACGGATTAGAATACATACAACTGAAGCGAAAAATTCTGAGTAGATACTCTGACAAACATACTATACATATTCACACAACAAGAATAACAAAAAAGAGTCATGAGGGGTGAATGACCACTGCAATTAACTTGAAGTGGATAAGATCAGAATGCTGAAATCACCTTGACTTGTCTCAGAAAAAACGCACATGGGAATGAAATCTTTAGACATGTTTAAGGAATAAATTTTCCGCGTATTTCCAGTCTCAGAGCCAGCCATCTCCATTTTAAACTGATTACAATTAAAAAAAAAAGTAAGAGAAATTAATGCTTTATAAGGACTCTGTCCAATTGAAAACATGTCACTTGCAAATATACTATAGCTAAGAACAAGTTCATCATCACATAAATCTCTTTCGTTCTAATAATTCTAACTCAGCAAGATATAGTGTTACAGTGCACAGTGACACTAATTTGCTTTGTCATAAAGGCCACTAGATATCTAATTTTCAACTCTAACTGAAGAAAGAGTGGTCACCAATACTTATCTCCCAACAAATCAATTAGCTTCCGTGAATACTTTAGTGATAGGAATTGTCGTGATGAGTCTGTTATCATGTGCTCAATTTTACGATTAAGAAATTCTCAATTGCAGATCAGCAGGTAACTATCAACGATCATGAACTTGAGGTTAGCGTTCATCAAAACAAAAAATAACCCCTTAAGACCAGTAACTGCTCAAATAAGATGTTTCCATCTTGACTGAAAAAATTCCTCAACGAATCGAGAAAGAAGCTAAAAAATTAGATCAGTTTACCTCAAGAGAAGACGGATTGTCTGGATGAAGAGCATCGATAGAAAGAACGACCTTTGAAAGTGGAAGAGGATCGGAAGGCGAGTGAGACTTCCACGAATTAGCGACCACCACCGGGCACTTCATCAGCCACACCGATCTCTCAGCCTTTGCCGTATCAAAATTAGTGCTACTACTTCCACCATGACTGTAATCTTCCTCCATGTCTACCGAATCTCTCTCTTGTCTCTCTGCCGCTGCTTCTCAGACTGAAGGCGAAGACCACTTGCTCTTTCTTTTTTCTCCCTTCGGTCAAAGAAAGACTAATTAGTAATTTATGTGCTGGATAGAATTTAGTGGAGAAATGGCTTCCTTAAATCTTTTAATAGTTACAGCTAGCAGCTGCTTCTAAATAATTGTAGATTTGTTACATGGGTAATTAACAAAAATAAGAAATAAAAAAATAATAATTAAACTATAGAGTCATTAACAAACTTTCTCTTATAATCTCTTATAATGTGTTTTTTAACAAAATCATTCTTAAAATATGTTTGGTTAACAGAACAGTTGCGGGATCCCACCCTTCAAGAGCGGCTCTCGCTCCCTTATTTTGTGAGTATGGCAGGAGTTCTGTAACACCCCGAGTTATCTGAACCCAGTTTGTTACTCATAAGCCGTACGTAACTAAGAAATCTTGAACTAAATTTAAAACTCTCTCAAAAATCTAAATTTAACATTCTTTTTTTTTTTTTTTGAAAAAGAAACTTCAAAACATTTAAATACTTGCAGCGGAAATCATTTGAACAACAATGAAGTTAAACAAACTACGAAATGTTGTTTGAATTGTTAAGAAACAATCGACAAATAGAAAATTAAGTTTAGACAGCGAAATACTAGAGAAGTCGCAGAGGTCAAACACATTGTCGATTGATAAAGTCAACGGAAGAAGCAGAAACAGAAGATAGAAGGCTTCTGCCGATGACGTCAGCCAAAAAACATCTCTCGATAGTCTGTACCTACTGGTGACGTCAGCCGGACAATCAATTATCCAACATCATCCGATCGCAAACGACAAAATACACTCTACATCTTCCGATGACTATACGACAAAAAATCCTCCTACATCTACCGATGACGTCAGCACGCATCTGCCGATGAGTTTACCGAGACATCATCCGATGGACTTTGACCTACACCTTCCGATAAAACAAACCTCATGTACCGGTGACTTTACTGAGACATCATCCGATGGCTGTTCTTGAGGCATCTTCCGATAGAATTAACCTACATCATCCGATGACTTTTCTTAAGGTATCTTCCGATAGAATTAACCTACATCATCCGATGACTTTTCTTAAGGCATCTTCCGATAGAATTAACCTACATCATCCGATGACTTTTCCTAAGGCATCTTCCAATAGAATTAAGAGCGACATTTCAACTACTTCTCGCTATACATACACGACACCAATTCAGAAAGGAATTTACTTATTTCATCAAGACTATTCAGAAACAACTCACATTGTATTGTTCAAACCCAGTAAAAACCAATATTTAAAACTCACAGATCCCTAGTATCAGTAAGACTCAAAACATAGTCGAAATATTAAAATCTCTACTGTCATGAAAACTCATCATACTCAAATTAAAACATTATCAACTAAACCCGCACCATAGCAGACAACAGTTAACCCGCCTCATCAGTTTGCCAGGCCGAGGCATGAATGTACTCCTCCAACCACTTCTAATCATCTGAGCATTCAAGAAATTCACCTGCAGTATCCTCAACACCTACATCACAAAACTCATCTATTAGCCTAATGCTAAGTAAGCAAAGCAATAATGAAAAAGGAATGAAATGTTGAAACATGAATTCCTAAACATGCAATTTCTACTTTCTCCTCTCAGTTGTTCATGCGTCGTTTCTGTTCAGATCTCCCTGTGAAGTTGGGAGTTAGATCAACTCTCCCAAAGTATAAATATCCACTGTCTCATTAAGGGTTGGATTAGTTCCCTTAACAGTAAAGCTGATTCACTGTTCAGATCCCCCTGTGAAATTGGGAGTTGGATCAACTCTCCCAAAGTATAAATATCCACTGTCTCATTAAGGGTTGGATTAGTTCCCTTAACAGTAAAGCTGATTCGTTTAGCTGTTTCATTATGTTCAATCCTTACCATACCAATATGCATTCAAATTCATTTTCGTGTACCTTTAAAATATGATGCATGTCATGCTGAAAATAAATGTTCACAATCATGCACAAACCCTACTGTCTTGTGATGTAGGCCCGAAGGCGCAAGCAATACTTTACTTACCTGGCTCTCCTGGGTATGCTCGGTTTCAAACTACTTCAGAAGTCTGCTCACCTAAGTCATAGAAAGGATATCAATTAGCTTTCTACTAAGCCTCATTCTAATCTATTCAGGAATCTTGGGAAACTAGTTTGGAAGCTTAGTTCATTGTGCATTTCCGATTCAACACTAAACCCGAACTCAACTCAACTCACAGTATTTCTCGAAACTTCACACATTGTACTCCCTCAGCTATCTAATTGTTGAAATCACAGATAGACTAAGAGAGCTTACCTAGGTTGAAGGAGAATCGAGTGAGAAAGAAATCGCCCGAAGGTTTTCTGTTGAAGAGCTGAAGGCCGAGAGAGAAATGAGGGAATTAGTGGCGGCTACCGTGTACTAAACCCCAAATCACTAACCTTAAATACATTATCCATTTTTAAATTTTCAATTACTTTTCTGCCATTGCCTAGTCATTTACTAACCTAATCAATAACTCCCTCAACCCTTCTATAAAAGTACATCATTAATAATAATTAAATTTTGATTCAATGGAACCGGGTGCTACAAGTTCGCCCTTTAATAACGAGCTCCCGCTCATTTATGATCCTTTTCATTCCTCAAATCAGAATCCAACTTACAAGAGCCCAATTTAGAGGATAAAAAATGAGTGGAGCTCTTGAGTTTTTTATGCATATGAGCATTAAAAAAAAAAAAAAAAAACTCAGTATATATCCTATCATAAAAAGTGGCGGCATTGCGCTTCACGTACTGATATAACTCATGACGCACAGCGACCCTTACAAGTTTCTCGGTGCTAATATTAGCAGCCCTAACCAAATATTTATTTATTAGCACCTCACTACGCTTATGCCGCTCTTGATAGTCGTCGGTAATCGAGAAAAAAATATTATAAATATTTAAATAAATAAACATAAATTAAAATATTCATACGTTCAGAATTTTGATAGAAACTTTTAAAATAAAAATACAATAAATAAACAATACGTCAAAAAAAATTAATCTCGGTTTAACACCTTGTATATGAATTTTTTTAAAATGTCTAAAGTAAATGATAAAAAAAAAAACCTTCGTACCTGGTAGGTGAACACGGAGAAATATCATTGAAATAGGAAACAATGGAGAGAATTGAGAGAATTGAAGTGTGATTTTTCAAAGCCGACCTTGTGGCTTTGAATAGAGGAGTCGAGTACGGCCAGTCCGACTGGACCGGCCATACTCGACCCGCTAGAGGACGGAACCCGTGACAAGTTCCCCTCCGAGTACGGCCGGTCCAGTCGGACCGGCCGTACTCATCTCTAAATGACAAAACCCGTGACAAAAGTCACAGGTTTTACCCATTGAGGACGGCTGGTGCAAGGACCAACCGTCCTCCTAACAAGGAGTACGGCCTGTCCAGCTGGACGGGTCGTACTCTAGCCCAATTTTTGCAAAAAAATTGCAAAGGGAGGCCGGTAGCTGGACCGGCCATACTCAGACGACGAGGACGACCTCCTCACCCCCCTGCGAGGTTGAAATTGCATATTTTCAATACGTTAAGGTTTTTTTCAATGAATAGTGTAGTTTGAGGATTTTTTTAAAACCAACTCATACTTTAGGGTTTTTTTTTAAAAAAAAAACCCAATTTTAAATGTATAAAAAAATTCAAATTTTCAGATAAAATTTTGATTAATTATAAAAATTAGATTAAAATTTATCTAATTTAAATTAGATTAAGGTTAATTGAATTTAAAGATTTATTAAACTTGGTTTTATGGTAATAAATTAAAGTTGAAAGAAAAAATGGTAATTTAGAATGATTTAATGCTAAAGGTGGCAAAATTGTGGTGGTGCTACGTGGAGAAAGAAAAAGAAAGGAAGAGAAAGAGAGAGAGAAGAAAAGAAAGAGAAAAATAAAGGAAGAGAGACATAGAGAAGAAAAGAAAGAAGAAAGGAAAAAGAGTTTGGCGTGGAAAAAAAAAAAGAAAGAAAAAGGAAGAGAGAGAGAGAGAGAGAGGAAAACCAGAGAAGAAAAATCGCAGGAAGGAGGTGAGAAAAGAAAAGAAAATGAAAGGAAAATGTGATTTTTGCCGATCCGTCTTTTAGAAAAAATTGTTCAGCTCGTTGATATAATCATTTTGGTGGAAAAATCGATAAATTCATAGGAGATTTTCGGTTAAAATGAAGGAACCGACAAGTCAGTAAGTAAATTTAACAGTTAAAATAGTTAGTTTATACTTTATTACATTACTAGGTGGAGATAGTTTATATTTCTGCCTTGGAATTGGATAGTATAAAGTTTGATTGAGGATTGAATGGATAAATTGATTTTGTTTTGATGATGTAAATGAATTGAATTGTTTTGTTGTGAAAAGAATATGTTTTTGATTTGTATTGAAATGTATAAAAAGGAAATGTTTTGGAAACTGATGAGTTATAAAGTATTATTTTGAAAACGATGTTTTACGTTGAATTGAACATATTAATATTAATTGGATTGGTGGGTTGAGTTGCATTGTTTTAAATGTGCATAACATTACTTTATAATTATTTTTAAAGCATCCATTTAGGAAGGAGGAAGTTGGAAGTCGTGGTAACATAAAAACTCATTGGACTGGACTTGCATCTTCATGTGCGATAAGTATGACTTTGAAAATGATTGAGAGATTAACTATGTGTCCTTCTTGATTGAAAATCCCTAAACATCGCAAGGAAGCAATTTGTAGGGTCCTACAGCTTTATCGCTGAAAGCTCGAAAACGTGTAGGGTTGTGTGATGGTTATATGAGTAAATTAGAATGGATTACATTTTTGACATATCAATTTGAATGTTAAAAGATTGCATTGAATGTTTTGTGAAAAGACGACTTTAAATCGTGAAATATTTATTTTAAATTGCGTGAGATTTATCTATTTATTGAGAATGGTTTTAAACTGTAGTTAATGACATGAATTTTTAAATAGTTCGAATACGAACATGCATGCATTTTTATATAAATAACATGAATTTCAAATCAAAATAAATTGATTTAAAAGAGAATCAATGTTAGGTGGATGATGGAGTATGGTCCTAGTAGTGTGGATAGAGGTTGAGTTAGCTATTCTAACTCTTAGACTTATTTACTAGGCGTAAAGCTCATTACGTGGATTATCTATATTTTTCAGATGATGAGAACGTTCACTGAGACGATAAAGCAAAAAAGACAAATCTAAAGACGATAAAGAGGCATAGGCAAAACCATCGAAGTAGATAGTTTGTGTTTGAGTTGGGACAGGTGTTTAGTTGTTTTCTACGTATAGACCCTTTGTAAAGGTCACATGTAGTGATCTATTTATATTTTTTTGTTAAACACTTCCGTGTACTTTGATGAGGATGTAAAGACTTGATGATGATGTCATCCAAATATTTCAACGTACGAAATGTATGTTGGTTGTCTTGTGATTGGTGTTAAATTTAGAAGATCATAATTTAGGATGCCAGGATTGCAGAAGTAAGTTTTCTATTAGATTAAAATAGATCCATGCAAATTGAAAACTCGGAATTTATTCTCATTTCCCACCTCGGGAATCCTAATCGTTGGGGCTTGTTGGGTTGGGTACTGACAGTGCACAGACATATGGACGTGGTTCTTGCAAATATTGAAGCGAGACCTAAACACTAAATTGGGGAGCGGGTGGACAATTATTTCTGATCGACAAAAGGTAACATACATTTCCAATTGTTATTTCAAAATAAGGGCGTTATGGTAATTATATTATTTGATGTTGACTCTGTTTTTCTTTTCAAATATTAGTGGTGTAATTGTACTGTATAAGTAAGTTCTGTCTAGGAGACTGGAATTTAAATGACACTGTTTGTGCCTCCAGCCTTTCTTGGGAACTTACTTGAAAATATAATTCTGTCTAGGAGATTGTCTAGTACAATCTTTCCTGGGAATTATCCTGATCAGTACTCTCTACGTTATATTGTTTTATGTTGACTCTGTTTTTCTTTCAAATATTAAGGTTTGTTGAAAGCTGTGGAAGAGGAATTTAAAGAAGCCAAACACCGCTATTGGCTCAGCCATATGTACGCAAATTTTATAGGCCAATTTCGGGGTAGAGCCTACAAAAATGCGATGTGGAATGCAGTCAGGGTAACCACAATGTGGCATTTTGAAATAGAAATGCGAAAATTACACTAGCTTAGCCCGGAGGCCCACGCATGGCTTCAAGTAGAAGAGCCTAGATATTGGGATAGTCATGTCTTTTCTTCGAATCCCAAGTGCGACATGAGATTGAATAATTTGTGCGAGTAATTCAATGCACTTCTATTTCCGGTCAAGGACAAATCGATTCTGACCATGTTCGAGATGATCCGAAAGTGCATGATGACTCGCATTGTAAAAAAATTTGAAAAGCTAGCCCAATCAACAGGCCTCGTGTGCCCTCAAATAAAGAAAAAACTTCAGAATCTAGAAGTTGTAGCTCGAAATTGGAGTGCTCAGCTTGGGGGAGGTGCACGATTTGAGGTTAGCAATGGCTACAAACAATATGTTGTCGACATGAATACGAGTGTGTGCAACTGCACTAGGTGGGAGCTTACTGGAATCTTGTGTGTTCATTTCATTCCATGCATGCATTTCATGAGAGTGGTACCTGAAAATTACGTGCATCCATGCTATTAACGGGCAACTTACTTGAAGATGTTTATTCAACCCATGAGCGGTCCCCAAATGTCGCCGCAAATACCAGATCGACAGGAATTGATATCGCCCAGAAGATATCGCCAACCTGGTAGGTCAAAGAAGACAAAAGTGCGAGATATCGATGAGCCATCAAGTTTGACAATGAGTAGGCGGAACTCAACGACGTCGTGCGGTATATGTCAGCAGAAAGGGTACAATAGTCGCACTTGTCCTCACCGTGGATCCACTTCAGGCGCTACTTCTCAAGACACATTTATGAGTTTCAATACATTTGACGGGACGTAGGTACAGTTCAACAAATTTCGCTCGAATCAATTTTCATTGCTAAAGCTTTCTTCTCAACTTGGAGTTCACCTCTTTTGCCACTACCATTTCAATGGGTCATATCTAGATGTGTTAAACGGGCGGGCTGGTAGCGAGCCAGGCCTAGCCCGGGCCCGCTAGGCCGGCGGAGCCGAGCCCATATGTTGGGCTCACGAGCCCGCTAGCGAGAGGGCCAAACGAGCTGGCCAACGGACCGGCTCGTTGGCCCGATGAGCTTGGCTCGCCTGGCTAGCTTGGCTCGCCTCTCACCTCGGGAGAGTCGAGATAGGCTCGCCCCGACGCCCACGGCCACGCCCTGTCGCCCCCTTCCCAAATCAGCAAATCCCATGGGACAGGGCTCGCCGCCTCGCCCCCTGGCCAAACCCGCGCCGGCGCCCCCCCTCTCCTCAGACAGTCGGACGTCGGCACTCGGAAGTCAAAACTCAGCACTCGGCAGTCGGCAGAAATCAGAATGACAATGACCCATCTTCATCATTGCCGACGCCAGTTTGCCAATCGCCACTACTGAACTACAGCGGAGCCGGGCCGGATGAGGTGATTTTCGGCCGTCGATTTTCGCTGCCCCATTCCCACGGTCCACGCCGGCACACGTTTGGCAAAGCAGACTCCCTTTCGGCTTTCTCTGTCATCCTGTATTCCTGCGCCATTGACTCCCTAGTCCCTAAACAGCACAGTTCCAGGCAACGGTCATATAACTGTTGCCACACCTAGCAGGCCAGGCAATGGCCGTTGGCTTGCAGTGCTGAAACTTATCCCCCTCCTCTTCCTATAAATACAGCACTCTTGTTTCTTTTTCTTTCACCAACAATTTTCTCTCAATCTCTCAACTCAACTCAATCTCTCGATCTCTCTCCTTTTACAATTTGTTTCCTTTGATCCTTTCCGCGTTCAACAATCAGCCAACAAGGTATATTTTTATTGTTTTAATGATTTTACATGTATGTATTGATGTACATAATTTTTAATTATAATTTATTATATTAACAAAATTATTTTTTGATGATTTTTTGTTTAGGTTTTGTATACGTAGAGTTGATAAATTCACACCACCTACAAGCTTCTGTTGGACATTAACGTTGTGGTATCAATTTATTATTCAAAATTTAATTTTATATTTAGTTTATTTAGTATGGATATTCGTAATTATATTATTGATGATAATGATGATGTAGAAGAGATTAGAGAATTTACTCCTACATTTTTTGTAAGACAATCATCATCTGCACAAGTATCCACTTCATCACCTCAAAAAAAAAAAGAAACAAAACGTCTGAAGTATGGAAACATTTTACAATGAAAGAAATTAAAATTGGTGGAAAAGTAGAATCTAGAGGTCAATGCAACTATTGTATTAAAAATTATTCATATATTTCTGGTAGTTCAACTAGCACACTCCTTAGGCATTATAAAAAATGTCACTTAAACGAGCAAGGTAGAGACCCTACACAAAGATTGTTGAATGCTAGTGGTAGTGACACTTTTTTATATTTACAAAATAAAATGAGAGAATGAGTAGCAAAACTTGTAGCACAATGTGAGTTGCCTTTATCATTCACCGATAGTGATGAATTTGAAAATTTTATGAAAGAATATGTTACTTCTAATTTTAAACGTGTTCCTAGAAGTACAACTAGAAATGATATTATTAAAATGTTTAATAATATGAAAAATGAACTAATTTCATTTTTTTCAAGCGCTCTTTCAATGTCTATTTGTATCACCTCTGATTTATGGAGTGCACGTAATTCTATAGGCTATATCGTTGTAACTTCTCATTTTATTGATAACTCTTGGCAATTAAACAAAAGAATTTTAGGATTTCGTAATTGTGAATATCCTCACACTGGTATTACTATTTATAAATTTATTGTAACGATATTGCAAGAATATTCTATTCGAGATAGAATATTTAGCATAACACTTGATAATGCTAGTGCTAACGATGTTGTTGTTTATCATTTTAAAAATCATTTTCAATTAGATCCTACTCATGATTCTCTTTTCCACATGAGATGTGTTTGTCATATTTTAAATTTAGTTGTTAAAGATTGTATGACATTTATTGCGCCTCATATTGAATTAATTAGATCCGCAATTTCTTATATAATTGGATCTAATTTGAGGCAACAAGAATATAGAGATTATTATAAAGCTGCCCAACTTAAACCACGAAAATTAAAAACCAATGTAGATAATAGGTGGAATTCTACTTATTTAATATTGGAAAATGTCAAGCCATATTGACAAGTTATTTGTGCTTTTATTAATGAGAAAACACCAAATATTAATCTTGATAAATCTAGTTGTGATATGGCTAATATATTTCTTGATTTTTTTAAAACCATTTTATAGTGTTCGATAATTTACTATTCCACTTCTCATCTTGTTCTCCGAATTTTTATAAACTTAACGAGTAGTTTTGCACAATATCGACAAATAACTGAATTTAGACAAATACTTGATAAAATGGAAGCAAAATTTAAAAAATATTGGCTTGACATTCCTTCTATTTTTTTGTATGCATGTATAATGGATCCTAGATATAAGTTAAGAGGAGTATGTCTAATAATTAATAAAATCTCTAATAATTTACAACTACTTCTTTATTTTCCATGGATCAAATAACACATGAAATTACTAGTTTATATTATTCTTATGAATCTAAATATTCTACTATTAGTCGTTCACGTGTTTCTTCACATGCTAGTTCTAGTGGTGGTGGAAATGTTATAGGTTCACAATTTGGTGCTATTCATGATATTTGGAATCAATTAGATATAGATGTTTACTCTAGTTCTATGCGAAATAAACTAGATATTTATTTTGACACTCGATATCAATTTTCTCGTGAAAAAAACTTTGATATTTTAGATTGGTGGAAAATGTTTTCCACCACATATCCTATTCTTTCTATAATGGCACGTGATCTACTAACACCTCCGGTCTCTACCGTAGCATCGGAGTCTGCTTTTAGTGCAGGTGGACGCGTGTATGATGAACGTTAAGGACGACTTGCACCTGATCTTGTGGAGGCACTCATTTGCATGAAGAATTGGAACGACGCCATTACGAGGAACCAACAACGAGAGGACGAAATACTTGAAGACTTTAAAAATTTAGATGTTGAAGATTAGCATTGTAATCTAAATTTTGAAGTATTTTTTGAACTTGTAATTTTTTTTTGACATTTTGCACATGATTGACAATTAGATGGGTGCCAACCTAGTTGGGATGTGTCTAATTTGTAGTGATGCAAATGTCAAATTTATAATTAATATTATATTTTTTTATAATTAAATGTCATTTTTATATTAATTAAAGATTTTTATTATTTACACGACTATATAAAATAATATTATTTATGTAATGTCGGCCTGTTAAGCTCGGCTCGTTAGACTCGTTGGGCCGGCTCGGCTCGGCTCGGCTCGGCTCGTTAGGCTCGTGGCTCGCGAGCCGGCTCGGGTTGAAAATTTTTTAAGGTCAGCTCGTTAGGCTCGGTTCGTTGGGCTCGACAGGCTCGTTAGGCTTGGTAGGCTCGGTGTGCCGGGTCTTTCCAGGCTCGGCTCGGCTCGGCTCGGCTCGCTCGCTTGTATAACACCTCTAGTCATATCCGAGTGTGAGTGAGTGTTCTTGATTCCTTCATTTGTGTGTTGTTGAAATCTCTCATTCATGTACCTTTCTCCTCACTGTTTCATTGAGTAAGAATCCTCAGCAAAGGTATAAAAAAACTTTCAAGCTTCAAGTGATGAAGCTTCCTTTCACTAGAAGTCAAAGTTCTCAAAGTGTGCTAGTTCCATTTTCTTCCAAGCAACTTCCTCTCCAGTAAGCATAACTTTTCAACCACGTCATATCTTCACGAGATTTTTGGAGGCTTGTTCCTCACGTCCAAACGTAGATACTATCCAAAAATCAGCTCCAAAGCTCAATGGACCAATGACCTATGCTGTTTTGAAGTTGCTACTCGTGTTGCCAAAACAGTTAAAAATTCGAGGCAACTTTATGTTTTCCATTTCCATTTTGAAGCATGTCATCTAAGTTCACTTGGGTTTTCTTCTCAAAGAAAAAAGATGAAATCTTTGAAATTTTTTCTAGATTTAAGAAAAAAGTGAAAAATGAGAATGATCTTTTTATAGTTGCAATTTGAAGTGATCATGGTAGAGAATTAAAAAATGAGAGTTTTTAGCTTCTTCGTTAAATGTATGGCATTGAATACAATTCCTACTCATTAAGAATCCCTAAAAAAAATAAAAATTTTTAGAGGAAGAATAAATCTCTTTAAGAGTCAACTACGACTATACTCAAGGTAAATAACCTTCGAAAATATTTTTTAGCAGAAGACATTACTATAACATATTATGTGCTAAACTGTATTTCGATCTGTCTTATTCTTTATAAAACTCCATATAACTTTTTTAATGGTCGCACTCCCAATGTTAGCTATTATAGATCTTTTGGATGCACGTAATTTATCCTAAACACAAACAATAGTTTAGGAAAATTTGACTCCGACTTAATTAATTTTAGAATTAGTGGTTAACTTCAATTTCACATCACTTATCATCCAATTATCCCATTGATTTAATTAAAAAGTCAATTCATAGTTCGATGGACTATTGTTTAGATTCCGTTAGCGTAAAGAGCCAAGGGCCCCACTTGAAATGTGCTAAGTACATTATTATCCAACCACAAACAATGTACAATTGTCCAGATTCCATTATACCAAAGATCCAAGAATATGCTGGCCCCACTTGTCACGTGGTAGTATCTTATTGGCCATTCATCATCGGAAAATATCTTCTCCTTCTTTATAGCTTCTGGTTCAGTAGATGGATGAGTCTCTATCTTCCTCCCTCTCTCGTTCTCTCGTCTCTATTCCTATGGAGCGAGTGGCAATCCTTGCTCTTCTTCTCGTCTATCTTGTTTCAGTAGCCGCTACCGCTTACTCCATAGATTCCGATAACGTTGGTGATGAAGGAGATTCGCTGATTCGCCAGGTTGTATTCGAAGGCGAGGATCAATTGTTAACCTATGAGAGCCACTTTGCGAACTTCAAAGAGAAGTTCGGTAAGAAGTACGCCACTCAAGAAGAGCATGATTACAGGTTCATAATATTCAGGAAGAATCTCCGACGAGCGAGGCTCCATCAGAAGCTCGATCCTGACGCCGTACATGGCGTCACTAAGTTCTCCGATCTAACCGTCGCCGAGTTTCGCCAGCAGTTCCTTGGCCTCAAGCGTGTACGACTCCCTGCTGATGCTCACAAGGCTCCCATCCTCCCTACGAATGACCTTCCTTCCGATTTTGATTGGCGCGACCTAGGCGCCGTCACTCCGGTCAAAGACCAGGTATCCCTAACTCTGCTCGTGCCTCCATGTAGATATAGGATTCTAGATAGAAACAAGCTGATGTGAGCATAAAAACGTAGCCATATGTTTGGGATTGTTAGGGTTCTTGCGGATCTTGCTGGTCGTTTAGTGCGGCTGGAGCATTGGAAGGAGCTCATTTTTTGTCAACTGGAGAGCTTGTCAGTTTGAGCGAACAACAGCTCGTGGATTGTGATCATGAGGTTTTGTGCCTTCTTTCTCTCTGTCTCTGTGTATCTATATATTCTTTCTTGGAGCACCGGGGACTCCACAGAAACAGTTTCTCATACAATTCCCTCTTTACCCATTTGCAGTGTGATCCAGAACAAACCGGTGCTTGTGACGCGGGATGTAACGGCGGCCTGATGACCACGGCCTTGGAGTATATACTTAAGGTGGGTGGATTAGAGAAGGAGGAAGACTATCCATACACCGGGTCCGACAGAGGAATTTGCAAATTTGACAAGAGTAAGGCTGTCGCCTCTGTATCCAACTTCAGCGTTGTTTCCATGGATGAAGATCAAATTGCAGCAAATTTGGTGAAGAACGGCCCTCTAGCAGGTATTGCCTCTCATTTGATCATGGCCAATCATCGCTCTCTTTTCTCAGATAAGATCCTGAGCTTAAATTATCTAGCAGCTTAGATTAATGATATTGTGGGCTGTTTGTTTCTGGTACAGTTGGAATCAATGCAGTTTTCATGCAGACATACATTAAAGGTGTTTCTTGCCCATACATATGCTCAAAGAAACTTTTAGATCATGGGGTGCTTCTTGTAGGATATGGCTCTGCTGGTTATGCACCCATAAGGTTTAAAGACAAGGCTTACTGGATCATCAAGAACTCGTGGGGAGAGGATTGGGGAGAGAATGGCTTCTACAAAATCTGTAGGGGTAAGAACATATGCGGGGTGGACTCCATGGTTTCAACAGTTGCTGCTTCTACTCTGTGAACTTGTTTCAGTGTTGTGTTTAAGTAACTAGTGCTTTTCTAGATGTGTGGTAATGAAATGTCTGTCGTAATATTTGAATAACTGATTTCCTGTATTTAAGAATATTTTTGTGTATATATATACGGTTCTGTTTGGTAGAATTATACAACATTATGTTTGTGTTGATTGGTCTAGTTTAATGCTTTAATTGTTCTTATTTATCTTCACATTTGGTTAGTAAATTTTATTTCTAATTTCATCTAACACACCGACCAATAAATGTGATGGCACAACATTCTCACTAACTCTAAATCTATGATTTTTTTACTATATATAATCACATATTCTTGTTCTAATGTGATTATCAGGTAATTCCAATCTAGTCCATTACATGCACCAACTTCCCAACTCTCAAGGTGTTCTCCAATTTGTAGTTAGCTAAGCTTCTCTTTGATTTCCCCATCCTACCATTTCATACTCTTATCCTGTTATAGAGGGGTTGTAATTGCCACGAGATTGTATGCGCAAGCTTTTTTTTTTACCATCTACAAATATTATTAGATCACACCACCAATTGCCACAGATCTCAGCCACTCTAGCATCAAACAAGCCATGAAACTTTGAGGATTTCGACTCAAATTATCAATTATGGCATTAGCCTTCAAGTTAAAGTCACAGTGCCCCATACATTCCTTTCAACAGTGCTGTCTCAAGTTCAGGTCCCTTAGATTAAAGATATATTTTTGGATTTTATGATACAAGTAAAATATAAAACTCGCACCATATAACTTTGATGCAAAAATTATAGCACATAAAGGCACACTATAGTATTACACATCTTTTGTACTGCACGCCATGTTTTAGGACACAATTGTATTTGAAGTAGTGATGGTTCACAGGAGTTGGACAATATTATGTACTTAATATGAATTGACTATCAGGTGATTCCCTATTTGTTAATGTTCGACATATGAACATGGATTATCATCCTACTTAGGAAATCTGGTTTGCCAGTGGCGCTGTGACCACCGTACTGCGGCTCTGGTTGGGGTCAACGAGATGGCTCATTACAACTCCATATTTCTCTCCTTTTTTTTCTCTCTTGTTCTTCTTTTTTACAAGTCATCATCATTACTGTTGAGAATTTACCACTAATAATAAACGTAGAAAAAGCAGAGACACCAAAATTTATA
The DNA here is from genome assembly GCA_022432975.1 of Begonia masoniana. Classification (NCBI taxonomy): domain Eukaryota; kingdom Viridiplantae; phylum Streptophyta; class Magnoliopsida; order Cucurbitales; family Begoniaceae; genus Begonia; species Begonia masoniana. The sequence goes on from CM039506.1 coordinate 4,434,085, forward strand.
TCGAAAACTCTTTAAGAAAAAGAACTACGAGTAGATGAGACATTTACTATTGAAAATCAAGGTACAATTGAATTTTACAAATTAAACATTAATATATAAACTAAAGAAAACATAAAAACCTAATTTTGATATATGGGCCGGATCCAACCCAACTAGAATTCGATTCTCACCGAACTATAATAATTTTTATACAAAAATTTGACAGAAAATAAGGCAGAAAAGTGATTTCATCTTTGAAAATTTTTATTGCTCTCAATGATATTGGTCCTTCGTCACAAAGTAGATGAAACTAAAACTAATAACAATGAATCTATGCTATTCCCCTTCAAATCCTAATGACCAGAAACTATACTTCATAAATAAAGAATTCTCTAATTTTCATCAGTAGGATCGCCTCGTTTAATAATTTTCTGACTATAATTGACTGAGTTAACTAGAAAAGAAAAATGAAAGAAAAGGTTTATTACACGAAAAATTCTTTATGTTGATTTTTATGTAGACATATGGCTTGTAAACTATACACATTTATACATTAATATCATTGAATAAATTGAATACTCCCCTATTACACAAAATCTGGAAGCTTAACAGAACAGAGCTCTAACTGCAGAAATGAATATCATAATGCACCTGATCATGCTGCACTTCAGATGGAACCTCCAATGAGCTGCAGCTCTTTGACCTAAAGCAAATCCTTTGTAATAAATCTTTCTATTGGTTAGTTGACTAAGCTATGATCCAATTTTGGTATCGTGTTTCAGAATGTAATTAAGTATTAGTTACTGTTTAATTGTCTTCATCTTGAAGTAATGCAAATGAAAAAGGGTAAAATTTGTAACCATTTCCTTCATAGAACTTGTTCTGAAACTCAACCCAGTGCAACCGCAAAGCATGTAGGAATGCACTGAGCGTTTCCATCACCAGAAGAACACCAACCGTCGCAAAAATAAAAACAGCTATCCCAACAATAAGAATGATAACACTGTCGAACCTGCAGCCACTTAGAAGAGAAATGTTACTTTGCATATCTTTAGTCAATTTCCATGGCATAAATAACATGTCTGAAAAGTACTTACCCCCAAGCCAGAAGTAGAACTTTGTCATAAAACACACTCGATAATTCTGAATGTGCTAAACTGAAACAAAAGAAAGAATGATGATTTAAAATGAAGGATAAAAAACTGAATAATGAGTTAGTTGCTAAAGAACCCATACACTTGAAATGTTAATATGTAGTTATAGAATTACCATGCATTAATCGGCCTATTCCTGTGCACCGTTTTTAATAGTTAATAATTGTAGATCCGATATTATTTAATTTCTTTAATTGCCCATCTCAGCCTCTAAGTTATGTGATTTTACTCTCATTTCATACCTGAGTGCCCATAGTCTTAAGTATGATGCGGTATTAGAAACAGCTCCAAGGACAAACTCTATGGTATGTATAAGTTGGTGGACGAAGATCTCACTGAACTCAAATTCTTCATGGTTATTGGAATCATTATATGGCTCCTTTTCAAGAGGGTCATCAGCCAGGTGAAGCAACATGTAAGATTGACCTTGGTGTCTCTGACAGGAGAAATAAATAAATTTTCACCGAAGGTAAAAAAAGAAACGAAAAAGATGGAAAAAAAGGGTAAATGTTGCTGATAGATCCAGAGTAAATATCCAGCGATAGTCTAGTTGTGGGCATACTTCTTCGTGTTGCTTCTTCAGGAGAAAAGGTCTGGGGAACAACATCCATGGAACAGCAACAAGAGCAGATAGTAATAATACGATCTGAAGAGTGAAGAGGAAGAGGAAGATGAAGATGAAGCACCAGAACATTAGCATTTGTCTCATACTACTTATGCACGTATAAGAAAAACTAAGAGATCAAGGAAAAACCTGAAGGAACTTCTGACCGGGAAATAGATGATTGTCGCCCAAATCATCAGTAGGGCTCAGGAACATATATATCATGACGTGATATAAATCAGCTTGAGAGCCCAAGCACCATTTTACAATTATGAGAAGTGAGAGGTAGCCAAATAAGCTGTTCAAAAAGATCATCTGGGGAACAAATTGATACCTGAAGAGTGTAAAGTTAATAACAAACTAATGAAAGCAGAAAACTGCACACATACCATTCACTTTCTATAACTATCATTCGGCTTGTTTATACAATATTAAGAACGAAGATGAAATCTTCAAATATAATAAAAATAGGTTAAGTTAAATTTTTCTGCTGATAAAATTCCAGATCCACATTGTTTACCAAAAACATTGGGCAGTTACAAGGCAATACCATTAGGGAATAGTGCTTGGAGAAAAAAATAGGGAGGATTTGAATATAATTGGCCAAGTGATGCACATATGGGACCCATCACTTGGTCTCAATCAAAGAAGTTTCTTAACATGTTTGTTCATTTTGTAGGTATTTTTTTTGACAATCTTGTAAAACCCCCATCCATCATGGACAAAGAGAAGCCCACTCACCTAGTGAAAATAGAAGGCTTTGGCCTCCATGAAGAGTAGACTCACAAATAAAGAAGGCTAGGCCAAGCTTGCTTGGGCACGCCTCCCGTTGAGCTCTTCAATAATTCCAATATGTCTTACCTAAAGTTTTAGCCTATCTACTTGTTTAAGACCTTTTTTATTTCAGTATTGTTTTATTTCATTAGCTTGTGATCGGACTTAGACCAATTTGTAATCTTAAAGTCTAAGTCCAATAAATCCTCACTCGACTGATCCAACTTAGTGGTCAAGAGAGTGCTTTTTCTAGTTTTCTTTTATGTTATCTCAGTGGTAGGTAATGTGAGTTGGTGGCAAGGAGAGACGAAGAATTCACCTTGGGAAAACTATTAGCCTTGATCGAATTGACGAAGAATGCTTTCAGAAGAAGGACGGTTACTTTGACCAAGTAGAAGAATGCATTATAAGTCCAACTTTGATCACTACATTAACTTCTTTTTCAAAGGCTTTTAATTTTTGTTGACCAATTTTTGGATATATATAAACCCTCAAATCGCTAGTTGTGATCATTGAATCTTTGTTAATTAAATTATCTTTGTCTTGTTATTGTGAAGTGTCCTTCACGAAGTTGTGGCCCAAACCACAAGTGTCTCCACTTTACCTTGGTGAGTCATATCCAAGGAGTGTGAGTGATCTATCTTTGCTAGCTTGTTTACATAAGTTAGTTCACCATTTCGGCATCCATTCAAACCTTAGCAAAGTGTGCTAAGCCCATCAACCCAAGAGTAAGGTCAAGCACCTCCATGAGTCTATCTAATTCTTCCATTTTTCCTATTCACTTCCATTCCTTTACTTTGGAAGTGTGTTGCCAACTCAGCAACAGTTTGTTTGACCATGGTATCTGAGGAGTTAGACAGAATAGGGGAAAAAGCTATTTAGGCAGGATAGTTTGAGTGAGTGAGGAGTGAATCATTTGGTGGGTGAATTTTGGGCGAGAGATAGACCTTAGTTCCTTACCATCTTTCTTTTTTCAACTGTTTCTATGAACACAAATATCACAGCGATTTCACCTTGTCATTATCATTATTCTGTGAAAGATTGTAGTCTGGGATCTTTTCCAAAACAATTAAGGTCCAGAAAATAAATCGCCATTTTTTAAACTGTTCTATTCATGCATGCATAACAACATAGATACTAATTGCATATATTGATATAGAATTAAGTGGTTCAAAACATATTACCAGATATTTATGTTGTCTCCAAAGAATTTTGCGTTGAAGTAGCTTAATATGATTCCAAGATTCATTTGTGCTACTCCCAAGAGAATTGACATCTTCATCTTAAGTGAATTGAGAAATGGTAACTCACTCCGTGTACCATGCCACTTAGGGTCCAAACCAAATGGGTAAGTGTCGTGCATCTTTATCAAACCCACTGTCGTCACGTCTCTGTAATCAATGAAATAATTGTAAACCACTTCTATGGAAGTGTACGAGGAACATAATAATTATAACAACCTTAATTTGTACCTGCAGGATGGGTCACGACATCCATAAGCCGAGGGACCAAATAGTTCAAATGGAACAGAAAAAAATTCATTGTATACTAGTCCTGTGTATATTGAAAATAGTGCCATCATCATGATAACATAACGACCTCCAAAGGTCATTTCTATGATATCTCCAAGTTTCTGTGATTAAGAAACTCAAGTAAGCTGATCCATGCAGCAATTATTAGGAAAAGAGAGTCCACTATGACATATCAACAATGCCAGCTGGTATTATTAAAAAAAAAAAAAACGATGATAATTGTTGCACCTGACTGGAAAATTTCTTCTCTCTGGATATAAAATACAGTGTCGATAGCAACAAGCATATACCATGTCCCCAATCACCAAACATTACAGCAAAAAGGAAAGGGAACGTGATGACTGTGAAGACTCCAGGATTTACTTCCTGATACCTTGCAACCCTGCAATACCATTAGATATTATCTGTAAAATCTGCCAAAAACAGACATAATCACAAAAGAAAGATCCTAAGAACAGATGCTGAATTAGAGAATACTACTAATTTGATTTTAACCCATCCCCACGTTTTATAGTTGTGATTGATTGTAGGTTAAGACGGAAGTTTGTACATTATTCAATCCATGAGTCCTTGTCCCGTATTTGTCTATACATACTTGAAAACAGACACTTATGCACAGTAAAAGTTGCACTGATCTTTGAAGGCGACTCACCCATATGCATCAACAATTTCTTGAAAAGCAGAAGTAAATTTGTTTGTCTGAAAATATGTAGGGGGCATTTCTTTTGACTGCAAAACCTGGAATATGGCTCCAACCTGTGAATTGCTGTCAAAAGTTGCCCGTTGAATTGCTTTCTGAATCTGCCAAAAAAAATCCTAGCTCATTATTATTTTGCTCAACAAAGTGTTCCTTTCCTGATTCTTAATGTAAACAATAAAAATGATGAAACAGTTGTTTCCAAGTTGCCCAATATTCAACATGTCAACAATTTGTCAAGTATATATAGCCCAAACATTTGTCAATATATCAGTGATATTTTTCTGAAATGTCAATAAATGAAGGTCTTCACACATCTCATAATTTAATTTATATTCTTCATTTTCTTAAGACATTGAATGTGAAAAATAAATAAAATATCCCTGGTTAGAGAAAAATGTATCACAAGTCAACTCCTTAGAAGATCAAAATTGGAGGTCTATTAAAATTTCTTTTCAATTTAGATGAGAGAATAACTTATGTCAGAATTTGAAAACATATAGGTTACGAGCGGAGGACAAATAGAGGGAGAGAAATATTTTGGGAAGATTTATGGGAAGAAGGGTAAAGAGGGAAAGTATGTGATACGTCCCCGTATCTTTATTCTAATCAACGAACAAAATCTACAAACTAGGGTTACTCGAGAGACCCAACCTCTCCCAAGACTTTCCACATTATTTTTCATACCTCTCTATTCTTATCATATTCTATTTATACATCTATTTTACTAACTTCCTTAACTTCTACTAATAACTCCCATTAACTTCTAATATACTATCCTATCATTACTTCCCCCTAAAACACACCTTGTCCTCAAGGTGGAAAAAAATATGAAAATTATTCTTCAATCCAAGGAGGTTTCCAAGGATCATTTGTTGCCCCGGATTGCACTGCGAACAAAGCAATTGGAATTGATGTTGCTGAAGTTGAGTTTGCAAGTAAATGTGTGAGAATAGGCTTGCAAATTAGAAGTCCTACAGCCCTTGAACAGGAAATGGACTTACACATGAAAAATCCAATATTATCAACAGTAGCTGTCCAGTTTCCAGCCCTAGCTTCTTTTCCCAACTGCTGTTCCTTCTCCCTCCCGTAGAAGCTGTCATCCAGTTTCCTGCTCTCTATGTTTTTAGGAAATCCCCAAATTTTGGAGATGGCTTTACAACTAGAAAGCCCATCAACAGAGGCCCAAATAGTAACCCTAGAAGGCTCCTCAACCACAAAATCTTTGGACGTATCAGATGGAAGACCTACTGGTTGGTCATTTGCAGATCCCTCTCGCAGGAAAAGCTCTGGACAAGTGAAAGCTGGAAGTTTCTCTAAACAAAAAAGTCCTGACGCCAATGATCCAGTTATTGCTAAAGATTCTTCCTTTCCGAATTTCAATATTTTGCGATCTAGTGGATCGTCAAGACGACCTGCTATCTCTGGAAGACTTGATGCAGTTATGTATGGAAGTGAATCCGACCCTTCTCGTCCCCAAACTGCCGAATTCAGCCCCGGAGTCATCCAAAAAGTAACCCTTGAAAACTCATCAACCACAAAAACTTTCCCACTTCCACGGTTTCCAGAACAACTCCCTTCAACGTCTCTGATCTTCCCAAGCACCGTCCCTTTGTTTTCTTCCGCCGTCGCCCTCCTTATTGTCGCCGTTAGTGCTACAACCTTCCCCTCACTGGCCTCCTCTTTTTCCACCACCGTTTCTTTCCTCGTCGTAGCTATTCTTCCAGCAAAGTTTTCTTGCATTAGGGTTTCTGGAATTCGATTCTTAAGAACACTTTCTTCCTCCTTATCTTTCCGAACTTCATTCGCCTCCCTTGCCGCTATATCGACTTGCTTCCCCATTTTTTTTCTGAAATTCTCTTCAACGTGTTCAAAGGCCAAGTTCTCATGTTGTTCAAACTTCTCTGTCGCAGCCAACAAACACTTTTTCACTGGTTCTTCATGTATTGGCGATGATCGCTTTTCAAGAACAATTCCAGGTGCTATTTTTTCTACTTCCACTTCTGGAATTTCGTCTTGGTGATGCTGTTGTTGGCAATATTTTGTTCTGTAATATTCCACGTACTCTTTCCGCACCCACATTGGCAGTTTATCATAATTGATTCCATTGTTGGATCGGTAGAATCGATCTGACAGCGTCCTTCGAAGCTCTCTCCAAGAATAAAAAGGTGCTGGACTCTCCCATTGATACCAATCCAGCGCAAATCCTTCAAAACATTCAGTGGCGATATCCACTTTCTCTTCTTCCGTCAATTTGAAAATTGTGAAATACCTCTCTATCTCAAATATCCATCCTTCAGGTTCTTGACCCAAATAAATGGGAAGTTCAAATCTCTCCCCACCCCACCAGAAAATCCTTATTTCATCCCGTCATTTTCCTAGGATTTGATGCTCTGATACCAAATTGATACGTCCCCGTATCTTTATTCTAATCAACGAACAAAATCTACAAACTAGGGTCATTCGAGAGACCCAACCTCTCCCAAGACTTTCCACATTATTTTTCATACCTCTCTATTCCTATCATATTCTATTTATACACCTATTTTACTAACTTCCCTAACTTCTACTAATAACTCCCATTAACTTCTAATATACTATCCTATCAGTATGTTGCTGAGCTGCCAAGTTAGTTAAGATTTGGTGTAGGGGGGAGGTGGAGAATAGTTGGAGAGGAGGAAGCTGTGAGAAGGGAATAAGGGAGAGGGTAGAGACTAAGGAGAGAATATTTGTTGGATATTGAATGTTGTTCTTTATGTTTTCTTTCCTTAGTTTTCAAGTATAAGATTGTTCTTGACTTGTGGTATTTTAATCGAAGTATATCCCTCTTCCGGAGGTTGTTATCAAGTTCCTGAGATTTTTTGTTTGTTGTTCTTGTGTTTCTTTCTTGTGCAGATTCAATATCCATTATTTTGGTACCAGAACCAATAATGACCAAACAAGTTAAGCGAAAAGATCATTTAGATGAAATTGAAAAGGAATTGATGATCTTAAAAACAGACCACGGTATAACAGTTGAATATATGGTTATTATCACAAACTAGTTTTCTCGATTACCATGGGTGGAAGAATACTTATGGTTATGATGCACAACCTTCTAGGTTATATAGTAAATTGTTGAGTTATGGAGTCTAATTAGGTTTAGGGGTATTATGATCAAATAATTACCCTGTTATTCTGTAACCCTAAATCGTCTATTATATAAAGGCGTGTTTAGGTTATTGAGTTGAATCACAGATTCCAGAGTGTCTGAGAGGGTGAGGAACAACTGTTGTAACTCCGGTTTTTCATCTTAGTGAAATCTGTCAGCGGCCAGTGGACGTAGCTCTCGCGACGAGAGTGAACCACTATAAATCTGTGTGTTATTTCTTTTTCGTATTTCCGAATCGTTCGTTACAGGAGAATTAGGGCGTCTAATCCTAACATAAATTTTATAAAATGAATGGTAAATGAAGGATGTAATTTGTTAAATGGTAATTCTATTTGCATTGGGAGGTAGTTTATTTGCAGGCCTGACAAATTCGTTAGAAGAAAGAGAGAGTATAAGTAGTAGGATGCTTTTCAAATATTGTAGGATGTCAAACCTTTTCATTACTATTAAAGTTTTCTTCTCCAGCGGAGAGTTTCTTCTGGTTATTTTCTGGTGTTTGGTATTGTTTTTCCCTTGTGTTTGGGCTGTTCAGTGTGTAGGACATTGGTTATTGGGCGAATACAGCATGGAGGAAAAAGGCCACTCATCAGGTTATTGCTCAATTTGGTGGCCAAACTTCAATTCTTGTGGAATGCTTCCAAAACTTCCCCTAAAACCATGAACCAAACTTTTACCCAAAATTATTGAAATTACGGAACTGAGACAGGTTCATTTGGTTGGTAGAACCAGCCCGAATCAGGCTAAACCGCACGGGTTGGGGTTAAACCTGTGGGTAAAAGCCGGTTTTGTCCACCCCTAGTGAGAAGGGAACAACAAAGAAGGTAAAAGGCTAAGGAGAGAGTAATCTCTTGCACGTTGAATTCCGTTCTTCATGTTTTCTTTCCTCAGTTTTCGAGTCTAAGATTATTCTTGACTTGTAGTATTTTAATTGAAGTATGTTCCTCTTCCAGAGGTGGTTGTCTAGTTCCTAGGTATTTTTTGTTCGTTGTTCTTGTGTTTCTTTTTTGTTCAGATTTAGTATCCATCAATATATTGGTGTGATTTATTATTTATAGAAAAAAAAGCAGAAAATAAATTATTTTTTCAATATGTAATATTTCGACTTTGTAGCCTTCACAAGATATTTGTAGTACAAATCTACAGATCATATTCAGAAAAGATTTATTGGATGTTTGTCTACTTCATATACCAGTATTTTTACTAAAAAAAAGCTATAAAATATATTCATATCTTACTTTGAGGTTAAAATGAAGCATCAAAGTGGAATATCCAGATTTCATCACTCACAAATATTGTGTGATTACTGAAAAAAGTTCATTTAATAATTCATAACGTTTTTGTTTTGTCTAAGTATTATAGTCATCATTCTTTTTTCCAAACAAATAATTTTAAGTTAATACATCTTCCTGAGTTTCCAAAAACATCGTCTTTCCATCCATTAGTAATTCTAACCCTCCTCAACAATAATTCAAACATTAAAAAGAACTTGCAGGACACTGATGACAAACCTGATTTGTTGCAAAAACTGGACACCAACCCTCTGCCACTAGGCATTTTCTCGTGACATCAATGCTGAGCATATTTAAAGCATGGAAAATGGCCTTTTCTTTTTTCACCTGTTAATATAAAAAAAATATTCATACCTTGAACATGAAGGTATAACAATTTATAGTTTATATATAAATATTCGCAGCAAAGACTGGTAAAAATTCTTAGAGTAGCAAATAAACAGTTTGAACAAACCAAAAGATGCCACTGTTCATATTGGTAGTCAATCGTCTGGAGCAAATTTCTCTGATGGAGAAGCCCAACGTCGATTGTTCTCTTCAGCTCAGAAATTTTTTTAGACACCTAAATTAATTAGACTATTTTAGAATATGTCTTGTAAGTTACGAAAAAGACACCAAAAAAGTTGGATCACAAGAGAGACATGCCAGGCACGGGTACATTTGCTCATTATTCCAACCATTTGGCAACACCAGCATATGGTATATTGTTACTTATCAATGTCAGCACCTTTGTAGTAGGAAGACTTATTTTGTCAACAAAACTAACTTGCAGAACATTTTCTTCCATCAAGAAGCACATCATATTACATAAGTCAAGATTATTGTTCAACTTCATTTTGACCTTAAATGAAAGGAAATCATTTTATCCAGATAAATTAAAAACAGTTTGATATAATTGAAGTCTGAATAAAAGAAACTGGTAGTAGACAAAGACTCGAGTGTTATTCATCCTACCTACTGCTGCATTGCAACAGTAGTCGTAAATTCTCCAAATTATATTTTCAAAAGTTTATCACTTAAGATCTTCCTCGAACTGTATATTTGAGAACATAAGAGAGAGAATCAAGAAAAGAATAAAGTTACCTCAATGACCATCAGCGGTTGTCTGCTTAAATCATCAGGAAATGCGTAGAGGTTTGCCCCAAAAGCTTCGCATATTTTTAAAATTTTGTTCCTTGGTATTTCTCCAGAGTAGAAGATGACAAATACATTTTTCTCAACCTAACATTGTAACACATTAGTTTCTAGTCTAGTTGGAAAATCATATTCCATGAAAGACACCTTTGCAGGAAAAATAACGAAAAGTTATAAGGTGAGGAAAGATTGGTTGACTGATCTCCTACAAAATATTTTTTAACAATATCCTACCTACCCAAATAAGAGAAATTACGCAAAAAGAACATAAACATTAACAGCCTTCTGGGAACATTTAAAAAAGAAACAAAAATAAATAAATAAAAGAAAAGTATTCCAGCACAAACCTTCTCTCCTGATCCAGGATCAGTTATAGGGTCTTCAATCATAGATTGCCGCAAAAACACATTACCCCTGGTTGCTCGAAACAAAATTCTTTCAAAAGCCAATGACTTTTTCCTTTGAACTAGCCCACTTATAAATCCAAGCTTAACATGCTTAGTCGAATCTGTCATAAACTCCTACGAAATATAAATATAAGCACGGTTTAGAAATCCATCAGCAGAAGAGAAGAAAATTAATCTTAGGCATTATATGGTGTACTTGTTCCAATAAAAGTGGGCTGTCAATTGATCCTTCACCATTGTATTGCACTGAAAATTCTCTATTCTGACTTGCAGCAATATTTTGAGCTGAATCAAAAAATTCTCCAGCCTGAAATATTGAAATTAGTGAATACAAATAATTTAAACGATAGTTTATTTCTACAATTTACAGCTAATTGAGCTACCCAATAAGCTATCTTATTTTCAAAATAATAGAAACATATACGAGTAATAAAAAACATGGTTTCAATCCAAATGCAAATGCATACATATCTCAGAAGCGTGAGGAAGCAAGGTCAAAACTCACAAATAATGTGAATATTGAAGCTGAATGTGTCATGCTGCGTAAAACCAACTTATAGCAATGAAGCTTTAAAGGACAAACTAAAACTAGCCTTACAAATAAGAATACTCATTTTTTCACAGTTTGGATGCAGACCTTGGAAAAACAATCCATACCTTTTGAAGAACAAGTTTATATTCTAACAGCTCACTATAACTTTTCTGTAACTTTTCATTGTTCAAATTTATCTCCAGCAACTCAGATTCAAATTCTCCGAGTTTCACCTAATCATAAACAAAAGATTTGGTCATTTATAGAATATCGGGTATTTAAAATAATATCCGACAGTTTCTAAGAACCTCCAAGTTATCCAGATCAATATCCATGCCTTTCGTAGACTTTTGTGAGAGCATTAAACCAGCCTTCATCATTCGCTCTTTGAAGAAACGGAGTTTGCGAGCCATTTCTCCACATCTTTTGATCTGCTTGGTAAAGAAATATGAACATACAACTACCACATGAAGAAAAACTAAAAGACTGTATTTCAGTCATAGACAAAGATCTTGAAGAACCGAACATTATCACAGATTAGTATTTGTATCTTGACAAAGAGACTGCAACTGTAAACGTTTCTCATTTAAGACTTTCCAACTCAATAACAATTGAGGAAGAAGTTTTTCTCTCCTTCAAAACGCATTATTTGTTTTCATATTGACTGGGGAAATCAGTTTCAAAAAAATGTTACATTTCTTTTCTGTAAGTTTGAGGCTTTCACAAGTAGGGCATGAACCTTTGATATCTAAGACAGAGACTTTCTTAACTTATCATTATTTAAGAAAACACCGAGAGTGCTTGAGCTATTCAAGCAATAATAACGACCCGAAAGATTAAATGAACACTGCGACATCCTCTGTTTCAGTTAGTAGTGCCAAGTATTGACAGAACAGAAGTCAAGTTACCACATAAGTATCTAACCAATCAGAATATAATTGAAATTAAAGCATTGTGACCAGGTTATTATGTTGCGACACATGACCATTATGATAGCAAGGTCATTATGTTGCACAAAATATATATCACAGAAAGGGACAAGGAGAAGGTGGAAACTCAAAAAAATTATGACACACCTGCGCCGCATATGTCCTCTGGAATGGGCTTTTGCTTGTATTGAGCTATTAAAAATGGAAAAGAAGAATTAAAAGACCAATCAAAATACGAAACACTGAGAAAATACTTGCAAAATAAGCTGCCAAAAAAAAAAAAAAGCAAGCGATCGAATGTATCTTGAACATTGGATCAACTATAGAAAATTTCTAAACATAAGACGCACATTCGCAGTTTAGACCCTTTAAGGCAGATGTTCCAGATAAACCTATAAAAACTCCTTTGCTAGATTTATAATTGTAAAAAATTAAAGAATAACTACCAACAATTCACAGACAAGAAAATTACGTAAACTACGAAAAAGATCTTTATAAGGGATTCCAAAGAGCCAGCTAGTGGTTGATAGTTTTTGCAAGAAAAATAGTCTTCAAATTTTTAAAAATGAGCATGGAAACAAAATTTACATCAAATTAGATTGGCAGATGAACGAAAATTAATAGAACATATTTGAATGTAAGGTAGCTCACATCTTTGAACTGAAAGAGACCGAGGTCGCCAAGGTAAGCGATCGTCAGGTACGCTGATTCAATGGGAATTATAAGTTGCACCAACTGCATCGGCTCCGATCGCAGCAGATCCATCTTCGTAGGGCGATCCTAATCCAGGAACCTTCGTTCAGAAGAAATTCGATGCTCAACTGAGAAATTTCGAAAACGTTTGGCCAATGGAAATTTGGAGGGAATTTGTTGCGGGAAATCGGAAAATGATTTCTTCAGATAATAGAAGTCGTTATTCCTCACCGTTGCCTTTACCGTTGCGCCCGCGTATTTATAGCTTCTACGTTTGGTCTGCGTCGTTTCAGGCGACATAGACGACGTCGTTTTTCCATATTTCTAAGCATCCAATGAATTAATTTTCCGAAGCATAATTACCAAATTTAATTAATATTATAGCCTACTATATGTTTATAACTTTTTAATTGCCCTAGATTCTTTGCGACGAAAAGAATCTATCCATCAATAACGATGATTAGTTTGTTCTAATTTGTTTAATTTAATTTAAAATTTTAGATTACTAATCTATCCTTTTTTGGTTATGCATTAAATCTATGTATGAAGGCTAAAAATAGACCAAATAAACATAAAAATTTAGGGTTTTGTTTTAATTTAAACCCCAAAGTTTGGGTTTTTTTAAAAAAAAAACCTCAAAATTTACTATTTATCGAAAAAACCCTGAAAGTATCGGAAATAGGCAATTTGAACCTTATGGTCCAGACTGGGTACTGTCCTCCCTTTTTTTTGTAATTAATTTAAAAACAAATACCAAACGATATTCAATTTACTTAAAATTTTTACCACACATTCATTAAATCATGGGAAGATAATTTGAAAATTTTATTGATTTTATAACAATTGTACGATTTATTATAATTTTAGTTAATTATTTTATAAAGCAATTATAATAAATCATACAAATGTTAAACAATCACGAAATGTTTTAAATTATCTTTCCATGATGTAGTGAACATGTGGTAAACATTTCAAGTAAATTGAATATCTTTTGGTATTTGTTTTTAAATTAATTTATAAATTTTAAAAATATATTAAACGATATTCAATTTACTTGAAATATTTACCACATGTTCACCACATCATGAGAAGATAATCTGAAAATTTTCGTGATTTTTTAACACTTGTACGATTTATTATAACTGTTTTATAAAATAATTAACTAAAATTATAATAAATCGTATGAGTGTTAGAAAATCATGAAAATTTTTAAATTATCTTTTTATAATGTGATGAATATGTGGTAAAAATTTTAAGTAAATTGAATATCGTTTGGTATTTGTTTTTAAATTAATTGCAAAAAAAAGGAGGCCGGCCGGTCCAATTAGACCGGCCGGTACCCAGTCTGGATCATAAGGTTCAAATTGAATATTTCCGATACATTGAGGTTTTTTTTTTTTTTTTTTTTATGAATAGTAAATTTGGAGGTTTTTTTTAAAAAAAACTCAAACTTTGGGGTTTAAATTTAAAAAAACCCAAAAATTTACCTCTCTATATTTGCATGAAAAGACATTTAAATTACATGCTTAATCAAGGTTAATAACAAAAGAAGTATATTTTCTATTTGGTTCTCTGGGTGGAATCGGTTCGAGTTGGTTCGATTTTGGATAAAATTGGAATTGAACCGAATCGGTTCGGTTTTGGATAAAGGAAATTGAAATCGAACAATGAAGAACTTCAATTTTTAGTTCCTCTCAGTTCGATTTTGGTTCTTGATTTTTTCAGTTTAAATTCGGTTTTTGTGTCCGTTTTGTTCGATTTAAACTCGGTTTGGGCCGATTTTGATCAGTTTAGGTCTATAATTTGTAATTTTCAATATAAAAATTTTAAAAAATTATATAAATATTATAAGTTTTGTTCAGTTCAGTTTTGATTGGTTTTTGAAAGAAGGAACCGAGAACCGAACCAAAAATTCTTGGTTCGATTCGGTTCAATTCCAAAATCAGTTTTTGATTTCAATTAACCGAATCGAACCTAGATTTTTGGTTCTGTTTGATTTTTTGGTTTTAACCGAACCGATTCCCACCTTAAATTGGTTCTATTCATTCATTTGGTCTTTATGTTCTTATGCACGCATGTGCAGAAAAGTTTTTATGGATTGTGATTCTTTTTTTGAGATCCCAAGCTACAATCTCTCAGAGATTGTGATAACGAGAAGAGTTCCGAGAAGAGTTTCGAGCTACTGATCAAATTCAAAGGGACAAGATACAATATTAATCATCGAGAGAATGATGTTTACTTACGATTTATTACTAGTTATGATAATGTGCACTTGCGGTATTAAACACATATTATCTATTTTTAGACGGGATCTGTAAACTTTATTACCCATAAACTCAAAATCATAATTGTCTCGTTTTATTCGTCAAGATACAATAATTGCACAACATGTTTGTGTCCATGATACCACCTTAAAAATTAGTTTCTATTGTCTCTAAATTTGGGAAATGTTGGTTGTAATATTCTAAATTAAATCGGATTTTCCATAAAAAAAACTTTTATTCTCTGTGTTCTGTGAGCGAAAAGGATGTGATGACCCGACTTGACACGTATGTGGTGGAACCACCCATTCTCCGCCTCAGAGGCAGTGCCCGATTGTTTGGGGTGTGAGATGGGTTAAAACTTCGCAAATCCCAGAGGGTTGGGCCGGAGGGTTCAACGAAAACTCCGCGGATCCCAGAGGGTTAGGCCGGAGGGTTCGGTCGTTGAAAGTTGGGTCGTCACAATCCCACATCGCTTGGGGAAGTATGTGGAAATGAAACATATGTAAAGAGACCCTCCCAAGATAGCAAGACGCGTTTTGGAGCACAATTGACAACGGATCTCATAAGAACTCCGAAGTTAAAAGTGATTCGGCGAGAGCAATTCCAGGTTGGGTGACCTTCCGGGAAGTCCTCGCCAAACAAAGCCGTGAGGGGAGAATATTGGGCTGCGGCCCAATCCCCAGAGCGGACAATATCTTGCTGGGAATAGGGGTCGTTACAAATGGTATCAGAGCCTGTACCCAACCGGAAATGTGGCCAACGAGGACGTTGGGCCCCCGAGGGAGGGTGATTGTGATGACCCGACTTGACACGTATGTGGTGGAACCACCCATTCTCCGCCTCAAAGGCAGTGCCCGATTGTTTGGGGTCGGAGATGGGTTAAAACTTCGCAGATCCCAGAGGGTTGGGCCGGAGGGTTCAACGAAAACTCCGCGGATCCCAGAGGGTTGGGCCGGAGGGTTCGGTCGTTGAAAGTGAGGTCGTCACAATCCCACATCGCTTGGGGAAGTATGTGGAAATGAAACATATGTAAAGAGACCCTCCCAAGATAGCAAGACGCGTTTTGGTGCACAATTGGCAACGGATCCCATAAGAACTCCGAAGTTAAAAGTGTTTCGGCGAGAGCAATTCCAAGTTGGGTGACCTTCCGGGAAGTCTTCGCCAAACAAAGCCGTGAGGGGAGGATATTGGGCTGCGGCCCAATCCCCAAAGTGGACAATATCTTGCTGGGAATAGGGGTCGTTACAAAAGAAACTCAGAGAACAAAAACTATCGGTTGTTTGAACTATAACCTTATATTTATAAATTGGGTTGAGTTTGAGTTTGGTCTAGTATCAAACTTAAACCTAATTATTGATGTACAACAAGGCCTTACATTGTAATTAAATGTTAAAGTCATTTGATCACTTAATTGTGTTTGACTTTGTAATAGTCAGCTATATACAATTATAATTAAGTATATAAGCCCGCTAAATTATTTTCAATTATCCAACTATTTGGCACTTGGACTTTGTAATTGTATATCACCAAATTCTTTACGAGTTGATAAATTGTTTTCATCACCAAAGACATCTCAAACAATTTCGTTCATCAATCATATTAATATAGGATCAAAACAATTTTTGTTACACTTTAATTGTAACTAAACTCATCAATGGTCGTGTATACCAATGTAACCAAATGACATAGATAAAGTTCAAGTGTAACAAGAAAATTGCATGCAATGTGATCATAGCATACATATTTTGTAACGCCCCGAGTTATCTGAACCCGGTTCGTCACACCATGCCCGTACATGACTAAAAAGTTCAACCGTATTATTTTTTTTTAAAGAAAAACTTGCCGCGGAAATCATCTAAGTAAAAATAGAGTTAAACAAAACTAATGTACAATGCTTGAATACTCAGTTAGAATCTTGGGGATAATCGGCAAAAGGAATAAAGGATTAAATCGGAAAACACTTCATTAGTTTCAAAAGTCAAACGCATCGCCCGCTGAACAAAGTCAACAAAAAGGGGCTGAAGCAGAAAATGGAAGACATCATCCGGTGGCAAAACGACAAAATACTCTCTACACCTTCCAATGATGTCAGCACGCATCTGCCGATGAGTTTACTGAGACATCATCTGATAGACTTAAACCTACACCTTCCGATGACGTCAGCACACATCTGCCGATGAGTTTACTGAGACATCATCCGATAGACTTAAACCTACACCTTCCGATGACGTCAGCACGCATCTGCCGATGAGTTTACTGAGACATCATCCGATAGACTTAAACCTACACCTTCCGATGAAACAAGTTACATATACCGATCACTAAACGACAAAGTTTGTTCTATATCATCCGATAGCTTCCACTGAAGACATCTTCTGATAGACAACAGAACAACAACTTAACCTACAGAAAAGAATTTACTCACTTCACTGAAACCATTCAAAAGCATTTTAAACCATTACATTACTAAAAATTCAGTGAGTGCCAACATTAAATCCCAACAGACACTATTATAAAAAAAAGAACTCAAAAACGTATTCAAAACATCAGAATCACTTCTATCATGAAACTCAACAAATTTAAATTGAAACACTGTCAACTAAACTTTCAGATTACTGACACCAGTTAACCCGCCTCATCAGTTTACCAGGCCGAAACATGAATGTGCTCCTCCAACCAGCCTATTCCTCAGTGAACTCAGAGAATTCACCTGTAGTATTCTCAACACCTACATCACAAAACTCATCTATTAGCTTAATGCTAAGTAAGTAAAGCAGTAATGGAATGAATTGCTGAAACATAAATTCCTAAACATGCAGTTTCTACTTTCTCATCTCAGTTGCATACACATATGTTCATAAACTGATCTGATCCCTCGGTTCCCTTGGAAGTGGGATCAATTCTCCCAATGTCATACATCCTCTACTCGATTAAAGGGCAGATGAATTCCCTTAATAGCTGTTCTGATCCCTCGTTTCCCTTGGGAGTGAGATCAATTCTCCCAATGTCATACATCTTCTACTCGATTAAGGGGCGGATGAATTCCCTTAATAGCTGTTCTGTCACATTCAGTTCATACCTCACCATTCTTACATGGAAATTCATTTTCGTAATCTTTCAAAAACTTGATGCATGACATACAAAATCATTCACAACATGCATAACCCTACTGTTTTGTGATGTAGGTCCGAAGGCACATGCATACTTTACTTACCTGGCTCTCCTGGAAATGCTCGGTTACGACTGCTCCAAAACTCGCTCACCTAAGGCCATGACAGTACGTTAATCCAACCCTTACTAAACCTTACCAAAAATCAATAATATGTTTGAGGAAATCGATTTGAAACTCTACTACCCGTGCATTCCCATTTATCACCAAGAACCTGAACCCACCCTCAATCACAGAAACCTCGAAACCTTCACATTGTATTCTCTCAGTAAACTAATCGCTAAAATGCAAGAAAAACAAGACTTACCTAGGCTGAAGGAGAATCGGGCGAGAGAATCGCTTAGAGAGTTCTACTGCTCGATCTGAACACCAAAAGAGGAAAATAGGGGATAGTGGCGGCTACTCTCACTGGACTTTTCCTTAAATATGTTATCCACTATGTAAAATTCTAATTACCATCATGTCCTCGCTTGATCATTTATTAACCTAATCAATAACTCTCCCCAACCCTTCTATAAAAGTTCATTATTAATGATAGATTAAATTTTTGGTTCAATGGAACCGGGTGCTACATATTTCCTTGTGTTCTAATCTTATTCCATATGTGATCAATAATAAAAAATCAAATTAAAACCAAATAACCCAAAAATTTTAATCTACTCAACAAAATTAAACAGTAATGTCTATAAATGAACATTCAAACATGCAAAATTAAATGTAAATTACAAAATTCAACTAAATGTATTATCAATTAATTTATATATATGAGCAGTTTGCTCATGAAAGACTTTGGGAGGTAAAGCTTTAGTAAGGGGACCACAATCATGTACCAATATTTTTAATATACAATTGACCACTCTAAACTCTTTTTTTAACAACTATAAACTTGATGCCTATATGCTTCGACTTTAACAGACTTATGTTGTTATTGGAATATAATACCTCTGATATATCGTAACAAAATAAATATAATGGTCTTCTAATACCTTCCATAACCTGTAGCCCAATGACAAAATTTTAGAATCATATTCCATTATTAGATGTCTTAGAAGAAGTTATAAATTCAACGGGCATAGTAGGGCAAACAATTAGTGATTTATTAACAGAGCTCCTCCAGCTAACTGATAAATGTAACCGGACGTAAATTTAAAACTATTTTAGTATCTAACAAAATTGGAATGAGAACATCCAATGCGTCTTCAAATTTAAAAATAAATATATAAATTAATTTTGAATAAAAAAATCTAGAAATCTTGTAAATTAAAAACTAATTAAATTCTCCAATTAAGTCAATAATTAAAACTATATTTTCATAAGATAATGAAGTTAAAATTTAAGGAAGGTAAAGTCTCTTAAATTAATTAAAATATTAATTAATTATAATAAAGTGAATAAAATAAATTTAAATGGAGAAGTAAAAAAATCTATCAAATAAAAGTTAGATTTGATGCACTTACCAAATTTTCTATTCTCTTCCAATTCAGGAAGAAAAGGGGATAAATAATATAAAGTTCAATCAATTAACAAAAAAATGAGAAAAAGCTGGTAAAACCTGGTACTTTTTTTTATGTTAATTAAATTCTATATGTCAACTTTTTAGGTTATTGGCATTAAATTTGTATTGGATTCAGTCGTTTTGTCATGTTGCAGTCACGTTATATTTTTCATAAATTGGTAAAATCAGTAATTTAGAAAGTTACTGTATAGTTGAAATTGGAATAAATTAATATTGAATAATTTGGATTTTACATTGAGTAATAATTTGGATAACGTTTGAAGTTTTGAAGAGTAAGAATTTTGTGGAGTATTTCTTAAAATAAATTATATTTATATTAAATAAAAATAAATGAAATTAAAATTAAAAAATAAAACGGTAAGTTGGTTTTTACCTCTGTTTTTTAGTTTAAAATTTAAGGTTTATTTTTTGTTCGGATTCGAGCTTAGAAACTCAAATCTCTTAGTTATTTTTTTGTAATCTCAGTAGATTTAGGGTTTATATAAGTTTATTGTTCTTTTAGAGGTGATAAACGGCGAAGAAAGACGATTTTAGTGACTTTTCGTTCATGAAAATTGCAGAAGTGTCGACCGTTGTGTGGGGCCAGTTGACACTTCGACCATTGCTGCAGACAGAGCCAATTAGGTGTTGACCCTTTGGGGAGGTCAGTTGACACCTTAAAGAGTTGACACTTTGGTGAAGGTGTCGACCCCTTCTAAAACTCGAAAGGATTAATGGTCAACCATTGGTTGAATGTGTTGACTCATGCCTAGAAATTTGGTGCGATCGACTCCTATTCAAACAATACTAATCAAGGGATGACCGCTAAACTGAAGGGTCGACCCTTGCAATGTTCGGATACCGTGTAGTGTTATATTTAATAGAAAATGTTTTTCGCCGAGGCGCTACGGGTGTTTATAGTGCTTTCGGTTTGTTCCTAAGCCCAGTATATGACTTATCCATGTTTTTCTTAGCGTTGAGTGTGATTGTTGTGACATTGATTTTGTTTTAGCCTCGGACGAATTTGTTGATTACGAACTAGTACCAAAGGTTGTCCCTCATGTGTGTAAGAAGAGCAATTGTCGTTGAGGTAGATTTTTATGATTTTTGCATTGCATTGCATAGTTTTATAAAAATTTATTTTTATGAGTTGTCCCATAAAGAACCTGACGAGGCCTGGTTGCTAACGCGTGTGTTTTTACATATATGTACATATGTTTTACATATTTATCATTGACGCATGTTATTTTTATATTGCTGTGATATATATATATATATTGGATGATGAATCCTCTTGATGCTTTGGACGGTTTCGGTGTCTTAATATCACGAGGCTATCCCTACACATCTTCTGATGCATGAAGATGTTTTTTTCTGTACATTAAGAAAAAGGGTAGTAGGGTGATGATGACGCGATATTTGAGTTTCTAATCTCTAAACCTAATCAAAGTATGCTTGTAGATTATGGTTTACGGGTAGTGTCGTTGATGACTAGTTAGCTAGCCACCCAAGGTAATGCTGCTGGATCTTCACATCGTCGTTGCTTCCACTTCCTCTTGGCTCATGAGGTGCTGCTGGATCTTCGGATTGCCATCTTTTTGTGTTAGTGTGCAGGAGGGATTCTTGTGTGACGCTCTTTTTTCATTGTAGTGATTTTAAATTGAAAGTACATGATGACTTATTTTCATATAGTTGTCTATATTTTTTTAATCTTAATAGTGTTTTATTCATGCATGCACTCAAACAAGGTTCTCGCTAGTGATACAATGATGATTTATTTTTATATAGTTGTCTATGTATACAACAATGTTTTGATATTGTCTCATTGGTGTTGAGTAACAATTCAAGTATGCACTCAAACAAGGTTCTAGTTGGTGGTACTATAAATCATCTCATAATTATAGTACCACTAACGAGAACCTTGTTTGAGTGCATACATGAATTGCTTTAGTTTCCAAACCATATTCTATGCATTACCTAATAAAAAGTTATATGACTGGACTATATAAATTATTTCCTCAATGTTTCAATTGAAAAACACAGTATTTACATCCATCTGATGAAGCTCAAGGTTTAAGAGCGCCGTGAGTGCCATGATAGTCTTAAAAGAGTCTTTTGATGAAACCAAGGAGAAAATCATCTCATAATTATAGTACCATTAACGAGAACCATGTTTGAGTGCATACATGAATTGCTTTAGTTTCCAAACCATATTCTCCTATAAAAGTTATATGACTGGACTATATAAATTATTTCCTCAATGTTTCAATTGAAAAACACCGTATTTACATCTATCTGATGAAGCTCAAGGTTAAAGAGCGCCGTGAGTGCCATGATAGTCTTAAAAGAGTCTTTTGATGAAATCAACAAGAAAATCTCTTTATAATCAATACCATATTTCTAAATGAAGCTCTTGATTACCTAATAAAAGTTATATGACTGGACTATATAAATTATTTCCTCAATGTTTTCAATTGAAAACACCGTATTACATCTATCTGATGAAGCTCAAGGTTAAAGAGCGCCGTGAGTGCCATGATAGTCTTAAAAGAGTCTTTTGATGAAATCAACAAGAAAATCTCTTTATAATCAATACCATATTTCTAAATGAAGCTCTTGAAAAAAAAAAAAAAGAGCTTTTCTCTCCCCTTCAAGCAATGTGACAATATCCTAAATTTCATTGTCCTTCATGGACTTTATGACAATATCCTAAATTTCATTGTTCTTCATGGACTTTATTTCTTCATTTATGACATCAATTCACTTATCTAAATCAGAACCCTTCATAGCATAATGGAAGTTGATTGGGTCATCTTCCACCATATCCCGTTCTACCTCATGTTCTCGGAAAAGGATGACATAGTCATCCAGAATCTTACTTCGCCTTGTATCTAATAGATCTCCTTAATGACACTAATGCTTGAGGCTGTTGAGTTTGCACCATCCTTTTGACCTTAATTGAGTAATAGCTCAGTTTTGTCTTGTCATGAATTTATTATTTGATCATTGTCAATAACAAATGTAGGAAAATAAATAAATTACTCTTCAAAGACAACTTCTTTAATCTTATCTTTCCCCAAACTTGATATCCTCGAAGTGCTAGCATTTCCAGTCTAAAAAATTTTCTTAGTAGTGTGAATAATAAAATTTATACACCTTTATCTTTTAGAGTACCTAATGAAATAATGTCACAAAGTTCTAAAGTCTAATTTTCTTTCATTTGAATGTAAAGTCTTACCCTAACTGGACATCCCCAAATATGTAAATAGTTGAGACTAGACTTTCAACCCATCTATTGGTACCTTATTATGGATATATACTACAATCTTTAGTGCTTCTCCCCAGAGTGATTCTTCTAAGGTGGAATGATTGATCATGCTCCTTACTATATTCTTAAGTTTTCCATTGTGTCTCTTAAATACACCATGGATGTTAGGTGTCCCTTACATAGTGTACTAAGAAATGATACTGTATTTCTCTGGGAATATAGAAAATGAACTTAGACGTTATTCGTCTGATCCATTATATCTGTCATAGTATTCACTACCAATATCAGATTTGACAACCTTCTGTTAATTTGATTTTCAACCTGAACTTTATATGCCATGAAAATGCCTTGAGACCGTGATTTCACGGGAATCAAATATAAACACCAATATTGTTAATAATTATTTATCAACGTAAGGAAGTATTGTGAACCAAGAAGCCGTAGAAATCATCCATAAATGTCCATATGTATTAACTCTATCACATCAATTGTTATATTCGTATCTAATTTTCTTATGTTTGTCGTTTCCCTTTGATACTTCCTGAATAAGCTTTAAAGTCCTTCATATCAAGTGGTTAAGGAATCTCATTAAATACAAGCCTTTCCATTCTCCTCTGGAAGATACGACCTAATCGCTTGTGCCATAACGTTAGAAAATTCTCATTTGGTTAATTTACCTTTGGTACCTTGTGAACTCATATGTATATTTTCATTATATGGGAACATTATCTAGTAAATAAAGGTTATCCTGCACAGATAAAGTAGGAGTACCAAAAATATTTGAATTGATAGAAAGACTAAACTTATTATTCCAAAATGAACAAAAATAATTAAATTTGTCCAAAATGAAAGTAGAAGTCAAGTTCTACTTAGTTGACAATACAATATATCTAATCCAAATTCAAATAAAAACTACACAAAGACCCCTAATAGCTTTTGAAGGATTGCTATTAACATAGGAGAATTGGGTTTTCTATCTTTTTTGTGTGAATAAAAACTTTATAGTTTGTTATATTAAACTATTTGTTTTATATCTTATTTAACAAGTTATTCTTAATATGCAATCAACCAATAATAACAATAAAGAGATAGAGAAGAGATGTGAAACATGTTTTTAATGCAGATTGGCCAAATTGCCTATGTCCGTTGCACTCCATGACTCTTCCTTGAAGATTCTTGTTCCAATAACTTTTCTAGTTTCAAGTGATTGAGCTTTCAGGTGTCAATCAAACATTGTTGTTACAGGGCGTCACTCTTCTCCTTGATTGAACTTGTGGGTGTCAATCAAACATTTACCAACTCTTCAAGGGCATCACTCGTTTTCCTTGATTGAACTTGCGAGTTTTAATCCAACTTTTATTAGCTCTTAAGGGCGTCATCCTTTTCATTTCCACAATGAGTATAAGAGGGGGAAAAGTAGAAGTACAAAGACTAACTGTCTCAAAGAAGAAGTACAAAGACTAACTGTCTCAAAGATAAAAACTCTCAAGTTTAGGAGTAGAAGATGTTAGGTTTGTAGCTCAAAAATAAATAATTAAATATTAGCAAGTGAACGGGCAACACTTCGGCGTAGTTGACTTTGCTTATGTTACAAAGTCGAGTGAGCTTCCATTTATAGTCCTTCAAAATTCTTGAGTTGCGGGCTTCCTCTGATAAGCATCTACAATATATCCATTAGAGACATCAATGAAGACATGAACTTCCGCAACTTAAGTTGAGAGCTACTGCTATGGGCATCCGTAAAACGGATCGGGTGTCTGCACTTCTATTTTCAAATAGTTGAACGCTTAGAACCAAGTTTCTGCTGCAGGCATCGATGATTAAAATACTTCTTGGGACTGGGCATTTGCAAGTATTCCATTTCGAATATGGCTTGGGCAGGGCGTCCACATTTGATCTCATGACACCCGCAAAGACTGATTTTTAACACTTTGATTCTTTTTTTGATTAATCATTCGTCATAATTTTATCAAAATACTGCATAGACTCACTAATTTGAGTTGAGCAATCACTTGTAGAGGTAGTTCTGTCAAAAGTACAAGGTTCAAATCCAAGTGATTGAGAAAAATCATAATATTCCCTCTCCAACTCTTGAAATTTGTTCCATTCAACATCATAATTGAATTAATATTGGTAGAAAACAAAGTAGTAATAACACTAACAATATTAGAAAACAAATAAAATCCATAAGCTCATAGCGAAAGCACATAATAAATTCAATATGGTGACCTATCACAAGAAACCTAGTGAAACATTGCAATTCAATATTTGGACAAACAAATCAATTTATAATTGATATTCTCAGTCCTATAATTAATGATAATAAATCATTTTAAGCAATAAATATACTTTTTGACCCATTTATTATCCACATAGAGAACCCGAAAATGATCGCATATTCATTATCGAATGTGCACATGTAATTCGACCAAATATTAACCTTCATTTTGGGTGATCAATACCTGCATGAGTCACCTACCCCACAAACATCTCAATATGCCAAAATAATTAATTCAAGCAATAGATGCTATTTTACGTAGCATGTTACTTCAATAAAATTTAATCAAAATATCAAACACCAAAATAAATCTAATATACCCGAGTATGAATTTAGAATTGCCCAAAAACAAAAACAAAAATCCGAACACAAACTTTGAGGCAGGTGACTCTGCATCACCAAGACAATTAAAATCCAAAAAAAAAAAAAAAAAAACTAAAATCTAAAGATTCCACGTATCCAAAAAGATAAAATTTTAACATTACTCTTAACAACTAAATGTGATGGTCTCTTGATATCACTTGTTAGACTAAATTTGTAAACTTTATTGTCCATAAACCCAAAGTCATAATCTTCACATTAAAACCGTAATTGATACTTTAATTAAATGTTAAGAGACCATCTTATTTGATAGGTTATTGGGATTGACTTTATTTTAGCCAATAATAATTGAATATATAAGTCCACTAAATAATTGTCAATTATCTAACATCTATATTACATCATGATATAAGTCATCTGTTTTGAGGCGAGAAATTCCTTCAAAATTATGAATCGTTTATATATTGTAGGCCATATTCTATTGTAATGATACTTGATAATTGATATGAAATCACAGTTCTTGATAATACAATTGTTGGGAAAAATGATATGAAAAGATTGAAAACGATAGTAGATGTCTAATAAAATTTTAATAAGACTGACCACTTGACATGAACTATTTGATTTTGAAATTTTTTTTATGTATATCTGTTGTTGTGAGTCCCTCATCATAATAGATGGGCCCCAGAACAATATTGCATGATTTGAATTGATGTTCGTACGATTTTGTTCTTGAAATTAAAGCTTTGTATTAGATTGGAAGGATAATTCTATTTATGAACCATTCATTTTCACTTATACCAAACAATATAGGATTGTGCAGTTCCTGTGATATGGGTCAAGCCTTATAGTTACTTGATTTTGAGCAGCCATCTTTTCCTTGGCGGGCTGACTGTCATATTTGATCTCCTTGTAGAGATTGTTTTTCTACCATCTACTATTGCTGCAGTACAATGGATGTTGCACTAGATGAAGTTCATGTTGGAAAATATATAGCAAATTATACTATAATACTAATTTGTTGGAACGAGGAGAGATTTTGGAGAAGAAATAATGAGGAGGGCGACCATAAAATTTCTTTCTTTGTACACTTTTGAGAACTTCTCTAACAAAAGACAACTTTTCTATAACAATGTCATACATAATTTATAGGACTACAAGGTACATGTATAACACAGTACATAAATCATCTAATCCATGAATTTATTAAGTACATAACACCCACATATATGAATGATTAATTTTAAGATATCTTTCCAAACATGCATGAATAATCAAAAAGACACATTAATTAAGAGACACATTATTCAAATTAAGTTAATTTTTAACACCCTCATTTAAATTTAATTTCTCAAAACCTCAAGCATAAGCTTTCTTGTTCTTCATTGGTAAGATGGTAGCTAGAACTTGTTTGATCAACCTTTTTTTCTTTCGTTAATGTAGCGACCCTAAATCGCTATTCCTTATTTTTCTGTATTATTTTTTTATTATATTTAAAACTTTAAACCTAACGTTTGAGCGGAAATAAAACCTTTAAAATCGAAATCGTTGAAATTTATACTTTTAAACCATTTAACAAAACTTAAAAACAATTTAAATAAAACTTAAAATAATTATTTAAAACAATTAAAACTAATAAAACAATCAGCAGGGACACAAAGGGACATTTGTCCCAAATGTGATGGGCGATCGATCGCCCAAAACAGGGGATCGATCGCCATCATCAAAATAGGAGGGGAGATCAGATCGCCCCTCTTTGTGGTGAACAATCGCCCCGCAATCGTTCACCTGGCGATCGATCGCCCCGCGATCGTTCACCTGGCGATCGATTGCCCCAAACGGGCAATCGATCGCCACGCTCCCTAGATTTTTTCCAGGGAGTGGCGATCCTCCTTGGTGATCGATCGCCTCTCTTGGCGATCGATCGCCAAGTTCTCTGCCTCCCCTCTTTTTTTTTTTCTTCATCTTCTTTTATTCTCTTCCCTGTATATACATACACTAACACAAACTTCATTTTCTTTATTTCCTACAACCATACATCATAACCACTTCAACATAACCACCAAATAAACGACTCAACACATTCCTAATCCCAATCAATAACGAGACAAAACCACGAAATTCAACTGCATGGATAGCTCTAAAACCCGAGCATATCCGTACTCAACTAAAACGTCTCCAAGCATTTTCATAAAATTATAATAAAAGCTTTAACAAAACATTTTATAAAATCAGTTTACCAAAACATCTATACATCATTCTATCAGCTATCCAGAACCAAACATCCTAATATGTTCAACTATACAGTTTTTCCTACGATCTAACTATCGTGTCCCAAAATACCTTTACGTCATTCCCACGGGTCAAAATACGCGTTGACTGCCTAGCACGCTACCACGGGCATTCTCTTTCAATCTGTACGATCATCTGGTGGAGGAAAATCCTCCTCACCTTGCTCTATGTCACCTACACCATAAAGACACCTATGAGATAAAAATCTCAGCAAGCTCTACGTAAATGCTAATGCATGATCATGTATGTGCAATTTTATAATGTCGTCACTCATACATTCATTCATTCTCACTGTGACATTCTTTTGGTTATCGAAGCATATCACTCGGCAGATGATAGGGCACGTCAAGCGGTTAGACAGCCCGCACCGTCTGAAGGGAGGAAAACCCGCTCACCACGGAACGCCGGGTCTGAACCTCACCCCGATAACCACATACATGGGGTTGTTTACATGATACTTTACTTGCATTCTTTTCGTAAAATAAATGCTTAAACTCGTTTTTCATGACATTTGTAAAACAATGATGCATGAGCAATTAAATGCATAATTTAAACATACAGCATATATACCATCAAGACTATAAAAACATAACCTATAAAAGAACAAAACCTAACTACCCAACCAAAGCAATTTAAACAAACACGTCACCAAAGCTCCTCGAGACGACTTCGACGTACGGTGTAGGCCAATCGGCCAGAGTAAGTCACGAGAACTTACCTCGTGCGCGCTGAACTTCAAGCTCTGTCCACGAGCGTCGTTTACCTAAGCAATTCACAACGTCGACGTTAAAACGAATTCGAACCATTAACGTCCAAATTAACGAAATTCTTAACTAAGGAAGTTTCTAAAATTCTAACTTAACTAATCGAGGCACTTTAACAAACAATTCACGCTCGATATCCTCAAAACTTTCATTAACGAGTTTTTCCAAAACTCCTAAAATTCTCAAACTTTAACATTTCTCACAAATCGACTTAACTTCGTCCAATAACGTTCAATACGTCCATTATATCCACATATACGGTAAAGCTATCGATTTCTAACTCTAAATCACGTTTTTAACGAAACCCTAACGAAACCCTAATCGTTAAACTTCGTAAAACTCGAAATAAACTTTCCTAAAACCTTAGAACCTTACCTAGAATGTCGTTTGGAGGAGAAAACACGAAGAATGGAAGTCGATCGGAGGAGGAATCATTGCCGGAAGTGGGAACACCGTGAGAGGCGATGAAAATCGCCTGGAGAGAGAGAGAAAAGAAATGGAATTCGCGTGGAGTGTTGCTGGAGAAGAAGACTTGTTATTTTTTATAAAATTTACTTGACAAATTACCATTTTGCCATTCCTTTGATTTTCTATTTGTTTCGTCATTTGTTTCGTTAATTAGCTGACGATTCGGTTTCTCAAAATCTCATATTTCGCCAATAACTCCAACTTATTACAAGGGTTCTATTAAAACTGTCCTGTTCGCAATTCGGACCTCGTTTACTATTTTTACCAAAGTATCCTTCATATTACGATAAACGTAATTTTCGTAAAATTAGCGTTAAACTCCCAAAATTACCAAAATTTTCTTAAAATCCTTATTAATTTTTAGGATCGTAATAACGCTTTCTTTTCACGAAACCGACTTGATTTGACATAATTTACAAAAATACCAAAATATATATAATTACAAAATTCCGTAAATCCGGGTGTTACAGTTAATTCTTTCTTCGTGAGTTTGTAAAAAAGGAATCAAACAATATTCATAGTCGTCATCTTTGGACTCTATAATCTTGGTCCAATCACAAAGACCTTCTCTCATGATGGTATTTCAAACATAGTTAGCTCGCTACTCTGCATGGATCACCCTTCCTCGGTGATGGCCTTCTCTCGCCCCTTGTTGAGGACATTTGCCTCGGATACCTCTCTCAACTTTAGAAAACAACATGCCCTTCATTTGAGACTCAAAAAAATATGTCTCCACTTAGGAGAACACAATGCTCTTCTTTTAGGCCTTTGACGACTTCGATCTTCACCGTATCATTATCTCTCTTTCAACACAACAGTAGCTTCTGTATCAATGAAGCATCTTGCTAGGAAGAAATTTGGTTAAAAAACTATTGTTTCTCTCACGTGATATAACTTGGCTCTAAAACTAACTCTCCTTTAAATGACATCTCTAGCTCTTATGTACCTTAATTCTGAAATACCCTAGATCTGATGTACACTGGCTTTGATGTTATTTTCTTGAAAAATGAAACATAATATGCTCTAATACTAACTTGTTGGAATGAATACGAGATTTTAGAGAAGAAAAAATACGGAGGAGAGAAATCATAAAATTTTAGAGATGGGCTTAGTTCCACATAATGATTGCGAGAATATAGTACAATAAATCAAATAACAACGCAACAAGATCTAAACATCTAACACCCAAAGATATTCTTATACAAACCAATAAAAATAGTTATCACTAGGAGTTTAAGGAAAACACTCAAATATACCTATAAAGGAAAACAAAGAATAGAAAAGCCTTCACACTATCACTGCTAACTGCTCTTTTCTTTACCTAAAAATGTTGGATGTTGTCTGGGATAAATGACTAATTCAGTAAGAAATTTATACTAAATATAATTCATGAAAATATTTTATTTTTTTATTTCAAATAATGTTTTAACTTCAAATATCATGTATAAGATTACGATCGTTTAAAAAATTTCTTGCTTCTTTCCAACACAGTCTCATCAAGCCATATGTGGATTTCAAATCCTCAAAATCCTTTTTATGTTTTGAAATAGGCTCCACGAGCCACAGTTCAAAACCATGGCTATATATATAGGGAGCTATTATAAAGAAGTCTCCACCATTTTTAGTAGAAAATAATCACAGTGATAAAGGAGAGTAACTTGTGGGACCCTCCGACACACTATCGAAGAAAGACTCTAATTCAAAGATCCATCAGCACCTCATGAGATAGGAGGAAGTAAAAGTAACGGTGATTCAAAGATCCAGCAAACGACCCCACTCATAAAATCATAATCAACAAATACACCCAAGTTTAGTGATTTGAAATCCATGGAGCGTGTCATCACCGTCATATTAGCTATTTTTGTAAATATGCAAACAAACATTTTCACGCAACAGAAAGTGTGTTCGAATAGTCTCATGATGCTTTGACACCAAAACTGCCTAAAGCATCAAGAAGATTTATCCTCCAGTATATATATCATGACAAGAAATGAAATACCATGCGTTAATGGTAACCATGTAAAGCATATGTGCATATACGTAAAGACTGATGTGCTAGCGACCATGCTTCGTCAGGTTTTCCACAAGTAACAACTCACCAAAATAAGATTTTATAAAACAAAAATATAATGTCAAAAGTATAAAACCCCTACCTCAATGACGACCACCCAGGATGAGCTAATTCGCAAACAAGTACCGGATCTAGAAGCATCGTTGAAACCTAAAGTCAAACCAACATCAAAACACTAGGGATAGGTGGACGAGTTTTATACCAGGACTAGGAAT
This sequence comes from Begonia masoniana, assembly GCA_022432975.1. Classification (NCBI taxonomy): domain Eukaryota; kingdom Viridiplantae; phylum Streptophyta; class Magnoliopsida; order Cucurbitales; family Begoniaceae; genus Begonia; species Begonia masoniana. Next base: position 4,465,565 of record CM039506.1, read on the forward strand.
CCAAGTTGAAAGGACACGACGAACGATCGCAAATTTCATCGAGATGACAAAATTTCCCTCAAATTAATCACAATGTGGACTCTCTGACACTACAATGGTCAACCAAAGCATGTAGTAGTTGACCAAGACCATGCAGAGATTGTCTGGGCTCTAGTGTGGTCGATTTGTAATACCCAGCTTTTCGGGATATTAATATTATAATATACGATGATATTTTTGTAAATATATCAAATCAAGTCAGTTTTGAGAGCGGAGAGCTTTATTATGATCCTAACGATTAATAGGAATTTTAAGGAAATTACGAGAATTTTTGAAGTAATAACGCCATATTTCGAGTAATTACGTTTCTCAAAATATAAAGGACGTTTAGTAAAAAATAGTAAACGAGGTCCCTTTTGCAAACGGACAGTTTTGATAGAACCCAAATAGTAAGTTGGATTTATTGGCAAAATAAGAAAATTTGGAGAAACCGAATAGTTAGCCGATTAACGAAACGAAGGACGAAACAAAAAGAATTAAGTGCAAAGGGCAAAACGGTCATTAAGCAATTAAATTTATTAAAAAGGCAAATGCCTTAAATGATTTTCATTTCTGAAAATCGTTCTCCAGAGAGCATTTCTCCCTTTTCCTCTCAGCTTGCCCTCTCTGCCATTCGACGGTTCCTCAATGCCGACCTCCGATTCGTGCTCCGATCGTCTCGTTATCTCCGTGTTTTCTCCTCCTCTCGCAACCCTAGGTACGAATCTATGATTTCAGAACGTTAGTTTTCAGTTTTCATGAAGTTTAGCGTTAGGGTTTTCATTAGGGTTTATGTTAGAAATTCGATTTAGGGTTCGAAATTGATAGGTTTGCCGTAATTAAGGATATAGTGAACGTATTGAACGTTATTGGACGAATTTAATTGATTTAGGACGAATGATAGATTTTGTGAAAATTCGAGATTTAGGGAAAAACTCGTAATTTAGGATTTGAGGTGCCGAGCGTGTATGGCTCGATGAAATAGCTCAATGAGTTGGATTAAAGCTTTAAGAAATTTCTTTAGTTAAGGTTTTGTTAATTTGGACATTTTATTGTGTAAGCTCGTTTTAACGACAAATGGTGAAATTGCTTAGGTGAACAACGCTCGTGGACGGAGGTTGAACTGCAACGGACACGAGGTAAGTTCTCGTGACTTGCTTGACCGATTGGTCTACACCGTACGTCGAGGTCTTCTCGTGGAAATTTGGAGACGTGTATGTTTAAATTGTTTTGGTTGGGTAGTTAGGATTAGTTCTTTATAGGTTATGTCTTTAATTGCTTTTATTGTCTTGATAGTATGAATCATGTATGTTTATTTTGTGTCATATTGAACTGTTCACGCATCACGTGTTTTATAAGAGCATGAAAATGAATTTTTGCACGATGTTTTAAAGAAAAAATGGCAATGCGGCCCGGAGGGGAGCTATTGATCTATTGTGTAGGCACGCAGGGGTCTGTCACAATACCGCATTTAACACGTACTCATACAGTTTACAGTTTACAGTTTATAGGTCATGCGAGATGGGGCTCAGGCACGGCTGTACGTGTTGTAAGCGTGTACCCCCCTCCTCTAGCTGGAAAGAGTAGTCCGACCGCTGGATGTGCTCTCTCCAGTTAGGGGGTTAGGATCTCGGTGACACTCACAGAGTAAAGTAAAGTAAAGAAAATAATGCATGATTTATGAATTCATATGCACAGCATGCATTTACATTTACAAGAGCTTACTGAGATTTTTATCTCATAGTGTATCTGTATGGTGTAGGTGACTTCGACATAGATGAGGACGAGATCCCTCCACCAGAGGAGTGATGCGGTTGACGGAGGATGGTCGCGGGAGTGTGTTGGCGCAGTCGAGGCGCATTTTGACCCGTGAGACTCATGGTTAGATGTTTTGAGGGTTTTTGGGAATTGTCAGGCTGATCGTTGTATAGAATCATTTTAGGGTGTTTGGTTCTGAATAGTTGATAGGTTTACTTTTTGAAGTTTTAAACGTTTTGGAAATTTGTCTTGTAAACCGCTTTTAGAAGCTTTCGTTTGAATTGTCGGAGATTTGAAAACAGGAGGAATGGTATAGTTTTAAACGGATCCACGCGGTTCGTTTTCGTGAAAACGTGTTTTTGTTTTATTTGTATTTCGAGTCGGTAAAAGTAGGACTAGTAAAAGGGTGACTTGTACGTAGGGAAGGAAAGAGTTGTTTTGTTGAGGATTTTTATGAAATATAGGGAGATTGATGAAGAAGAAAAGTGGCTAAGTGATTTATGCAGGGAAAGAAGAAGGAAGAAGGAGGAGGCAAGTCCTCTGGAAATCGTTTTCCAGAGGACTTGGCGATCGATCGCCAGGGAGGGCGATCGATCGCCCCTCTTGATCATTTTGGAATGCGCTCTGGAAGGAATTCCAGAGCGCATGCCGAGCGATCGCCTGCGATTGCTCGGCATTGAAGGTGATCGCCAGGGGCGATCAACCAGGCAAACGATCGCCTGGTTGCGATCGTCGTGGGCGATCGATCGCCTGTTTTGGGCGATCGATCGCCCCTGCATAAATGGGATGACTTTCCCATTTTGCCCTGCTTTCTTTTTTCAATTGTTTTAAATGTTTTTAATTCAATTGTTTAAATGTTTTAAGTTTTGTTTTAACGGTTTATAAACATAGATTTTAATGATTTCAATCTCGATTTCGATTTCGATTTTTAAAGTTTTATTTCTACACAAAAGCTAGGTTTAAAGTTTTTAATTATAAATAAAAAAAATAACATGGGAAATCGGGTACAGTGTTAGGGTCGTCACACGATTAATCTAGTCAACCAGCGTAGTCCGCTAGCCCACCTGACCGTCGACCTGTCCAGTTTACCGATCTCGTACAGAGATCAACAAGAATGCATTTTTCAGTGACAAGAAGTTGTGAAAACATGTCCTTTCCCATCGATTCTCGCTCCAATCGGTTCAAAACTCTGCACATGTAACGGTCCCCGGGGCACTATCTAAGCCATTCTCCAGTTTTAACCTCGACCACGTGGCGCTATTTAAGCCATCCCACGTGGCTAGCTCAAGTGGTACTAGCACGTGTAGCCCATGGATATTGGCCTGGAGATCCTGGGTTCGACTGTTAGGAAGACAAAAACTCCCTTTCCAGTGGAGAGAAGATCATGAGTACGGAGCCACCTGGCCACGTGAGATGGCTTAGATAGCGCCACGTGGTCGAGGTTAAAACCGGGGGATGACTCAGATAGCGCCCCGGGAACCGTTATAAAAAAGGCTAGCTCAAGTGGTACTAACACTTGTAGCCCATGAATATTGGCCTGGAGATCCTGGGTTCGAGTGTTGGGAAGACAAAAATTCCCTTTCCAGGTAGGAGAAGATCATGAGTGCGGGGCCACCCGGCCACTAGGATGGCTTAGATAGCGCCATGTGGACGAGGTTAAAACTGGGGGATGGCTCAGATAGCACTCTGGGGACCGTTACAACACATAACATTAATAGACCCTTGAATCCGAATCCAATATTAGCCCTAAACTTTAAACCTGAAAACATAGTTTAGAAAAAAATTACCCTCAAAGAACGTCGTCTAAACTTCATGCTTTAGCCATGGATGAACGAATGTGGAGGTCGGAATGCACGACAACCCTCGCGGCTCCTCTCCTTTTACTTCTCTCGTGCGCATCGCACCTTCTGTCCAAGAAAGGGTTTCCCCAAACCCTTTTAAACTATAACATCTACTTTAAATAATTTATTTAGATTAATATATATATAATAATAATTTATATTATATATATATATATATATATATATATATTAATTAGTTCCTTGAATTTCAATTCCACGAAATCCGAACATTTTTTAAAAGTTTACCCAAAATAAATCCCTAATCACCCAACATTATTTTCTTTAATTTAAACCACGGGGTAAATTTTTCAATTTACAGTTAACCAATTGATCAAAAAATCTTATATTTCTTAACGTTAACCAATCACAACAATCAGAGTCAACGTAAAATATCTATACCACGAATAATGCAAAACAATTTACTTGAAAAACAGTTAATATAAAAATACCTAGTTTTACACTAGAAGAGACATTTTTCAAATTAAATTTATCTTGAACACTTTATTCATGTCTCTCTTAGCTGTCCCATGTCATATAGCCCTTGTACATATGCAGCTAGCCTAACAGAAAAATGATCCAAATGTTTCAATAAAATAAATATAATCCATATGTTTCAATAAAATAAATATAATAAGTTCTTAAAATTTAGCCTTTTTCTATGTGATTTTGACTGTCATGGTTACCTCTTCTCCGGCCTTTGAAGTTGTAGCCTCTCGTGAGACACAATCACATTGTTTGACGGCCAGACTGCAGAAATAATATGCTTAAAAGCTAAAGGCAAGCTACAACCTATCCACTCACAGTCTACTGAATTAATTCCTCTTCATGCTCTTCACATGCTTCTCCTTCCTCTTTCCTCTTAACTACTTCATTTTAGCCCCCCTCAAAGACCCCATTTTTTACTATTTATTTATCATCATAGATTTTCAAGTTTTCAGATTTGGCCACGCCATTCTTTTGTCCTGATCTCAAATTCAAGCATGTTTAAACAAAACCAGCCACGTGTGATGATTACCCTTTGATATATTTATAGAAAACAGAAAATTGGTGACCTTTTGTTTTGAAGAAAATATTAATTATGCAAATAATTCAGAAAATATTTTCTGGTAGACAAGCAGCTCAGGGCTCGAGATTGAATGAAAGCCAATCCCCATTATTTGCATATTTTGCTTATTTTTAAAATTTTTCTCATAATGATTGGATTATGAGAAAAAGAGGATCTTCTTTCACTAAGTTTGAGGACTTGGTTTGGCATGTTTTGATTGTTTAATTTGGTCGTCCATTTGAATCAATGCCAAGAATTCAAAATGAAGTACATCATGGTACACTTTCCTCTCTCTCTCTATATATATATACACACATATATATATATAACTGAGGCGTTCAAACTAGGTGGGTAGCTCATTAATATCTAATTACTTGGCAAGGTATTCGTCACAAAAAATCACAGTATGCATGTCATTTTGCTTCTTATCCGCTGGGCATCAATAAAACAACTGAAAGACAGCTCAAATTTTCGAGAAATAAAGTAAATAAGAAATGAAATTCGTAGGTCAAGAAAGATTAGGGTTAGGCTGAAAATGGGACTATGAAACTAGGGACAATTACCAGCTATTCGTTTGGTGATTGGTACACTGGACTGGTCAACGTTGAATGGTGGGCCATACTAAGAACCCTACCACTCAGAAATCATAATTCTAGCCTATTACTCATGTCTATCCCCCCTCCCAAATTTTCCAATCCCACTTCCTATCAAACTAGCATTATTTTGATTTGTTGATCTTCTTATTTTGTTGGGTTATATCAATTTAGTTGATCTAATTTGAGATTATTAATCTTGAACAAGTTCGAAGGTCGTTATTCTCGAACGTGTCTCCGTAACAAAAAGAGAAACTATTTGATATACTGAGCATCTCAACCATCAACAAAAATTTGCCCGAATCCTTTCCTGATAGAAAAAGAAAACAAAATTTTGCCCACATCCAAGTATCTAACAAAGAGAAGCTCGGGAGCCAGAAGTACTCAAGGAATGACCATGATGTGCTTATCATGACATCGTAAGATCTATTGTCGGAATAAATTAGTTGGTATTAGAAATCTTAGAAACTTATTAGGATTAATAAATAGTATAAAGTTGTATTCAATGTTTTAGCCACATAAATCCTAACGAGGTGAACATGGCAAAATGCAGTAAGACACATTTGAAATGTCCATTAAACAAAATAAATTAAAATAAATTTGTGTAATAACAGTCTCTAACACATTCTTTTAAAAACCATGAATAAAACTTTGCTAATTAATTTAGAAAGAGAATATAAAAATACCGAGTTTTACACTGAAGAACATTTTTCAAATTAAATTTATCTTAACACTTTTTCAGGTCTCTCTTAGCTGTCCCTGTCATATAGCCCTTGTACATTGCAGCTAGCCTAACAGAAAAATGATCCAAATGTTTCAATAAAATAAATATAATCCATATGTTTCAATAAAATAAATATAATAAGTTCTAAAATTTAGCCTTTTTCTATGTGATTTTGACGTCATGGTTACCTCTTCTCCGGCCTTTGAAGTTGTAGCCTCTCGTGAGACACAATCACATTGTTTGACGGCCAGACTGCAGAAATAATATGCTTAAAAGCTAAAGGCAAGCTACAACCTATCCCACTCACAGTCTACTGAATTAATTCATCTTCATGCTCTTCACATGCTTCTCCTTCCTCTTTCCTCTAACTACTTCATTTTAGCCCCCCTCAAAGACCCATTTTTACTATTTATTTATCATCATAGATTTTCAAGTTTTCAGATTTGGCCACGCCATTCTTTTGTCCTGATCTCAAATTCAAGCATGTTTAAACAAAACCAGCCACGTGTGATGATACCCTTTGATATATTTATAGAAAACAGAAAATTGGTGACCTTTTGTTTTGAAGAAAATATTAATTATGCAAATAATTCAGAAAATATTTTCTGGTAGACAAGCAGCTCAGGGCTCGAGATTGAATGAAAGCCAATCCCCATTATTTGCATATTTTGCTTATTTTTAAAATTTTTCTCATAATGATTGGATTATGAGAAAAAGAGGATCTTCTTTCACTAAGTTTGAGGACTTGGTTTGGCATGTTTTGATTGTTTAATTTGGTCGTCCATTTGAATCAATACCACGAATTCAAAATGAAGTACATCATGGTACACTTTCCTCTCTCTCTCTCTATATATATACACACACATATATATATATATAACTGAGGCATTCAAACTAGGTGGGTACCTCATTAATATCTAATTACTTGACAAGGTATTCGTCACAAAAAATCACAGTATGCATGTCATTTTGCTTCTTATCCGCTGGGCATCAATAAAACAACTGAAAGACAGCTCAAATTTTCGAGAAATAAAGTAAATAAGAAATGAAATTCGTAGGTCAAGAAAGATTAGGGTTAGGCTGAAAATGGGACTATGAAACTAGGGACAATTACCAGCTATTCGTTTGGTGATTGGTACACTGGACTGGTCAACGTTGAATGGTGGGCCATACTAAGAACCCTACCACTCAGAAGTCATAATTCTAGCCTATTACTCATGTCTATCCCCCCTCCCAAATTTTCCAATCCCACTTCCTATCAAACTAGCATTATTTTGATTTGTTGATCTTCTTATTTTGTTGGGTTATATCAATTTAGTTGATCTAATTTGAGATTATTAATCTTGAACAAGTTCGAAGGTCGTTATTCTCGAACGTGTCTCCGTAACAAAAAGAGAAACTATTTGATATACTGAGCATCTCAACCATCAACAAAAATTTGCCCGAATCCTTTCCTGATAGAAAAAGAAAACAAAATTTTGCCCACATCCAAGTATCTAACAAAGAGAAGCTCGGGAGCCAGAAGTACTCAAGGAATGACCATGATGTGCTTATCATGACATCGTAAGATCTATTGTCGGAATAAATTAGTTGGTATTAGAAATCTTAGAAACTTATTAGGATTAATAAATAGTATAAAGTTGTATTACAATGTTTTAGCTCACATACATCCTAAGTGAACATGGCAAAATGCAGTAAGACACATTTGAAATGTCCATTAAACAAATAAAATAAATTAAAATAAATTTGTGTAATAACAGTCTCTAACACATTCTTTTAAAAACCATGAATAAAACTTTGCTAATTAATTTAGAAAGAGAATATAAAAATACCAATTGTTTTTAAGGAATGAATTCAAACTTCAACCATATAACAAGGAGAAAAAATAAAAGAAAACAAAAAGCAAATCAAAATTGATTTGTCGTTGTCTCGGGCCCCTAATAATTATTAATCACATAAAATTAATCAAACAAATATCATAATTAATTAATTAAATAATCAAAATAATATATAGTAATAATAGTATGTTGATCAGTTTCTTCACGTAAGACATAATAATGTTCCGGATGTCTTAGAAACCGGTAGGTGGCTGGAGTCAGGAGAGAAATCAGAAACCCTAGCAGCATTGATTTCAAATAAACGACACTCGTTTGTGAAGCTTACGTGATAGTTCTCGTAAATTTTAGCGATTCGATTCCATTTTATTCCTATGCAAATAGTTTGCATTGGGACATAATTGTAAGAACATAATAATAGGTATTTTCAAAATTTGTAATCGAAGCAAAAAAAAAATCTTCACAAATATCTAATATTGTAATCCATCATTGTTTTGATCTCTGAAGAGGGTGTGAGCGTGTGGGTCTTGCGCTATGGATCGTATTTCCTTATATTTTGATATCGGGTTGTATTAACATTTTTTTTAAAATTATTATCGTCGCAGATGAACTCTATTGCAATTCAGTTTTTCACAATAAATATCGCTCATAAGCATATAAATTTTTCACAATAAAATTATTATCGTCGCAGATGAACTCTACTGCAATTCAGTTTTTCACAATAAATATCGCTCATATGCATATAAATTTTTCAAAAGTGCTTTTACATAATGTTAAATCTTCCTATTTACTTTATGTAATATGATTTCAAGCTACCATTTTGGCAAAAGGGCACGCTTTTAATTAAGCTATGATCTTTTCTACCACCCTATGTTTTTCCATATCATCGCACGATTTTTCAAAACAAGGAGAAATTATTCATATTATTGCTTACTCAATAATTAGATGGTATTATTGGTCTAATGGTTCACTTTCTTCTTTATATATATATATATATATATATATATATATATATATATATATATATATATATATATATATATATATATATATATATATATATATATATATATATATATATATATATATATATATATATATATATATATATATATATATATATATATATATATATATATATATATATATATATATATATATATATATATATATATATATATATATATATATATATATATATATATATATATATATATATATATATATATATATATATATATATATATATATATATATATATATATATATATATATATATATATATATATATATATATATATATATATATATATATATATATATATATATATATATATATATATATATATATATATATATATATATATATATATATATATATATATATATATATATATATATATATATATATATATATATATATATATATATATATATATATATATATATATATATATATATATATATATATATATATATATGTATACTCAATTTATTTTTTGAGGAGTACGGTGAAGCAGAAAATGAAAATACAATTTCAATCTCATAGAAGTCTACTTGTTCGGAGGGTTTACATTGAAAATTTCTTTAAAAAAATTATTGTGTAAAGAGATTAGCATCGTGTCTAATAGCTTAAGAACACCCTTATATATACGCTATATTTGACATTTTCTCCTGTGAAGCCCAAAGACGACAAAAAGTTATGTTAATTGTAAAACTTTATCTTATATTAATAGGGATGTACAATCTCACATTGTTCGAAGAGAGTGAAAAATGAATGATTTATAGGTAAAGTTTATTATCCTACATAACGCAACATATTTTGACTACCCATGAACAAATCCGTGCAGGCTTTGACTTTAAGCAAACAATATTATACTACGAGTAGTGAAGACTCCACAAATGATATTACTGGGGATGCCCAATCGGAAGTGTATCCGACAGGAATGGCAAATCATTCTCTACTAAGATTTTGTTGATTGTGAGTTCCAGCCCATACTACTGAGGATAATATCACATCGCTTGGGAGCGTAGAAAATAAATATTTTATAAGTAGAGTTCTCTGCCCTACAAAGTATAACGCGTTTTGAGTTAATTTCAAAAATAAATCTGTATAGACTCTAATCCAAAACGAATAATATTATGCTAGGATCATTGAGACTCCACTTGTATATATATATATATATAAAAGATAAATTAAAAAAAAAAAAGGAAGAAAATTCTCTTCATTGTCAAATTTTTGTTCTTAAATCTATACTCATTGTTTATCTTTTTTTTTTTAATCCAATAAATTTTACTAAATAGCATTAACAAGAGAGAGAAAACTAAATAAAAACAAATTTATTTCTCTGCCACATTGATTGCCTGGTGAATATTAAAAAGAGACTGAAACAGTGACAAATTGGGGGACCGTCAGAAAAAGTTCTTGCGAGTTACACGGTGAAAGGACGAATAATCAAAAGCTGATCGCGACACGTGGACGTATGCCAGCCCTTCGTTTGGTAAAAGGAACGTCTCTGATCTTATCTTAGCTGAGATCACTGATACACAACTGGGAGAGTACCCAGCAGTAGATTTTCCTCGTCTCTCTTCGCACCGAAAAAGAGAACCCAGCTGTGTGTTCTGTGTTACGCAGGGATAGAGATAGAAATGAATCATAGGTTTTAGGGAGAGAAAATTGTGGGGTTTTCAGAGAGAGTTCGCAGGGTGAGTTAATATTATGGCTTGATGAGCTAAGTTTAGGCAGGAGAGTGATGGTGCAGTTACCATTGCGGCGTTGCAGAGCTCCTATTCTATGCTATAGTTGCCTCGAACTGGTTCAAATTTCGTACCCAGAAATTTCCTTTTGTTTTTCTCAAACCTGCAAAACCCTAGATCATACTAATTCGGAAGCTTCGTCCTTGTTTGAGAAACTCCGTTTCAAAATCTGGATAGAAAGTTACTGATATGGATTTCCACTCCAAACTGATCTTAAATCCAGTTATTCGGTCAAAAAAATGGCTAGTTTTTTCTATCTAGGCGGTAGAGACCAAGATCCACGAAACAAGGAAAGCGAAGGAGAAGAAGAAGATCAGAGGGCCCAAAACCTATATTTATACAGACAAGAAGAGATCTACAACAAGGGTTTCGAGATATGGCCTCAGTACAATCAGCAAAACACGAGCAACTATTTGTCTTTCGGAGTGGGTCCGAGCCGAAGAAACTTCATGAATGTCTCTGAGAACAATTCATCAAGATCAGGAGGAGGAGGAGGAGGGGTGAATTGCCATGACTGTGGAAATCAAGCCAAGAAAGACTGTTCTTATTTGAGGTGTAGAACTTGCTGCAAAAGCAGAGGGTTTCAATGTCAAACCCATGTCAGAAGCACGTGGGTTCCGGCGGCTAAACGCCGGGAGAGGCAGCAGCAACTTTCGGCCTTGCATTGTCAACCGCCGGAAGAGCCACCACAGCCTTGTGCAGGAGAGAATACGAAAAAGATGAGGGAGCTTCAGGTGGGAGGTTCTTCTTCTCTGGCCGCCTCTCGTTTACCCATCATTACATCAGGTAAAAACACAAGAAAACTCGAAACATTTCTCTCTTTTTAAGTTTTTTGGGGAGAATTTTATCTTGGTTGTGACGTGATTTCAAGAAAACTTTTTTGTTATGAATCAAATAGCTGTTCAACATTCAATCACATGTTTTTTTCCAGACTTCCACTGTTGTTGAGAAAAACTGACGATTGAAAAGTTCCAGATTTTCAGTTTTGTCTTCAGCACGATTAGAATGAACGTACCCTACCTTCAACAAGCAAAACTTAGCCTTAATGCAATGACAATCAAAACATTCAGTTTGGAGATCGTTCACATAAATTGTCATCTCATTATATAATTTTTAAACTAGTTCATCAGAAAGTTAGTTTTGCTTATTTTTTTTGTTAGTCTGAAAGTTCTAAGTTTTTGTTTTGTTTTTTTTTTTTCTCGTCGTTCATTTGAACTTAGGGTTAGAGCTGACGCAGTTTCCAGCTGAAGTGAATTCCCCAGCCGTGTTTCGCTGTGTAAAAGTCAGCCCAGTATATGACGCAGATGAACAGTTTGCATATCAGACGGCTGTAAACATCGGCGGACATGTTTTCAAAGGAATTCTTTATGACCAAGGCCCAGAAAGTCGTTACGCGGGCGGGGGTATTGAAAGCTCCTCCGTCCACGGCTCAGATGGAGCTCAGCAACTTAATCTTATTACAGGACCCTCCTGCACCATAGCCACTGCAACTACTAGTAATCCTTCTGCTACAATGCTAGACCCTTCTCTACATCCAGCTCCCCTTACTGCATTCATAGCTGGTACGCAATTCTTCCCACCTTCAAGGCCATGAAAGACTTCAAGCTCTCTCTTTCTAGGTTTATTTGTCTTGAGGTGCTGATGATCTTATATTCAAAGGCATATCCCATAACACCAGAGCGAGGTAGGAGAAGCATAGGAATTAGAGAAGAGATTGCGTGAGAAATGGGTATGTTCTGGTATCATTCATCTTCCATTCCAGAATTTCAGTTTCTTCTTTCCTTTTTTTCTCAGTCTTTTCGAACGACTCAATTTGAAATTTTAAAATCGGTGTCTTTGATTTTGTCGTCTGATACGTTAAATCAACAATTTTCTAAATCATTTTTTGTTTTCTGGTTGGTGCTCGACTCGAAGCCACCTTTTCCAGTTTATCCGTTTGGCTGCCTGATGAAATTTAGACTGATTCAGTCTCCGTCTTTGGTTTGAAAAGACTCTTTAAAATATCATTTTCTCTTTAAAAAAACCACTGTAATCCTTGGATTTGAATTCGTCAATGATGGATTAATTATATCTTAATTATAGAATTAGTGCAAAATTTAAGAAAACAACCACTCATCTGTAAAAATGGTTAACTTGCGCAAATAAATGGACATTCAAGAATGTGACCCCTATACTTAGGGTGAAAAGTCGGTTTTCATTTAGGCTTTAGCTGATAATGTTAAATGTCGTAGCTGCTGAAAAGTATGTGCATGTGATGTTTGTCATACATATAATTAAAGTCTCTTAAATGGTCAAATAGAATAATAGAGATAGGTTTATACATATTATACACATTATATATAATATATATAATATGATTTTCCCATAGACGTCAGATCTGGTACGTTTGAAAGAAGGTTCTTCGTTTTGTAATGTCTGACCTACTTACTACCTATGACATGTGCAATGCCATAACTGAATGATAAAGACACCTGTCGTTCAAAAAATCAGAGTTTGCAGGCTCTTTCTTCTGCATTTGTTCTAATGTTCTTCTTTTCTGGCCCTTTTTCTGGGTTTTCCAAGTTTTATTTAAGAGATTTTTCAGTTGTATGATTTGTATATATTGATGGATTTGGTAATTTCTGACAAAAGAATGAACTGAACTTGTAGATTCCATGTCTGACGATCATTGCTTGAAATCTGCTGCATAGTGAAATCATAAGGTTATGATGGAAGAGTATGAAAAGATGACAGTTTAGGAAGAACAGATCGTCTTAAAAGGGAGGAGGGGATTCCTCCTTCAAATAATAGTTTATGAACTTTAAGAGCTTCTCAAGACTAAATTAGCATCTTGAAATTAGGTCAACCTGTTTGCACAAAAATTGCCGTAAACCTAGTTAGTACCAAGGTAGTTGCACACTTTTTAAAAAAAAATTAACTGAACATTTTTTTGGTGAAATGTGTCATGAAAAAACATCTATATCAAGCATCTTGCTATCAAATTTTCATTTTTTTATACATGTATTTTCTTGCTAATGTTTCATACTTTCGATGCCTTAAAAACCCCTACGAGTATTTTATTCAGCAGCATCTGAACAACAAATCTTCAGACTTTGACTATTGTAAGCTTCATTAAAATATCTTTGTTTATACAAAATTTCAACCCATCATATTTTTCCAAACAGATAGAGCCCAAAGGGAGGATCATGATTAAAAGAACAAAATGTGAAGAAGAATGACTTGAAACATCTCTTTCCAATACAATTCCCCGTCACTTTCGACCTAGGAATGGAGTCTGAACAGCCAAAGTAAATGGCATTGAAAAGTTTTCCCGAATTATGGGAAAGACATTGCAGCTCAAAGCCTGCGTTCGACCCTTCACTCTCGACCCTTCACTCTCACTTGACATGGGCAGGCTTCATGTTATATCCAGTAGGTCGATCGATCCCTACCACTTTGGGATCATCGAGCTGCTGAAAATTTCCATTTCTGATCATAGAATTTAATGTCTGAATTGAACTACTACTTGTCGTCTTAATTATCAGCAAATTCAACGTAGAAAATGATTAGAGCTGGTTTCGGTGCTTGGGTTTTCGTTATTCCAGCTGATCTCTATTTAGTCTTCCTAGACATTCCTTGTTCCTCTCTTGAAAATAAATAAGAAGTTTTAAGTTAGGATTAAAATAAATTTGAACTCCAAACGATGAGTTTAATTTGAAACACTCTCTAAATTAAAAATCCTAACAACTAAAACCTTAAACTATAAAAAAATTTAACAGATTAAATCTTAGCTGGTGGCCGATCACCCTCAGTTCTCAATTTACAGCTAGAACGAGGGGCCTGTTAGACAAAAAGAAAAAAACGTAAAGGACAATAGTTGGAGAAATTAAATTTCCATTCAACTAAGCATGACTTTATAGGCTTATAAAAGAAACAATGAGAGAAGACTAATGGTTAAAAAAAATTTAAATATCACCAAATGCTCATAACTCCTAAACTCCCAAATTAAACACTATCGGTTATATAACCAAAAGCCACATACACACACATTGATTTTAACATTAGCCACACATTAATACAAATTAAATGCTAGAAATAAAGTTTAATATCAAAATTTTTTATTTTCTCAACCCCCCCCCCCCCCCCCCCCCCCCCCTAAACTTGATTTGTCACACCAAGCAAACTCCTCATTTTGATGAAAGTCTTCAACTTGAAGGGCTTTGTGAAAATCTCTGCCGCTTAGTCTAGTGTCTTGACATATTTGAGTTCCACTTCTTTCTTCACAACGTAATTCCGAATGTAATGATATCGAGTATCGATGTGTTTGCTTCTCTCATGAAACACCAGATTTTTAGCTAAGGCAATGGCCGATTTGTTGTCAACAAAAATCTCCATTGGACCTTCCATTTGAAACTTCAATTCCTTTACTAAGTTTCTTAGCCAAATTGCATGACATACACATGAAGTTGCCGTGACGTACTCCGCCTCGCATGTTGATAATGTGACTATGGGTTGCTTCATGCCGTTCCACCAATAAAAAAATACAAACCCCGTAGTACTCTTCCGATCATCCAAGTCACCACTCCAATCACTATCACAATAACTAATAATATTAAAGTTGCTAAAAGAGACATAGGAAAGACCATACCCAATCGTCCCTTTGATGTAGTGAAGTATTCGTTTTGCCATTTTGCAGTGCGTTGTTGTCGACTCCTCCATAAATCGACTGATGATTCCAATCGAATAAAGAATATCAAGTCTTGTGCATGTCAAGTATCTCAAACTTTCAACTTTGAAATATGTAAAATCTACCTTCTCTCCTCCATCTTGCTTGGTGATTTTGACTCCACATTCTATCGGTGTTCCAACCAGATTAGCATGAACCATGTTGAACATTTTGAGCACTTCTTTAACATATCTCTCTTGGGATATAAAAATCTCATATTCACCTTGTTTAACCTTGATTCCAAGATAGTAAGTCATGAGACCAATATCTGTTATTTCAAACTCCTTTGTCATCTCCCTTTTGAACTCATCAAACATGCTAGGATTGTTTCCGGTAAATACTAAATCATCGACATATAAACAAATGATTAGTATGCTTTCACCTTGCATTTTGATGTAGAGGACGTGATCATTAGAACACTTCATATACTTCCTCTCTTGAAAGTACTTGTCAATCTTCGAATTCCATGCTCTCGGTGCTTGCTTCAAACTGTAAAGAGCTTTATTCAATCGAAGCACTTTGTCTTCTTCACTCTTGACTTCATAACCTAACGGCTGCTCCACATAGACTTCCTCCTCAAGAATTCCGTTCAAGAATGCCGATTTGACATCCATTTGATGTATCTTCCAATGATTATCGGCTGCCAAAGCAATAATCAAACGAATAGTTTCAAGGCGAACAACGGGGACATATACCTCATCATAGTTGAGGCTACATCGTTGACTATACCCTTTCACCACTAGTCTCGGCTTGTGCCTCTCAGCATCGCCATTGGCCTTTCTCTTTGTCTTGTACCCACTTTACTCCAATCGGTTTGTGCCCTTTTGGAAGATTGGTCAACTCTCATGTGTTGCTTTTTTCTATCGCTCGAATCTCTTCATCCATTGCATCCTTCCATTTTTTGTTTGCAATGGCTTCTTGGAAACGAATGGGCTCACAATCACCAAGAAGACAATAGAGTACTATGTCATTTTGATTTTCATTTACCTCATTAAGTTCTTCTAGACTTCGAGTTCCTCTTGGGCCAATTTCGTTCTTCGAATCGCTAGAGAATGCCTCCATTCTGATGAACGATGCATTTCCTGGCGCTAGGCCTTCAGATGACGACTGAACGGTCGACCGGAATGACGCTGGAATGGGCAAAACTTCACCCATTTTATCCCTGGTTGGCTCATCTTCATCGTCTCCTTCAAAGTATGGAAGGAAATCATACTCCTCTTGTGTATTCCAATCCCAAGAGGCTTCCTCATCAAAAACAACATCACAACTAATATTTACCTTCACATTCAAAGGATTGTAGAGGCGATAACCCTTTGAACTTGCGTCATAGCCAATGAAGATGAGCTTCTCGCTTCGATCGTCGAGCTTGGTCCTTTTTTCTTCCGACACATGAGCATATGCAATACTCCCAAACACCTTGAAGTGACCAATTTCGGGCTTTCTTCCGCTCCATGCTTCTTGAGGCATCTTGTCAAGTACACTTTTGGTTGGTGCTCGGTTTGTCAAATAGACTGCACAAGCTACGGCCTCCGCCCAAAATTCCCTCGGCATCTTCTTAGTCTTCGGCATGCTTCTTGCCATGTTCAAAATTGTCTGATTCTTCTTCTCTGCCACGCCATGTTGTTGCGGTGTCCTTGGCACCGTTAACGGATGTCAGATGTCTTTTCAATCACAAAACTGTTTGAATGCATTTGGTGTGAATTCACCACCTCGATCGGTTCTCATGGCCTTGATCGTAAGGTCCACGCGTCCCTTAAATCTCTTGAAGATTGCAAATACTTCTTATTTTTCCTTCAACAAATACACCCATGTTTTTCTAAAAAAATCATCAATAAAGATAAGGAAGTATTTACTTCTACCATGAGACTCCAGTTTGATCATTCCACATACATCGACATGGATGAGTTCTAGAGGCTTCTTAGCTCTTGTCATAGAATCATTAGGAAAACTACTTCGATGATGTTTTCCGAGTAGGCACTCTTCTCACACTTGGTTTGGATTGTGAATATGCGGTAAACCCCGCACCATCTTCTTTTTCGATAAGTCTTCTAGACTTCCAAAATAGAGGTACCCGTACCATAGATGTTATAGCCAAGAAAGATCCTGACACGGGGCTACCCATAAAGGGAACCCGTATTAAACCCACAAAAATACAAACAACGTACTCGGTGTGTGTAAGATGAATATGACCGACAATGTGATGAATAAGCGAACGAAAAATGTAGGAAAAAAGAAATGAATAATGTGTGTGAAATGAAGAAGATAGAAGAGAAAGAAGATGTAAACCCTTTGGCGGCCCCGAAAGCTATCTTACGTGAGGCTTCTGGGGGCAAGTTTTCTCGTAGGAATAACTACCACCGTAGGGCACCAGTTTCGCTCCCACTTATCTCGATCTTCCAAGGAAGAATGGAGGTGGGAAGCAATACTTACTAACTCTAGCAACCTTGAACTTGTTAGTAAGGGAGTCATCTACTCCAATCGCGGATTTAGAAATCCGTGGCTTAACTTTTTGACGAAGGTAATTCCAAAACTTTCAAAAGAGCCAAAGGTGACTTCTGTATTAGCAATGTGGCAAAAAGATTTTCAATGCTTCTAATCAATGCCTATTTATAGACCTAAGTGATGAATAGCTAGGGTTTTTGGTGTGCTTGTTGCTGATGATTTGGAGCCGTGGATGAGGCGCAATGATGGAGGGCCGAGATGAGGTGCGCACGGATGAAGGCGCGGATTGAAGAGCTAGCACGCGTTGAAGCGTTGATCCGACGGTGGCTGATCTTTTGGCAGCTCAAATTTGAATTTCAAAAAAACAATCCCTAAAAAAACAATCCCTCCTTAGTGTCCCCTTGGTTGGGCTTTGGGCTTCCTTCCCTTTAGGGATTGATAATGACTTGCTTCTTGGTCTTCAACCCATAGCTAATCATCACCATTCTAACCCTAACCAACAATCTAATGCATGAATTGAGTAAGATTTATAACTCACCTTACCCTCACAAATGGGGCTAAAATGTTTGCCGAAAGTTTCAAAAAAAAAAAAGGAAAATACATCAAAGGTGTTCATGAAAATAAAGAAAAGAAAAATGCATAATTGAAATAGTTACACTTTTAGGATGCTAAGAAGACAAATTCCCGTCTGATGAAGTTCACAACTTATCTGTGTGTCCCACATCAACAAATGCAACGGATGCTTCCAATCCAACAGGCTAATCTCCCAAGTGGATCCATCCTCGAGATTAAGACCTGCAAAAGAAACAAAGTCATCAGTAAAATAGCTAAGTAAGGCAAGGGACTTTGTCTGCGATCGAGTAATAGGCCTTATAGGCATGTCATCCTCTCCAGGTGAGAGAGGATTTGACCTCAAATCCAAAGGTTCAGTCACTTCTTCCTCATTGTTCTCATCACTAACATATGGTGACAGATTTTAGGCATTAAACGTGGCCGACACGCCATAATCACCCAGGTAGGTCAATCTTGTAAGCATTGTTATTTATTCGCTCCAAGACTTTGAAAGGTCCTTCAGCTCTAGGGAGTAACTTCGAGCGCCTCTTATCAGGGAACATTTCTTTCCTCAAGTGTAACCACACCAAATATCCTTATTTAAAGATGACTTCTTTTCGTCCTTTGTTTGCATGCTTAGCATAACCCGCATTACTCTTCTCAATTGCCTTGCGTACTGTTTCATGTAACTTCTTAATTTGTTCAGCCTTATTTGCTCTAGACGGATTGACAAGGTCCTTAGTTGGCAATGGTATTAAGTCCAAGGGTATAAAAGGGTTAAATCCATATGCAACCTCAAAAGATGTTTGGTGGATAGTAGAATGAACGCTTCTATTGTAGCAAAACTCCAAATGTGGGAGTATTGTGTCCCAATTTCCCAAATTCTTACCAACAACGCATCTTAATAATGTTCTGACGGTCTAATTTACAACGTCAATTTGGGGATGGAATGAAGTACTAAAACATAGTCTTGTCCCCAATCTCCTTCATAAGGTATTCCAAAAAGCACTTTAAAAATTTAGTGTCACGATCCGACACTATCGTATGTGGCACTTCGTGGAGTCGGACAAACTCCTTAAAGAAGAGGTCAGTCATGATAGCACCATCATCAGTCTTATTACATGCCACAAAGTGTGTCATCTTAGAAAATCTATCCACGACCACCAAAATAGAATCTTTGCTCCTCGCAGTCCGTGGTAAGCCCAAAATAAAGTCCATGCTAACTTCAATCCAAGGATGGGTTGGAACAGGTAATGACATGTATAATCCTTGCGGTAGGACTTTACTTTTTGCTTTCTTACATACAACGCATTGTTCCAAGAGATGGTGTACGTCCAACAACATGTGTGGCCAATAAAAATGCACCTTAAGCATCTCAAGGGTCCTTTTCTCTCCACAGTGACCCGCTAAACCTCCACCATGAGCCTCCTTTACTAGACAAAATTGTAGGCTACCTAGGGGAATGCATAACTTTCCTCCTTTCATGAGAAATCCATCCAAAATATAAAATCCTCCATCAGGTTTGATCAAGCATTTTGCATAATGAGAACCAAAATCTTCATCAGATTCATAAGTATTCTTAATCCATTCAAACCCAAAGAATATAGTCCTTAATTCTGTGAAAAGGATTCTTTTCTAGAAATGGCGTCCGCAACAACATTTTCATTACCCTTTAAGTATTTCAATGTATAGGGAAACCTCTCCAAAAACTCAACTCATTTGGCATGTCTCTTGTTTGGTTTATTCTGACACTTGATATGTTTAAGGGACTGATGGTCAGAATGAATGACTAACTATTTCGACAAGAGATAGTGTTACTAGTGTTCAAGTGCTCGGAAGACTGCATAAAACTCCTTATCATATGTAGAGTAATTAAGTGTAGCTCCCTTAAGTTTCTAACTAAAACAGGTCAAGGGTCTTCCCTCTTGTATGAGCACTGCTCCAATATCAACTCCAAATGCGTCACTTTTGATCTCAAAGTCTGGCAGTCCAGCCCCTTTCCACTGGCCCTGCATGACCCGGCCCACCATACTAGGTGGAATCCACGAGCCGCCAGCCCGGTCCACCACACTAGGTGGAATCTGGAGCTGGACTCACAGAACTTTTTCCTCCTGGAGCAGGGAATTTCATGTCTTACCCACCACTCGAACCCAGGACCTCTAGGATATAATACAAGGACTACAAGTGGTGGTACCACTTGGGCTAGTTTATGTGAGTGTAGCTCGCGGATTCCGCCTAGTGTGGTGGGCCGGGTCGTGCAAGGCCAGTCGAAAGAGGCTGGACTGCCACAAAAAAAGGCGCTTTTTTGTGGCAGTCCAGCCCCTTTCGACTGACCCTACACGACCCAGCCCACCACACTACGTGGAATCCGCGAGCTGCCAGCCCGGCCCACCACACTAGGTGGAATCCGCGAGCTGCACTCATAGAACTTTTCCCTCATGGAGCAGGGAATTTCATGCATTACCCACCACTCGAATCCAGGACCTCCACGATATAATCCATGGGCTACAAGTGGTGGTACCACTTGAGCTACGACCCCGACCTCGTCAGGGCTGCCACGGCCTAAACCGTGGCATACATTCATTTAACCCTCGCCCGTTCTCATAAAATTTTTCATTTCATTTCCTTTTTCATCATCATACGTTAAAGAGCGGGCTTAGGCATTCAATCCACCTCTATCGACATTTAGGGTCTAACTTAAAACGTATATAAAACGACTCGTCTAAGGTCGAAAAAACATCAATAGAGGCTTAGGGCTCCAAAACATAAAGAGTGGCATACATGGGGCGTGCCCAGCATTCGGCGCACGCGCCCCTCGCGCACCATGCGCACATGCCGCCAGCGCACCGCGCGGCCACGGTGCGCCCCAGTGCCGCTGGCGCACCGCGAGCGCATTGCGCCACCATCGCACGCCAACCGTGCGCCACTCATGCGCCAACCACGTGCCTCACCAAGCGCCTACCCACGCGCCTCACCGTGCGCATACCTGCGCCCAACCGTGAGCCTTACTGCGCCCAACGCCACTGCCCAACAACAGCCGATCAATCGGCTGGCGAGCCGATCGATTGGCGATCGCTCTAGATTGTCACCAGAACAAGTGCCAGTGGCCGATCGATCGGCCATGGGCGCCGATCGATCGGCGATCCCTCTATCCCACGACCATTTTTCCAAAACCTTGGCCGATCGATTAGCCATGGGAGCCGATCGATCGGCTGAGCAAGGCAACGCGTCCCTGCGCGCCTTGCTTACCCGGCTTGCGCACGCCAGCTCCTTGCCCTGCGCGCCCAACGCACCTTCTTCCTCCTTCCTTCATTTTTCTGCCAATTTTTCCCACATTGCACCTAATATTTCAACCATACAAACATCCTCAAATCATCCAAGACATCTCACCATAAAATACACATCCATTTAATTAAAAACCTCATCCAAAAATCATCAATTTTGACTCTAATCAACAATTCCTGACTCTAATCATCAAAATCCATTTCAAAGCATCAAAATCTAATCTATTTTCTTTAATAACCAAACATACGCAACGGAAGTTCGTAACAATCATCAAATGGTAACCCATCTATAAAGACCATCCAGAAAACCATCCAAAACATCAATATTTTCAAACTAGTAGCTAACATCTTATAAATAAACTATCTATACGCTATCCACATTATCTTTACCTAACTTACCCAAAATACCTATACATATATCCCCACGGGTCAAAATCGCCTTGACTGCTCAGCACACTCCTACTGGCATCTTTTTTCAATCTGTGCATTCATCTTGTGGAGGAACGTCTTCCTCACCTTCTTCGACTTCACTTACACCATAAAGACATTTTATGAGCTAAAGGCTCAGTAAATCAACATAAATGAAAATACATGCTGTGTATATGCAGTTCGTAAATCATGCAGTCGTTTCATTCATTACGTTACATAACGGGATGTCACCGGTGGTTCGCTCTCAGTAGATGAAAACGGCACATCCTGCAGTTGGATAGCCCTCTCCATCTACCCGGGGGGAAAGAACATGCTTCACCTGTAGGAAAGCCATGTCTGAATCCCACCCCAACGTGACCGGAATTACATGCATTCATATCTTTTTATTAGTCATTTCTTTTCATGAAAACGTAATGCGGAAGTTCATTTTTTTCATGCTATTTCAGAAAACGTGATGCATGGACATGTACTATGCTATAACGATATTAAAGACCTTGAAACTAACATTGAACAATACAACATTCGATAACTTAACAAAGCCTAACTACCCAGCCTATTTACGCCCAAAATAACCTAAATCATCAAATCCTCAATCGATAAACTTTCTTATGGTGTAGATCAAATCAGCCAAACAAGTCTTGAAGACTTACCTCCGTCCTTAGCAAACCGAGCGCCTAGTTTGAGCTTCGTCACCTAAAAAATTTCACCATTCGGTCAATAAGGCTCAATCCAAATAAACTGTTCCAAAGACCAAACGAAACTCCTAACTAAGGGAAGTTTCCTAAAACTTCAATCTACTTCACTCGGGCATTTCATCGAGCAATTCACGCTCACAAATTCCACAATCTCCATTAATGGTGTTTTTACACATTTCCAACCACCAAAACTCAACAATAATCATTCATTCAACCTAACTACCACCAATAATCACCAATACTCCATCAATAAGCATTAATACGGTAAATCTATCGATTTCTAACATAAACCGACAATTTCAACAAAACTCTAATCAAAACCCTAACCGTTTTCAAGCCCTAAACTGGAAACTAAACCGTCCAAACGCTAGAAGCTTACCTAAAATGATTCGGAAGAAAACGAGAAGAATCGCCGGAGCTCGGAGGAGGAATGATGTTAGAAGAGAGAGCGTTCAGGGAGAGGAGATAAAAATCGCCTAAGTCCTTTCTGCATAATGAATTCACGATGGAGGGGGAGGGTTGTGTGATTTTAATAAAAATTTGACTTGTCAAATTACAATTTTACCCCTCCACTTGATTTTCTATTTATTTCGTTATTTAACTATCGATTTGGTTTCTCCAAATTTCCTTATTTCACCAAATATTTCAATTTATCACTGGAATTCTAATAAAATTTCCCGTTCACAAAACAGGATTATTTCACTATATTTACAAAAATACCCTTATATAGCAAAAATCCAAACACCGGTAAAATCGGGTGTTACACAAAGACCTTGTTGAAATCAGGGAGTGCTAATACAGGTGAATGACATAATTTTTCCTTTATAAGTTCGAAACTCTTTTGACAGTTGGGAGTCCAAACAAATTCCACTTCTTTCTTTGTCAGATCTATAATCGTGGCACAACAAGCGAACTAAAATCTTTGATAAATCTACGATAGAATGAGGCTAATCCGTGGAAACTCCTTACTTCCGATATCCCATTAGACGTAGGTCAATCCTTAATGGTTTTAATCTTTTCCTCATCTGCCACCATTCCATTTTTAGAAATAACAAATCCAAGGAAATATACTTTCTTTTGTCCAAATGAACACTTCTTCATATTTCCAAATAACTTTGCAGAGCAAAGGGTCTCAAACAAGATGCCAAGGTGATTGACATGTTGTGGAAGGTCTAAACTATACACCAATATGTCATCAAATAAGACGACAACAAATTTACCTAACAGGTCCTTAAGTACATGGTGTATTAACCGCATGAAAGTACTTGGGACATTTGAAAGTCCGAATGACATGACCATCCATTCAAATAAGCCGTACTTTGTCATGTAGGCGGTCTTCCATTCATCACATTCCCTTATACTTATCTGGTGATACCCACTTTTAAAGTCCACTCTTGAGAAAATGGATGCTCCACTGAGCTCATTCAACATATCCTTGAGCCGTGGTATAGGAAATCGATATTTAACCGTTATTTGGTTAATGGCTTGGCTGTCAACACACATCCTCATGCAGCCGTCTTTCTTTAGAACCAATAGCGTCGGCACAGCACAAGGGCTCATCAGTTCTCGAATGTATCCTTTGTCCAATAATCCCTTCACTTGGTCTTGCAATTCTTTTGTCTCTTCAGGTCTCATTCGATATGTTGGGCGATTCGGTAAGGCTGCCCCAGGGTTTAAGTCAATTTGATGTTCAATGCCTCTCAACGGTGATAATCCTTGGGGTAGTTCTCTTGGAAAAATATCTTGAAATTTATTCAGCAAATGTTTGACAGGTGGTGGTGTAACACCCGGTTTTACAGGATTTTGTAATTCCAGAATATAATGGAATTTTTGTAAATATGTCAAATTAAGTCTGTTTCGCGAGCAAAGAGCGTTATTATAATCCTAATAATTAATATGGATTTTAGGAAAATTTCAGAAATTTTAGAGGTTGTAACGCTAAATTATGAGAATTACGTTTCTCGTAATATAATGAACGTTTTAATAAAAATAGTAAACGAGGTCCGTTTTGCAAACGGACAGTTTTAATAGAACCCTAGTAATAAGTTGGATTTATTGGTGAAATAAGGAGATTTGGAGAAACCGAATTACTAGCTAAATAACGAAACAAATGACGAAACAATTAGAAAATCAAAGGAAGGACAAAACGGTCATTTGACAAGTCAAAATTATAAAACAAAACACAATTCTTCTTCTTCTCCAGAATGCTTCACGCGATTTCTTCTCTCCCTCTCCCTCTGGCGATTTTTCATCGCCTCTCACAGTGTTCTCACTTCCGACGCCCGTTCTTCCTTCGGTTGACCTCTGTTCTTCACGTTTTCTTCCTCAAACTCGATTATAGGTAAGGTTCTATGGTTTTGGAAAGTTTATTCGTAGTTTTCGGGTTGTTTAACGTTAGGGTTTACGTTTAGGGTTTCGTTAAAAACGTGATTTAGGGTTTGAAATCGATAGGTTTACTGAATTTATGAATGTATGGAACGTATGGATGGTTATTGGACGAAGTTAAGTGATTTAGGACGAATGTTAGGGTTTAATGAATTTTTGAGATTTTTGGAAAAACTCGTTAATGGTGGTTTATGGTATCGAGCGTAAATTGTTCGATAAAATCCCTCGATTAGTTAAATTAGAATTTTGGGGAACTCCTTTAGTTAAGGATTTCATTAATTTGGACATTAACGGTTCAAACGCGTTTTAATGATAATTGTTGTAAATTGCCTTAGGTGAACCACGCTCGTGAACGGAGCTAGCATTGCAACGGACGCGAGGTAAGTTCTCGTGACTTACTCTGGCTGATTGGCTTACACCGTATATCGAAGTCGCGTCAAGGGTTATTGTGGAATTGTTTGTTTAAATATTTTGGTTGGGTAGTAGGATTAGTTCTTTTATAGGATATGCTTTTAATTGCTTTTATTGTCTCAATGGTATGTATGATGTATGTTTACTTTAAGTACATAATTGTTCATGCATCACGGTTTTCAATTATGCATAGAAAATGAATTTCCGCACTATGTTTTCGTGTAAAGTAATGTGGCCTGAAAGGGGGCTATTGATCTATTGTGTAGGCCAAAAGGGGTTTGTCAAAATACCACATCGCCCAAACGAAATGCACTATGTTTTCATGTAAAGTGATGTGGCCTGAAAGGGGGCTGTCACAATACCACATCGCCCAAAATGAAATGCACTATATTTTCACGTAAAGTGATGTGGCTTGAAAGGGGGCTATTGATCTATTGTGTAGGCCAAAATGGGTCTGTCACAATACCACATCGAACCTCATATGCACAACATGCATTTGTATTTACGAAACTTGCTGAGCCTTTAGCTCATAGATTGTCTGTATGGTGTAGGTGACTTTGAGCAAGGTGAGGACGAGATCCCTCCACCCGAGGAATGATGCAGTTGAAGGAGGATGGCCCGTGGGAGTCCGCTGGGCAGTAGATGCGCCTTTTGACCCGTGGGGGATGTATGTAAGTATTTTGGGGATACAATAATTAGATTGTAGGAGAAATTGTATAAATTGAATATATTAGGATACTTTGAATCTGGTTAGTTGATAGGTTTATGTTTTGGAGACCTGTTTTATAAATTTCTTTTGGAAAAATTTTTATTGAAAATGTATTGGAAATTGTTGGTGATTTAAAAACAGGGCGATTTTTAGTTTTTAAACGGATCCACGCAGTTGGATTTTGTTGAGTTTATATCGAGTTAATTGGGTTTTAAGATACGTTGTGAGTCGTTATTTTGGGTGATTGATGAAGTGAGAAATGGATGAGATTATGAGTGAGTTTATGTTGAAATGTATGGTTGGGATGTAGGTGGAATTGTGCTGATGAAATTGTGAAGTGTGTGTTAGGCGTATAGGTATGCAAGGAAAAGAAGGTATGCAGGGAAAAGAAAGAAAGAAGTGGAAGAAAAGAAAAAGAAGAGGAGCAAAGAACCTGCCGATCGATCGCCATCGATCGGCAGGGTGATCGCCGCTCTCTGGATTTTCCAGAGAGCGGGGCGATCGATCGCCCATGTGTGGGGCGATTGATCGCCCCCCCATTTGTGAATGGGCAATCGATCGCCACAATGAGGGGCGATCGATCGCCCCTCTATTTTTACAATGGGCGATCGATCGCCTGATTTTGGGACAAATGTCCCTTCTGCCCCTCGGTGCTTGGCCGATGAATTACATGGATTTTAATGTTTTTTATTTGTTTTATTTTATTTCATTGTTTTAAGTTTGGTTTAAGTGGTTTTAAGCAAATAGTTTTCGAACGTTTTTAACAATTTAGTCTACGATTTAAATTTCGCTTAAATATTACAAAGTTTATAATGATAAAAAAAGTAATACGGAAAAATAAGGGTACACTATTAGGGTCGTCACAGGTGGAATGTCTCCAAGCTCCATCATCCTATCCCGAAATAAGACGAGAATAAGAGTCTCTCCTTTGACTACACAAGACCTCAATTCTTGCTTGGACATTATAAGAATTTCTTATTTCTTGGCTTCTTTCCTCACCGCATAGTCTTGAGAAACTTGTTCGGGGGTCATAGGTAAAAGCTTGACTGATTTGCCTCCGAATTTCAACGAATATTGATTTAGAACATCATGGATTACCTTGCGATCGTACTGCCAAGGTCTTCCTAACAAGAGATGGCTAGCCTTCATTGGCACGACGTCACAAAGAACCGAGTCCTTATACTTCCAAATTGTAAAGTCAATAGTGACTTGCTTTGTGACCTCAATGTCGTCCCGATCATCCAACCATTTTAGCTTGTATGGATTTGGATGTGCAACGGCTTGCAGTCCAAGTTTTTGTACCATCTCTTGCGATGCGACATTGACACAACTACCCTCGTCAATGAGCACGGAACACACTTTATCTTTTACAACACAGCGATTGTGGAAAATATTTTCTCTTTGACAGCCTTCTTTTGTATGTTGTGACATGAGGGTACGTCTAATAACCATGAGCAGAGGTCCATCTTGTGGGGGGACATGCTTCATCATTCAGTGTCATCCTCTTCAACTGCCGTCTCTCCCTTTTGGTCATCGTATTGATCAAGGTCGTCTCCACTTTCTCATTCTCCAGTGGACTCCTTTATAATCATAACGCGTCGGTTTGGGCAATCAGTCCGTTTCCGGTCGGAATCTTATAAATTTCTCTTTTCCATTAGCCACAAAATAATGTCTTAGTTTCTGGTAGAAATTTTCAGCTCTCGATTCTGACTACAACACCGCCGTTTAAAGGCACGAAAAACTAAAAATTGTGTAAACGAAAATTCTGGGTGTTACACTATGACTTTATTTGGAAAACTAAAATAAATTAATTAATCCAATTCAAATCCCCAATGACAACCTTCAATTCAAAATATATGTAAATGATTGATTTCACAAATATTCTTGTATTAGTTATCACCGCTATATTTGTTAGTTGAACAATTATTTATAAACCAAAAATCATAAGTTGTAAATCCTTTCTAGAGGGATAAGATAACCCTAATTAATTCCTAAAATCATAATTTTGATATTTTTATAAAAACTGTCACTTTATTTATTCAATATTCAATAATTTTTCATTTGAATTTGCAAAACCCTAACACTCACTTTAGAAACTAAACTTTTACATTTTAGTATTCAATTTTATTTAGAATTACCACTTCCAAGTGTCAAATCTTAAGCATAAAATTCATTCAAAGATTATTAATGTGCCAATGAGTCTAACAATTCATTGTCAATTGAGAAGATTTACTAACTATAATTTTAGTATTTATTGTGTAGGTGTTCATGGACAAGAGAGTATTCAAAATATCCATTACATCTATCAAGCATTCAAAATATATTAGAGTTGTTCAATATGAAGCATAAGTGAAAAATCAAGTATAAGTTTAAAAAGCTTATTAGATATTCAAGAATTTTTGACATTCTAACCCCAAACAAGTATTTGGCACTTTTAATAGCCTCATATCAAAAATAAATTTTTAAGCTTACTCGTCAAGCTTTCTAGAATGGAGTTGCTCAAAAAATTTGAAGATAATTTACTATGTCAAAATGACTCTGCATAGTGTGCTCAAATTCTATTAGAGTTTTAAGTCAGGGTCCAACTCTAGTTTTTGAAGACAAGCCCAAGAAATTCCAAGGCTTCGAGCCCACGATTTAGAGGGCTGAAATGCATACAATTGGAAATCCAAGATCATCAATTGCATGTATGGAAGAAGGTTTGCATGTTTAACAAATGGATATCAATTTTGGACAGTTCTAGTAGTTTGGTCATTAATCCATTTTATTGTAGTTGGTGAGTAGTTGTTTTGAGAGGGAACGTTCAGGTGTGTTTCTTCTCAATTTTATTTGGTGTATTTAAGCTCCTTTAGAAGCTCACTTTACTCAGTTTATTATCACCAAAAAATTATTCAGTTGCTCCAGGCTCCCTTTGCTTTGGAGCAAACCACATTTTGATCGTTGTTATCAACCAGTTAAAATTATGTTTTGGTTTCTTGTTCATTTGCAAGTGTTGAATGAGATTCTTTGCATCTTTATCACTTCAAATCATTGGAGTTAAATCTTCAATAAAGTTACACTCTCAAATCATCGAATTGGAGTGCTACTTCCTCAAGGAGAAATTTGAAGTGGAAATTCTTATCTAGGCATCTTTCTGACCATCTTCTACCCAATCAAATATAACTTTCACTACACTAAGATTTTCACCATCACATTTTGAAGGTATTCTTCATCAATTGTTTTCATCTCCAAAAATCAAATCTCAACTCTCCCGTTTTATCCACTTTTATCTAGCCCAATGGAGAAGCTATGTTAGAGAACTAACTTGTGCAACTCTCACGAAGAACAATAAATCATACACAAAATCAAATGCTTAACAATTACCGAATATATTTGTGAGTTTTTGTGTGGAAGGATTGCTAGAGGCTAGATTTTTCAATTCTAACTCAAAAACTCAATTGTACTCCCAGAAAACAATGAACTGTAATCTAATCATCATCTCTTTAATAGAAAAAACGGTTAATAAATCAAACCCACAATTAAAACATAATAAAATTATTTTAAAATAACAAAATTACTAGAAATTAAAATAGTGAGTCAGAACTTGTTTCGTGACACAGCGCATGATGTGTGTATCATTATCAATAAATTATTCTGCTTATTTTACCCAAAAAAAAAAGTCATCTTCCGTAAGAGACTCTTGAAAATAATTAATATCGACATCAAGATGTCGAAGTGACCACTTATTCCTTGGCACCCATCTATGTTGTGATGAAGAGTGGAGGAATGACATTCTTGACTACACTTTGGATGTTTGAGGGTCTGATGGAGGCCTAGGTTCAACGTCATGATTGAGATATTAACTATGCATTAAGGTTAAGTTTATCGTTCTACTCTGCTTTAAATTTTTTATAACATAAAAATAAAACAAATTTTAATGGACAACTGCGTGAAATAATTTGACAGAGCGTCCTACTTATTTATTTGATAACTTAAAACTTAAATTGAAAACCAAAAACACAGGCTAGGAATATTTAAATGAGGTGGGAGAGTAGACATTTTTGGAGAAGGAGGTTTGACCAATTAGTTCCCCTTTAGTAAGTTGATTTTCACCTTCTTCCTTGTTGGTGGAATTCTTCAAATATTTATGCGACATTCTTCTTTGTTGGAAAGGAAATCAAGCTCGTTTCAACTAGCTATATTTGGTGCAAATTCCATAAAAAAAAAACGTTGGTCGGAGGCCTCAGAATTCATAAATCGGCGTCAGAGGTAAAGAAAAATTTGATTTTTTTTAATGGTGATTTTCGAATTATCGGTTTTGAGTATTTTGGATTGTTAAGAGTTTGAGAGTCTGGCTTAGAGAGAACGGCCGCGTTGGTGGCTGGAGTAATGGACGATTCCTGCGCTTAAGTGCTCAAGCCATTGGTGGGCCATGGATCGGCCCAGCTAAGTTGCTGTCCATATTTTGTGTGGGCTGCGGTTCAGCCACTAATTGAGCTGTGATTTTTGTCCTTTTAGGGTTGCGGTTCCGGACGTTTTTTGAGTGCAAATTAATATAATTTTAAGGGGAAATTGAGAATTTAAATATAAAAAATTTTAACCCAATTTTTTGACGAATTTGTTTAGTTACTAAAAATTTAAATTAAAAACGGTGGACTCTTGGATTTAGACTTTTGAATAATTGGATTTTAGCACATGATAGATTCACTTGAGTCTTGAGGTATGAATTTATTTTATGATAAGTTTTGCCAGTTTTATTTTATTTAATATTTTAAGTCATTTATTTTATATAATAACTGTTAAATTTTATATCATTTTATTTAAATTTTTTATGCAAATAATCTTTCGTGCACATTTTTATATTTCTTCATGAAAATTTTTGTTTTTAATTAAAGTAATAGATCATTTGATTGTGTCGTGTCCGTGACATAAAACTCTAAACCTGATCATGATATTTTTTTTTGTGTCTTTCGCGATCACCAAGTATCTCTATTTTTATTTGCCTATAGCATGGTGTGCTGAGTGACTCCATTTATACTGTGTTTTTTATATGATACAGAAAGACTTATTTTTATTATGTACCACATATTAGTGGGTTATTTTGATGGTTGCGTTCTGTATGTCCTCTAAAATAAAGTTATAAAATGTTGTTACTTCAACAAGTTTGAATATAAATATTACAAATAAAATTTATCTTTATTGAGTTTAGTCGACTCTCCACAGACGGCTCCTCCCTTTCAAGACTTAACCAAGAATATTATCATTTGTCTACTCAATAGTAGATCGGCGCACAATATTTCTCTACTTTATTAAGATTCCTTAGAAACTTATTTTTATTCGAAATGTTAGTGTAATATCCGGCTTGTACGGATTTTTGATTTAATATATTGTATTATTATTTTAATATATTATATTAATATTTCATTATATGGAAGACATTTTAGTAAATATGTCAAATCAAGCCGGTTCTACAAAAAGAAAGCGTCACTAAGATCCTAATGATTAATTGGAATTTTAAATAAATTACGGGATTTTTCGGAGTAACGACGCTATATTCCGAATAATTACCTCTATCGTAATAAAAAATGGACGTTTTAGTAAAAAATAGCAAACGAGGTCCGATTTGCGAACAGACAGTTTTAATAGAACCCAGATAATAAGTTGGATTTATTGGCGAAATGAGAAAATTCGAATGGTCGAAAACACGAGAGGGCAAAATTAATGTTTCGTTAAGAAGTGGTTTTAATATTATTATTATTATTATTAATTAATAAAAAAAAAAAATATAACAAACGACAGAATGGTTTTGTTAAACCATTCTGTCGTTCGCCATTCTTTCACCGCGAGCCCGACGACAGCCCGAGCGACGAGCGACGCCGAGCCTCCTCCGACGAACACCGACGATTCCGGCCACCGTTCAGACGAGCGGACTCCGGCGAGCTGAAGCCAGAGTTCGGTTCAACCTTTCCGCGCCAGACTCGACCGAAAACCGGTGAGTTTCTTCCCTGTTCTTGCTCGGTTTGTGGCCGGGAATGTCGAGCTCCGTTGAGCTCCGATCGCCGGTCCTTTTCGGCTGTTCTCGGCGTCGTCTTGCCGAGCTTCAAGTCGGCAATGATTGCCGAGCAACAGAGAGCTCAATTTGAGCGAATTTCAGTGAATCCCGAATTGGGGATTTCGGGTTTTCCGGTTTAAAACCTTAAATTCTCTTTGGATTATACTAATTGGATGTTAGGATAGTTGATTGGTGTTGAATCGGAGGTGAATCGATAAAAAAATCGAAAAGGGGAATTTTCCCGATTTAGGGCACTTCGGGTTTTTGATTGTAATTCGGTATTTTCGATTAATTTAGGCTAATTAAGGCTAATTGGGATTGATTGGTGAGGAAATTGATGGAATTTGATGAAAAATTGGAAAGAGAGAAATTTTCGATTAAGGGCAGTTTCGGGTTTTTGGACATTTGACTTATCTACGGTCGTTTGTTTTAAAATTACTTTTGACAGGTTAAAATAGGTTATTAGAGGAGCGCGTGGCCGCTGGAATCGTTCGATTCCGGTAACCGACGCGAAAGTTATGCGCGTTCGAAGTTTCGGGTCGGTTTTTACCAAACCCAAATTAGGGTCCAAAATTAATAGGTTTATAGTAATTGACGATATAAAGGACGTATTGAACGTTATTGGACGGAGTTAGAGTGAATTGAGAGAAATGTTAAAATTTGGGAATTTTCGAGTTTTTAGAAAAACTCGTTAATTATGATTTTAAATTATCGAGCGTTAATCGTTGTTTAAATACTTCGATTGGTTAGGTTAAGATTTTAGGAAAATTTCTTAGTTAAGGTTTTTGTTAAATTTGGACGTTATTAGTTCGAATTCGTTTTAATTACGATTATCGTATTTTGCTGCAGACAAACAGCGCTCGTGGACGGAGTTAGAGTTTCAGCGCACACGAGGTAAGTTCTCGTGATCTTCTTTGGCCGATTGGCCTACACCGTACGTCGTGTCGTCTCGAGGAGTTTTGGAGATGCGTTTGTTTAATTGTATTTGGTTTGGGTAGTTAGGTTTTAGGAGTTTATAGTTTACGCTTTACAGTCTTGATGGTATATATTATTGCTTGTTTACTGTTTGTTTATTGTATGATATTGAACTGTTCACGCATCACTTGTTTTAAAGAAAAGCATGAAAATGAACTTCCGCACAGAGTTTTAAAGATAACGTAAAGCATAGCACTGGCCGAAAGGCGTATTGAGCATAGTATTGGCCGAAAGGCGTATTGGCCGAAAGGCGTATTGTATTGGTCACGCGAGGTGGGGCTCAGGCACGGCTGTACGTGTTGTAAGCGTGCACCCCCCGCCTCTAGCTGGAAAGAGTAGTTCGCCCGCTGGATGAGCTCTCTCTGGTTAGAGGGATAGGATCTCGGTGACACCTATTGAGCATTGCATAGTAAGATAAAATAAAGCATGGTTTATCGAACTCATACGCACAGCATGCATTGCATTTACGTAGAACTTACTGGGATTTCATCTCATAGTGTATTGTATGGTGTAGGTGACATAGAGCCAGGTGAGGACGAGATCCCTCCACCTGAGGAGTGACGGC
Organism: Begonia masoniana; assembly: GCA_022432975.1. NCBI lineage: Eukaryota > Viridiplantae > Streptophyta > Magnoliopsida > Cucurbitales > Begoniaceae > Begonia > Begonia masoniana. The sequence continues at coordinate 4,499,319 of CM039506.1, forward strand.
AGTTGACGGAGGATGGCGTGCGGTGGTGTGTTGCGCAGTCGAGGCTTATTTGACCCGTGGGGACAGTATGTATAGATTTTGAGAGTGTGGGACACGTTTGTATAGAAATTATAGGATGCTTGGATCTGGTTAGATGTTAGATTCGTATTCGATGTTTTAAACGTTTTCATTGGAACCTGTTTTATAAACTGTTTTTGTAAAGTTTTATGGGATTGTTTGATGATAGTTGATAGGTTGGTATTCTGATAGATTGATGTGCAGAGGATTAGGCAAACTGTTTATAAAGCGTTTTTGTTAATTCAGTTATTTGAATGGTATAGAACTGCTTGGTATTTTCTTTGTAAACAGGAGGATATGTCACACTTTTAAATGGAACCATGCAGTTCGTTTTCATGAAAATGTACTTTGTATAGTTGTGTTTCGAGTCGGTTTTGAGGTTGTATTTTGTAGGTGTTTGGGTACGTATTGGTTTAAATAATTGTTTTGTAATTGTTTTAAATTTATTTACGTAAGTGATTTTAAATTGTCTTATTAAATTGTTTTCCGCATAAATGCTAAGGATAAAGGAAAATGAAAAATTTGTACGGTAAAATAAGGGTAAATAAGGGTACAGTATTAGGGTCGTGACAGTTAGACTTTATTAGAAATTTGTAAACTTTTAATTTATTTAATTTTGACCGGCTTAATTATTTTTGGACTTCTATTATCACATTATTTATATGTTATTTGTTGGACCTGTTTAACCCATATGTTTTCGGACCTAACTTTGTATTAAAATTTAAAGTCTTCTGTTGCCTGGCGGTTCGGTCTAACTTTTGGGTCAAGTAGTTACCGTTTTGTCTCAGGTTCCTTTTGGGACGTGACATTAATTGCTCTGGAAGTCGAGTAATTACAATCATGTTTAATAAGAAAGAAACATTTCCAACAATCTATATATTTTAAAATTAGAAATTCTAATAATTTGGAAAAAAATAAGAAAAATAAAATACTATATAAGCAGATAAAATAAAGATATATTCTTTGATGTAGAAAACAACCAGAAGGCAACCATTATCAGGCAATAAAGGTAAGACTCCAACTAGAAGGACAACAAAGTTACAATATGGTTGAGGGAAATTCGACGGTTAAAAACTAAGAAGTAAATAAATAACATCTGATAATACAATTGTTATAAAGTAATTTGTTATAGGAATGGTTGATTATGGAGATGTACCATTTATATTGTAGTTTCCATCACGAGGATCAGCCATTCCACCCGTTACTACAAAATGTGAGAAAAATTACTTTTACTGTGACAATAACAACTTACTTAACGATTTTCTATTAAAAGTTCAGTTCAATTCTAAAGAAAGTTACGCATAATTAAGATGAACTAAAATAAACTTGCCTGAAACTTTCCGGCTCATTGGAAGATGTCTTGCCGCCATCGACGAAGCCAATAAGAGAAAAATCATCGATAAAACCTTCCAAGAAAATGCAAACATCTTAGAAGCCATCTTACTCTAAATGAAATAGACATTGAGATGGTATTTATAGCACATTTGTCAGTTTTCCAGCGGAGTTCTTAAATAACATTTGTTGGGGAGAGGCATTCAAAATTGGCATGCGTAAGGGATGATGATGTTAATTTAATAATTATAAATTTTATATTTCACAAGTCAAAAGAACACCGTGTTGAAAAGTTGAATAAATATATTCTGCTACTGAATTGTTTTCATATTTCTTGTTATTTAATAGTCAAGCGATAAATACCGACTTGTATATAAATATTGAGGTCTAAACGAAACTTGGTTGTTCAGCATCAAAATCAACCCTTAGAACGTATTATTAAAAGATCATCTATTCTTAATGAAACAAATGTAGCAGTTGTTAGGCCCCTTCCCGGGTCGAAGGTTGATCGTTTAACCTGACGTTTCTGTTAGGCCCTCTCCCGGGTCGTGACAGCAGTGGCTTGTTTAATAACCAAAGTATTTATCCGATCATGGATGTGTGATGTATATGCTATTTTGAAGTGGTCCGTCCAAACCGTATGCACGACTTTCATCGAATACAGATTTCTACAGAATTCTACATGTATCTATGAGATCGACTACCAAATTTTGTTTACTTATTTTGAATTAAGTATCTATTTTCTTCCCTTGCTTGTTAAGATTGAAAATCCTGTATGCTATACATCCGTACGATTGAGTCATTGACTTTATGTTCCTATAGATTTGGGATGGATCAACGCAGAAAAATTTAATATTATCTTGGTGTGGTAAGTAGTATTAATAAATCCTGTCATCTTTCTTTCTTTGTTGAAAATCTCAAACTCAATTTTTAGACCCATTATAAAAATCAACTTGACCAAAGCTGCATCTTGGGAAAGAGAGACCTAACAGGGCGTCTAAAAATTGTGATTCAGGTTTACAATAATGCTAGATGACTTTTACCTTTGCTTTCATGTAATAAATACTTTTAGTATTTACGGAGTTATGCTTGGTAGCGAAAGCATACCGAAAATTGATAGAGTCAGTTTTATACCGACAAATTAAGTAACTTCTGAAAAGTCAAGGTTAGTTACTTGATTGCCCACGAGTGTGAGAGACACTCAATGGAACACTACTGATTGTCGAACTAATAAGCAAATATAAAAAGCATAAAAGTAACGAGACAGGAGGTTGTTAACGCAGTTCAGCAACCAGCCTACATCTGCGGGGCCACGCCCAGAATTAAAAACATTTCACTAGTTTATGAAATTACAAGACAAATCGGACTTAAACAATTAAAGACTCCCTCTTTTACTTGTCGCCGCCTCAAGCTAATTTCCTTCGTGAAATAGTTTTTGCGAGCTCCCCTCGACTTAAGATTGATTCCTCCCGAAATCTGTGTATGACAAGATCCCCTTGCCCACGATCAGAACTCCTCCCGAGTTCCAGGCAGCCTCCTCCCGAGACTGAGTTTCAGTGAAAGAAACAGAATTGCACCTGAGACACCGTCAGCAACACTGGTCGTTGTCTTAGTTACAATACACACAAAACACACTCCCAAAATCACAAAGTCTGCTCACAGTACAGAGTGCATATGACGTCTTCTCCCAGATCCAGAAAGTTCAGACGCACATCACAACTGGAAGAAAAGAGCTGAATAACAAAACTCCCATACTCACATTCATTCAGCGCCCAACCAAAATGGAAAGTATCGTTCAGATATTGTATGCCATATTCTCTCCGCAAAAGATATTCAGAATACCACATTTAAAAAACAAAAATCAACCAATAAAGGAAACCCAATCGTACACTCCAGAATATAGACTTGATTGATGTGAGTATTTAATGGACAAAAATATTCCTCCAGAGAAAACACAATAGGTAATATGTGAATTTCCAAAACCATATTTTCCAAAAACATTTGCCAACATATCGACATTAACAATCTCCCCCTTTGGCAGTTTTTGGCAAAATCCAGACTTCTCATTTATGATATCTGTAGATTAGAACTCCCCCTTAACCGATAAGCACATAGAGCAATGCCAATAACATCATGTATCACCATCATAAAAGAAAGCACAAATACTCCCCCTTTTTGCCATAAAAGGACAAAAGGGTATCCAAAGCATAGTACTAAGAGAAATTTATAAAGCAACCCATATAGCAGAGTATAACAGGAAGAGATCCAGCAGCCATGAATGAAAATAGTCATCAAAAAATAAAGAAAACTAGACAAGTGTCAAGGGACCAAACACAAGGATTACAAAGTTGATTATGCAGTAATGTCATTCTAGGATTCCTCAGAAAAATCTGGAGGCACACTGGAGGATTCCGGTGCCACTGACCTCTTTTCTTTCTTGTTCAATGCCTCACGTTCTTCCTCAGCAGATTTTGTCTTTAGCAGTGTATCAATCAAACTTACAACAGTTTCTTTTTGTTTGTTTAAAATAGAAAGCTGATTATCCAAGGATTTAGAAACATCAATTAAAGCTTTGAGAGAATAGGAAGCAAGTGCATGAGTGGTCATACCTTGTGATGATGGAGCACAGACTATTAGTTTATCCATGTCATTCACATGACTCCCAGATCGAAGCTTGTAACTGATGCGTACCTCGTCTTTTTCAACATATAAAATTTCCTTCGCTTTGATGACTTTGTGTTGTGAGGAAATGATTGCATAGATCAGGCATGGAAATGGTAAGGCTAGTCTGCTATTCTTGCTATTAGCATGCTTCAGAATTTGATCAAAGATGAATTGACCAACATTAAACGGAATAGCATTACCAATTTTAAACAGTAGTGTTGCCATGGATTTGTTTATTCCAGTGCCATGTGAGGTGGGCAACCAATTTCTCATTGCAATTTTATGCAGGATTCCGTATTTTACTGATAGCTGTGAGGTAGGAAAGTCCTTTTCTCTAGGCCATGTTCGTATGACTCCACCTGTAACATCAGCTATGATTCTCCCAAAATCAGGTACAAACAACTCAGTATCAATGTTCACGGTTTCCAGATAATTGTTGATAACATCAGGCGAGAAATTAATTATCTGTCCTCTAATGTAGGTTTGGCCAAAGCTTGAGTGGTCAGGAGACATACAATCCTGATCCAAGTTGCAGTAAAATTCTAAAACAACTTTACAAACATAAGGATTAAGCCCTCTAAATGTCTTGCCAAGACCTTGTTGAATAAGATGATAAATTAAGACTTCACAATCAAGAAAATCTCCTTCATGAATATTGCGTTCAGACCACAGAGTCCTGTTTGAAAACAATTCCCATCTAGCAGCATGAAAGTCGGACTTAAAATCAACTTCGCATGTATTATTTATTGACTTACTTGACCTTTTGTTGGTACGTGAGGGAGAGGCAGACGACACACGAGTTGGTCGTTTTGAAGATAGAGAAACTTTTGCCTTTTGTACCTTCGGCTTCTTTGATTTTAAGGAATCAAAATGGACAACAGATTTCTTTGGCTTCAATTTTGGTGACTGCACAGGAGCAGAGCTTTCACAGGTTTTCTTGCGATTTGAGCGAAGATTCCTGAATGATTTTTGAATTTCTTGGTCATCAGATGATCCTGACCCTTTTTCAAGTGTTTCAGGCCATTGTTCATCAGAAGAGTCTCCTTTGTCCGTTCGAGCCTTTTTGCTTTTTGAAACTTGAACAAGTCTCGATCGAGTAGGGTCTTTTGGAGGGACAGAACTAGATTTGAACATATCATTAGTAGAGAGTTGAAACCTTCTTTTCACTCCTGTAGAGTTCACTTGACTAATGGGTAAAGCATCCAAAGATATATGAGATGCCTCCCCCTGAAACTTTGGTGTCGGATATACAAACTGCGGAGGGGAAAAAACAACAATACCCGTTTCCGATTCTGAATGTGCAACTGGGACAGAGTGTGAGACATCACTTGATGAGGCAGATTTAGATGATTTTCTGCTCCTCGCCATGAATGAAAAACTTTTGAGACCAACCCTAAAACAGTGAAACCCTTGAATTTGCAGAGTTCCGATCAGCAGAGAGAGAAGTATAACACCGTTTGAGAATATATGGTAATATATAAAATAATAGCCATCAAATCACATTAAAAATTCTTCATTATTCCCCAGAATATGCAGAGCATAGTTTCCATAAAGATAATAACAGAGATACATAGCTGATTTAATGGAGGTAAACCACACAATCCGATGGTTTGAAAATCCACTCATCTTAAACCCATAAACAAGATGATGATATATTTTGGCTATTATAAAAAATACTTTCCAGAATATTCTGATAAAAACAGAGGAATTCAATGTAGAGAATGTGATGGTTTCGGGCACATACAAGCTGAATGTGCTAACACCTTAAAGAAAAAGAAAAGTTCATTTAATACTACTTGGAGTGATGATGAATCAGAAAAGGAAGATGAGTTTCCCAACAATCATGTCGCGCTTGTTGTTAAAGCTGAATCTGCAGAAACTGATGCTGCCACACACAAAGTCAGAGATGACATATCTGAATGTAGTGATGAAGTTGTGGTTGAAGCAACCAAAGAAGATCTTATTACAGAATACAGTTATTTACATGAGAAATGGACTGAACTTGTCAAGGTGAATCAGAGACTTCGTATTCAGAATGAAAATCTAAAATTGGAGAAGATCAACTTACAGAAATCAGTTTCTGAACTAGAAGCTGAGTTAAAATTAAGTCAAAAAGGGGAGACAGATATTTTAAATGAGCTGAATCACTTGAAGAAAAATGTTAAAATGTTAAACACAGGATCAACCAAGCTGAATGATATTTTAAGTATTGGGAAACCCAGCTGTGATCGATCTGGTATAGGGTATAAAGGAGAAAGCTCTGTTGCTCAAATGATACCCTCACAACCTGGAGGTAAAGGAAAAGGTTCAATGCTGCCAGAAGTTTCCTATGTTCAAATGCCAAGAATGATACCTCAAGAGATGCAGACCAATAAAGGTGATTACAAAGGAAAACAAAATGCCACAGAAGATCCCAGATTTCAGCGGATGTCAAAGTATAATCACACAACCTTCAGAAATGGTAACAAATCGAATTTAATCTGCCATTACTGTAATCGTAGAGGTCATATTAGACCTAGATGTTTTACATATTTAGCTGATTTAAGACAAGGTGCTACTAGAAACCTTTCTGTCTCCAGACTTCCACAGCAAAAATGGGTAAAGAAATCCATGTTGAAATGCAATGTCACTCATACATCTCTCAAAGCTACTACAACTGATGCATGGTATTTTGATAGTGGATGTTCTAGGCACATGACCGGTGAAAGAAGATTTTTGAAGAACATTATATCTAATCGGTTGGGAAAAGTAACCTTCGGGAATTGTGTCAAGGCCAGTGTTATAGGTGCAGGAACTCTGAATGTTCCAGGTTTACCACAGTTGGAGAATGTTCTCCTGGTAGAAGGTCTAAAGGCCAATTTAATAAGTATTAGTCAGCTGTGTGATCAAAATTTAAATGTTTATTTCAATCATGAGAAGTGTACTGTCTCGGATCGTGACAAAAATTGCATTATAGAAGGGGTAAGGTCTGCTGACAATTGTTATCTTATCTCATCTTCTTCAACGTGTTATAGTTCTAGCATGGAGAACTCTATGTTGTGGCATCGAAAATTGGGACACGTCAACAATAGGATGCTAAAGATGATTATTTCAAAGGGAGCGGTTCGTGGCATTCCCGAGCTAAATTTTGCTGAGGATAGTTTGTGTGGTACCTGCCAAATAAACAAACAAACTAAGTCATCTCACCCGAAGTCACAAACAATTGCAACTAATCGGGTACTTGAACTACTTCATATGGACTTAATGGGACCGATGCCTCTTGAAAGCATTGGAGGCAAACGATATGCATATGTTACCGTTGATGATTTTTCACGATTTACATGGGTTGAGTTCCTTAGGGAAAAATCTGACGCGTTCAAAGCTTTCAAAAACTTGTGTATTCGACTTCAACGAGAAAAGGAATGTGCCATCATGGGAATTATTCGCATCCGTAGCGACCATGGAAGAGAATTTGAAAACTCAGAGTTCTCAGCCTTCTGCAATAGTCTTGGAATATCTCATGAGTTCTCAGCTCCAAAGACACCTCAGCAAAACGGAGTGGTTGAACGTAAAAATCGGACTCTGGCAGAAATGACGCGAGTTATGTTACATGAAAAAAATGTTCCACAAAAATTCTGGGCTGAGGCGATGAACACAGCATGTTATACCATCAATCGTGTATATCTCCGTGGAGGAACTTCAAAGACACCGTACGAGTTATGGAAAGGTAAAACTCCAAACCTTAACTATTTTCATTGCTTTGGTAGTACGTGCTATGTGTTAAATGACAGGGAACACAGAGGAAAATTTGATACTAAGAGTGATGAAGCTATATTTCTCGGATATGCAACAAATAGTCGAGCCTACCGTGTGTACAATAAACAAACTCGCACGGTAATGGAATCAGCAAATGTTCGAATTGATGATTCACTCGACATAATTGTTGCACCTCACGATGATTTACTCCAGGGGTCAAATAATGAAGGTTTCAGTATTCTTCCTAGTGTTTCAGATGCCTGTCCAGACAGTGTCACAGGTAATGTCTCAGACACAACTATTTCAACTGATGAAGCTGCAGTGACTATTTCAGATTCCAGTCAGCCATCCTCACGTGTTCAGAAAAATCATCCTATTGATACGGTCATTGGCAGCCTCAATGATGGACTTCGAACCCGTGACAAACCGCGAGTAAATTATAGAGACATGATACATATGGCATGTTTCACCTCCACTATTGAGCCTAAAAATGTGAAAGAAGCTCTCCTAGATGAATATTGGATTGAAGCAATGCAAGAAGAACTTGAACAATTCACTAGAAACCAAGTTTGGGATTTAGTGCCATGTCCTCTAAATGTAAACGTCATCGGCACCAAGTGGATATACAAGAACAAGAGTGATGAGCACGGAAATATTACACGCAACAAAGCAAGATTGGTTGCTCAAGGCTACACACAGATTGAAGGCATTGATTTTGATGAGACTTTTGCTCCGGTTGCACGTCTTGAATCCATACGACTTCTTCTAGCTATTGCTTGTGTTATGAGGTTCAAACTCTATCAAATGGACGTGAAAAGTGCGTTCTTAAATGGCTTCCTAAATGAAGAAGTTTATGTCACTCAACCTAAGGGTTTCGAGGACCCTCATTATCCTGAGTATGTGTATCGATTGAAGAAAGCACTATACGGGCTTAAACAAGCACCCCGTGCATGGTATGAGCGTCTCACGGTGTACTTATTATCCCAGGGATATGAGCGAGGGGGAGTAGACAAAACACTGTTCATTCGCCGAACCAATGGTCAGTTTTTACTTGCTCAAATTTATGTTGACGATATAGTGTTTGGCTTAGTGTCACAGGTACTAGTGGATGATTTTGTAGCACAAATGACCGGCGAATTTGAGATGAGTATGGTTGGTGAGCTGAATTACTTTCTTGGTCTTCAGATTCAACAAAGAAATGATGGAATTTTTATCTCTCAAACCAAGTATGCCAAAAATCTGTTGAAACGGTTCAAATTAGAAAACGCTCGCCCCAAAAGAACACCGATTGGGACACATGAAAAACTCTCCAAAGATGAGAAAGGAACTTCTGTTGATGAACGACTATATAGAAGTATGATTGGCAGCCTCTTATATTTAACGGCTAGTCGGCCAGACATTTATTATAGTGTGGGATTATGTGCTCGGTTTCAAGCAAATCCTCGAGAGTCTCACCTGGTGTCAGTGAAGCGAATTCTTAAATATGTTGGCAGGACAACTGATTATGGAATCTGGTATTCTTTTGATACAAATGCAAATTTAGTTGGCTATTGTGATGCTGATTGGGCCGGAAGTTCAGATGATCGAAAGAGTACTTCTGGTGGATGTTTTTATTTGGGGAACAATTTAGTGTCATGGTTTAGCAAGAAGCAGAACTCTATTTCTCTGTCTACAGCTGAGGCAGAATATATTGCAGCTGGCAGTAGTTGTACCCAGCTTCTTTGGATGAAACAAATGCTCAAGGACTATGGGGTCACACAGGATGTCATAACTTTATACTGTGATAATATGAGCGCTATTAACATCTCTAAGAATCCAGTACAGCATTCAAGGACAAAACATATTGATATTCGGCATCATTTCATCAGATCTCTTGTGGAAGACAAAATTATCACATTGGAACATATAGTGACTGAAAAACAAATAGCCGATATATTTACCAAAGCTCTGGATTGTGTGAAATTCGAAGAATTGAGGTCTGCACTCGGCCTTTGTGTCATGTGAAGTGATTCGTAAGTTTTGGTCTTCTCTATTTAAATTTCATACTATTATTAAAAAAAAAAAAAAAAAAAAAAAAGGGTTTTGGTCGCCTCTTGGTTCTTGTCTGTTAGTAGCTATTTTTTGGATTCTTTAATGGAATCATCCAACACTCGTGGATATATTGTCTTGGACCAGTCTGAGATAACGTGGTTCTTTTAGACGCTGGAGCAACTCTATATGATTATGGACATATTCTATATTTCTATTGCTCTAAAATTCCTTGGGAGCTGTGTTGGTATCAAAGCTCCAAGTAGTATTAAATGAACTTTTCTTTTTCTTTAAGGTGTTAGCACATTCAGCTTGTATGTGCTCGAAACCATCACATTCTCTACATTGAATTCCTCTGTTTTTAATAGATTGTTCTGGAGCACGATTGTCTTCTCTGACTTTCTTACTGTTTGAAGGACTCGGTTTTGTATGACTGACATTAGGTCTGACACTGCGATTATTTCTCCCAAATTTTTTCATAACACGGCTGAAATTCTTTGATAATAGGGCAAGAGACTCTTCAAGGTCATCTTCATCATAAACACTCAGGTCTTGTGTGTTAGTCTTTAATGCAACACCTTTGAACTTCTTGGTTTCGACATCACTCCCGAGATTCATTTCAAAAGTCCTGAGTGAACCCATCAACTCTTCCAATTTCATCTTTGAAACATCTTTAGCTTCTTCTATTGCGGTAACTTTATAAGCAAAACGTTGCGGGAGTGATCGCAAGGTCTTTCGAACCAACCGCTCTTCAGAGAAAGTTTCACCAAGTGCAAATGCTTCATTGGCAATATCACATAACTTGGCATTGAATTCCGCAACACTCTCATCTTCAAGCATTTTTAAGTTTTCAAACCTTGTAGTGAGCATTTGCATTTTTGATAGTTTCACTGCCGATGTTCCTTCATAAGTAGTTTGAAGAATCTCCCATGCTCTTTTAGCAGACTCACATGTCGAGATAAGTCTGAACTGAGTAGGATCAACACCATTAAAAATGGCATTAAGTGCTTTTGAGTTACTATTTGCTAGAGCGTCTTCAGTTACAGACCAATCTTCTTCAGATTTAATAGATATAACACCATCTTTATCAGTAGTCGTGGGAGGATTCCATCCTGTCAAGATGGATCTCCAGGCTTTTTCATCAATAGCCTTGATGAATGCTCTCATCCTGGCTTTCCAGTAAGCGTAATTACTTCCATCTAATAATGGAGGACGCATAGTTGAACCTCCTTCCTTCATAGAATCCATCAAACCAAGACAAAATCCCGTAGATCTCGCTTAAGAAACAAAAGCGAACCGCTCTGATACCAATTGAAAAGTCAAGGTTAGTTACTTGATTGCCCACGAGTGTGAGAGACACTCAATGGAACACTACTGATTGTCGAACTAATAAGCAAATATAAAAAGCATAAAAGTAACGAGACAGGAGGTTGTTAACGCAGTTCAGCAACCAGCCTACATCTGCGGGGCCATGCCCAGAATTAAAAACATTTCACTAGTTTATGAAATTACAAGACAAATCGGACTTAAACAATTAAAGACTCCTTCTTTTACTTGTCGCCGCCTCAAGCTAATTTCCTTCGTGAAATAGTTTTTGCGAGCTCCCCTCGACTTAAGATTGATTCCTCCCGAAATCTGTGTATGACAAGATCCCCTTGCCCACGATCAGAACTCCTCCCGAGTTCCAGGCAGCCTCCTCCCGAGACTGAGTTTCAGTGAAAGAAACAGAATTGCACCTGAGACACCGTCAGCAACACTGGTCGTTGTCTTAGTTACAATACACACAAAACACACTCCCAAAATCACAAAGTCTGCTCACAGTACAGAGTGCATATGACGTCTTCTCCCAGATCCAGAAAGTTCAGACGCACATCACAACTGGAAGAAAAGAGCTGAATAACAAAACTCTCATACTCACATTCATTCAGCGCCCAACCAAAATGGAAAGTATCGTTCAGATATTGTATGCCATATTCTCTCCGCAAAAGATATTCAGAATACCACATTTAAAAAACAAAAATCAACCAATAAAGGAAACCCAATCGTACACTCTAGAATATAGACTTGATTGATGTGAGTATTTAATGGACAAAAATATTCCTCCAGAGAAAACACAATAGGTAATATGTGAATTTCCAAAACCATATTTTCCAAAAACATTTGCCAACATATCGACATTAACAACTTCAATTGTAAAATTGGAGTTAATATTGAATAAAAAGATCAATCAATCATAATGCTTGAGTTCACTGCCTATGATGCACAATCATTTTGTCGATTCTATGCTCTAGGAAATAAACCAAGGTGAAAGCAGTTCTTAACTTCAAAGAACTATAGAGAAAATTTGATGTAAAAGAGACTCCAAATGCCAAATGCGAAGAGTCTCTCAACAAGAGGAAGACTTAAACATAGGGGTTCTAAGAACTCTAATTCTAGATCCAAATCAAAGTCAAACTAAGAAAGGATGTGTTTCTTCGGTCTCAATTGGCATCTATCCAGGTACAAATCCTATTTCTGTTTCACCCCATCGAGTGGCTCTTGCAGAATTAAAAGAATTAATACTTCAGCTACAAATCTGACTAATAAGGGTTTTGTTGGAATCAACACATCTATCTGAAGTGCTCTTGTATGAGTAGGATCCACGGTTTATTATGATGTTTTATTGCAAGGGTTGGGTTGTGGGGCCTATGCAAAATGACCAAGTCGTAGCTAATGAGTTCAGACAATTAAAGACTCACAAATGCACCTATCCAACACATCATTTAGAATTGATAGCCGAAGGTCTGCTTTTAGACATTGAAGATATTATTTATAGGGTGAAATATTTGAGATATTTTATAAAGTTTCAAATATTTGTTTGTCCAAGAGGAATTTAATCAGAGACATGAGCGATAAACAACTTTTCATCCTTAAATTTCTAGTTTTTCAAAATAAAACTTTTTCTCCACTCGCTTGAAATGCAAATTCTAGACAAAGAGCATTCGAAAATTGGAAACATTAATAATCTCACATTGGGATGCAAATTTTACATCAAGACTCTTTTGGATCTCAAAAAAATTAAAAGGTATAAGTCATGTTTTAAACTTATAGGATTATAATCCTAGATTATATTCAATTTGACCTGAATCTCGAATACTCTTAGATTGAAAAGTGCATTGAGATATTGTCTCCTTATAAATTAGCATACTCCTTCCCCGGGGATGCCCATTTTTCATTCAAGAACACTATGAAATCACTAAATGTCAAGAATCAGAATAAGAATAGAAACAAATTAAAAGCAATAGGCTAGAATTATGACTTCTGAGTTGCAGGGTTCTTAGTATGGCCAACCTTCTACGTTGACGTGACCGTGTACCCAACAAATAGCTAGTAGTGAGGTCTATTTTTATAAGAGTAATGTTACGTTTACTTTTTTATTTTACCATATTAAAATACTCATTGACGTGTCAAGTAATGATTTGTTACAATTAAGATGCAATAAATGTAATAAATTATAAATAGTTAATTCATTACATTAATTCCATCAATCATTGCTTAACATATCAGCTAATATTTTAAGAAAGTAAAATAAAAAGTCAAATGTAACATTATTCTTTTTATAAAACAATGTTATGTTTATTCTACTATCTAAACATAATTACTGACATGACATATAATGATTAGTATAATACAGATATAAATAGTTAATTTATTACATTAATTGCACAAATTATTCTTTGATATGTCAGTAAGTATATTTACATAATAGAATAATAGAATAAACGTAATATTATTTATTTGAAATTATATTATGTTTACTCTTTTATTCTACTCTGTTAAAATATATTATTTGTGCAATTAATGTGATAAATCAACTATTTATCATTTATTACATTAATAATACTTTAATTGCACCAATCATTGTTTGACACGTCAGCGAGTTTTTTAAGATGGTATAATAAAAGAGTAAACCTAACATTACTCCAAAATTTGATAACCAAGGAAACAAATTTTTATGAACTTCAATGGTTAAGCCAATGCAAAATTCTCGAAGTTCATTATATGCAATCAAAACAACCTACATTGATTAGAAAGTACTGAGAAAAGATGGGGAAAATATTTAAGAAAAAATATAACGTGATGCCAACCTTTGCGTCATGCCAACGTGGATATAACCAGCATGAGAATGTCCCCGCTATGAGCTAATAAAAATTATTCTGTGAATGCATGCGCTGATCTTCTTTATCTTATCTGGGAAGGAGAACAAAGTAAACCAGAAGCGTCTGATCCAATCACTGCAAGATCACAAACAGCACAAAGCTGACCTTCTTGGGCAAGAACAAACCGAGCACTGCAATATGGGCAGGAAGAATCCTTCTGTCCTCGATAGATAGGAATATACGTTGCCCCACAAACAACAAAAGGATTTCTAAAATCATAATTTAACTCTGATTTGTCTTGCATGTTCTTTTCAGAAGCTTGAAGAACTTGCCGAGCTGTTTTCGCTTGGGCTTCAACAGTGGGGTTGGTATCCAAAAGTCGTCTTGCAAAGTTAGAAGCCGTGCTGAGATTACCAGCCTTGTAGCAGACCGTCATGGCATTTAACAATGCAAGTCTTGAGTGGGGCGTTTGAAGCTTGCAATGGGTGAAGTAGGCTGCTAGCTCTTGCTGGCGAACTGGATTGTCCTTCATTTCTCTTCTCTTCAGTTCCATCTTCAAGCCCAGAACATACTCTTTCACAATTATAATAAGTTCCTTCACCTCATCAACTTCTCTCCTGGACTCCACTACAATCAAAGGAATTGTATGCAGAATATTCAAGAAAATTCGCAGAGCGTCAGAAAATTTACCGGCCGTCGTGGCCTTGTAACCAGTCTTAAGCTTCTCTTCCAGTTGAGAGAATTGATACACAAGAGCAGGTGAACCCTTCACATTGGGGCTAGCTGATTCACTCCACCCTCTCTCAACTGCCACTGACATGGTGGGAGCTGAAGAGAGAGTGAGTAAATAACTGTGGCTGCCCATTTGCAAGTCAACAAACAATGTTTTCAAAGGACTAAAGTTTCTAATACCCAGTTGCCTATTCAACAATCGCATGGCTGTGTCAAAATTACCAGCTGCTGCATGTTCAGCAGCAAGAGCTGACTTTTGAATCCAAATTTGACTCACTGGCATACCAGGGTGTGGAGCAACAAACACTGAAGCGCGAGAATCACTTGTGTGTTTTGGAGTGTCAAGCTCAGTAGGAAGATCCAGATCTTCAAGATCCCATCCGCCCTCATCATTCTCTTCGCGTACTTCACCATCCTCAAGCACCATACCAATGTCCCCATTAGGTGCGTTTTCAACATCGACAATGTCCAAATTCTCACCCCAATCACCATCTACGGCCTCTTCGTACTCTTCTTCTGCATTTTTGCCTATGTTATCGAGGCCGCCCTCGAAGATTCCTTTCATCACCCTCAGTAAAGGCCAATCTCCACTGCATATTATTGGACTAGGGGGAAGTAAAAGAGATGGAGATTTTCCTTCCGGCAAGGAAGGAACATTATCTCCTAAATCTGTTTTTAATCGTTCAGCAATATCATGGAAACCATGAACAGATGCGGTGATGTAAGCAAGGGGTAAGTGGCCAGCAGTCTCCAGTATCTTAATGCGCTCCTTGATATCACCCAAATACAAAGCATTGTGGAACTGACCCATGACATCATTTTTCACTTCAGCAATTTTTAGCATTTTGGATAACTTATCCAAATTCCCAGTTACAAGATAAAGGAATGATAGTCGCTCAAAATTTTTTGTCCTCTGATATGCATATTCAACAATGCCAGCATTACCCTGTCTCAGTGCCTCCACCCCTAACCGATACCAATGATCTTTCCCGTCAATTTCTTTGGCAGAAGCAACAGCAATTTGAATATTACCACTCTCTAAAGCCAAGTTGAAGCGAGTCCTTTCATCTTTAACAAAATGAAGGGCAACCTCCGGGAAACCTTTTTGCTGTAGATATGCAATTACAGCCTGTCCACACAGCTCAGAGCTTCTAATCATGCTCATAACATTGTCATACCTCTTTCTTAGGAGGGATAACTTGAAAACATACTCAGTTGCATCAATAACAATAACACGGTTTTTACCATCTCTATCCAAGCAGTGAATAGTGTTTCCAGAAGCTTTAGTAATATAGACTGGAACATCAAGGGTCTTGATGATTCCACTATCTCCATTTGGAAGACAGTATTTTATGTGATTCAGGGTAGTGTATATGAAGACACCATTATCATCCCAAGCTCCACTTTTTACACGAATTGTCTCATGAAGAGTGCATTGATGCACTAGCTTCTTGTTGGCAATCACAATTGAATGTTTCCCCAGCAAAGCAACAGTATCCATGTCATTTGACCAAACAACATACCTAAAAAAGGCGGTTTGAAGCTCTCCTAGTATGATTCGTTGCTGTAGATCAAAGATGAATGCCCTGTCCTCCGTTCTGCAAAGCAAGTTTCCAGTTCCAGCATAGAATATTGCATCAACAACAGCCGGAAGAACACTCTTTTTGACAAGCTCATTCTTTAGATTTTTAACTAATACTTGATTGCTGCTCTTTTCAAGCACTGCAAACCTATTTCGTGCAACAAAAACTGCAGAACTTCCACTACCTCGTTTAAAATCTGAAGCAGTTTCACCCTTGCCAAAACTATCTTTAGGTATGATATATAATTCATATGATCCCCCATCCACATCTGAACTGATCAGTACAGCAGATTCAGTGGGGCTGTAAGAAAGTGTTTTTGCCCCTTGATTTAAGCCGGATGATCCAGGTCTTCGGAGGGGGATCACCTGAGTATCCTTCTGACTTGAAAACTCAAAGAAGCGCAAAAAACGATCTTTGACATAATACAGTGAATCACCACTAATAGAGAAGGCAGGACGTTCTCTCTCCAATTTGAAGACAGTCATGCCACTATCATGACCAGCAGCAAGAAGGTTCATCTCGGGATGACATGCAAGAATCCAAAATCTGTCATGTTCCCTACGAAAAGTCTGAATCCCAGCACGCTTAGTAGCATCCCACACACGAATACTCCTATCCTCAGAATTAGACACTATGATGTCTTGCTTTGCATGAAATAGAACACATGAAACATTATTTGTGTGTCCCCTAAGAGTGTCTACTTCCCAAGCCTTGGTATCTGAAATTAAGAAAGTTAGTTGGAACCTGTGTGCTTTTCAACATTCTTTATTTGTTACTAATTTGCATAGATATACATAAACAAACTAGAAATATATGGATCCATTAGGGGATAAAATTGTCTTCTTATGGCCTCTCTACTGAAGAACTCAAAACTACTAGAAATGATGTCGGCAGCTAAATTTTTCTGTTGTGAAATATTGGAAAACAAATCAGATAATTCGTCTTTATTTTATCAAACTAAACATTATACAAATATTTTTAGCAATAAAATTAGAAAAGAATTAGCAACTTCAGATAGTAAATGAGGAAATAAATTCGATAATTAAAATATGACAACACAAGGCCAACCAAAGAACAAAGTGAATTTTTTATTATCAAAATAGAATTACGAATTAAATAGATAGAGAAAAAAAGTGGACAAAGGAGATAAACATAGAATTCTTTTTAACAGTAAAAACACATACCATTCATCCGCCAGAGTTTCACTTGCCTATCATCTGCACCGGATACAATCAGAGGAAGATTTGGATGAAACGAAGCCCAATTGACCCCTCGGTCATGACCTTCCAAGACATACTTAACAACAGTATCAACTGCGCCAAAGAAATCTGAATTCATCTGAGTCAACCTTGTTATGTCGTCTGCAGGTGTAACAGTCTTTTTCCTGAGAGCACCTATATCCCAAACACGTAAAGTCTGGTCCAAGGATGCAGAAACAACCAAGTCCTCTTTTGGATGGAAGGAGGCACACATAACATAGTGGTTGTGTCCGGTAAGGACAGAGATGCAAGTTCTGGATTGCCAGTTCCAGATTCTGATAGTTTGGTCATCACTCGCACTAACAATCCAAGGGTATTCATGATGGAATTGAACAGTGCGAATGTAGTCAAGATGTCCAAGAAGAGTAAACAGACACCTATGCAGCTTGTAGTTCCACACCTTGATCTTGTAATCATCCCCTGCAATAAGAGGCAGACAAATAACAACAAAATGTATAACTTAGAATCCTGAGCTATGAAAAATACGTTTCCTTATAATTATTAACCTAAACTATAGAAAGATGTGCTGATATTGAACAATAAGATACTGAGTAAATAAATTTTTTATTCACTGAAATAAATTATATCATCGCAAAAAAAAATGTACACAAAATGGAGAGAGCTAAAAAAAAAAGTAGCTCAAAAAAGAGTATTATTAGAACGTAATTTATGAGGCTCAAAATAAAATTCCAAAATAAAATTCATCTGTCATAAAAAATTATCCTATTTCTCTTTGTCCACAAGCACCAAAAAAAAAAACACAACAAATTGCTCCAAACTTCCACCCTCATTTTTTCTCTACACACCCCCTCCACTCAACCAAAAGGCGTTTGAGAATATATTAGCTCATACTTACAATGATAAACGGTAATTTAAAGTTCTGATTGAGATAAAAGAAAACATGTATTAATGATGGGGAAATATTTATACCCCCAGAAACAAAAAGAGGCTGAGAGTTGTGGAAATGAACGCCACGGACTGGCCCATCGTGCTCATCAAATCGATCAATGAGAGTTCCCATCCTGTAATCCCATAGCTGTATCACTCCGCTGTGAAGACTGGCCAAAATCCAAGGCCTCTTGCTGTGAAAGCTCAGTCCCTTCACTCTATTACTCTTGGTCTCAAATTTCGTCAGCATTGTTCCAGCTGAAAATTCAGGTAAGGTAGCTGAATTGTAAACATAAGTAAGGCAAATTGGTCTTCACTGTAGAACCATCAAGATCCTAATTTATAATTAAACAACAAACGCATAGTTTAGACTCCCAGCACGTCAAAATAAACGGAATTAACTCAACGAATCTCATAATTCCAGATTTTCGTGATCAGATATTGTTGCCTTAATCCATCATTTTAGTCTAATCGGACTGAATCACCACAACTTACACCAAAACATTAGTTACGTCATTTCTCTCTCCATTTGCTCGGAAAACACGTAGAGAGGGGTTATTCTGATACAAAAACCTAATTCTACGCATTGAAAATTCATACCCGGAAGAAATATATAAAAATAATAAATAAACAAGGGGACAGAGCACGGGAAGATCATACCTCGGAGGATCCGTGAATGTATTGAATTAAGGAAAATCAATCATCCGCACCGACGAAATGAAAAGGAAATAGAGATCGGTAGAGCGACAGTGTGAAAGCACGACAAGAACAGAATTAATAATGAAAGAAAATAATCAAGAGACGAAAGAGAAAGGCTTGCGCTCGTAGATCTGCCTTTCTCAGAGTAAGAAGAAGTTTCTAATGCAGGGATCTTTCTTCCTGCTCCCCTTCTCTTCTTCTTCGAAATTCGAGCTCACGTTGGTCTTTCTTGTGATTTTGATTCTCACCAACTTTTCATATATATTTTTTTTAATTTTTAATTCGAATTTTCTTCAAAAATCTAATATAATCAACTATCGCTGCTTATAAACTCGCACTTAAACTATATTCGTTGAGAGACGTTCTCCTTCCGGTGGCGACAAAAATAAATTTGCATTAGAGTACGGTTAAGAATTCATTTTAGGATATGGTTCAAAAATTCAATTCCTTGTGCAAATCTTGAGGCTTGCCGTGTGTCGTGTTTGTAAACTGGTATTCCGAGATAGGATCGTCGGTTCGTAGAGTTACGTTGAGATAACAAATAGTGTATGCTCCATAGAGCGGGAGCTGTTCGAGAAGGTCATCTAAATAATCATCGCACAAATTAGTCCAAGAAAAGATGGTGATGATGGTATGGTTGTCACGGTCTCATGTTCGATTTATAGAGATGTCGCGATAGTTCTTGGGTTGGACCAAACTAAATTGATGGTCTTGTTTTGGGTGGATCGATAACCAAATGTCCGTTATGGAAAATTTTTCTTGATTTCTTTGTTAATCCTAATAGTTTCCTTGTTTGAGTGAATCTGCTAATCGTGAGTAGTTCAATTCTTATCCCATGTCATTTAGTTTAGGTATTTTTCAGCTCCAATTAAACACATCCCATGCTGTGAATGTACTATGTTGCTGTAAGACCATCTTTTGGGAAGCTTGCTCCAAAGCGAAGAAGAGTGGATCCGTTGCAATGCCACGACAATGTCGAATGCAATAGAATAGCTCACAATTTGAGAGAGTAAGGAATCAGACAAGGAAGCACAAATCTATGCGATTATAACGCTGCCACAGAAATCGAGGTTGGGTAAAATTTCCCAGAAACCTTCGAACACCATTAGCTATGACAACATTAAGAAACTGGTTGTTCCAAATAAAATAGTTCCAAGAGTCCGACTTTACAATAAGGGTTTGATTAAGAGCAGGGAAAGGAGAACAGGGAAGCTACGCGGCGATCAGGCGTTGCTGGGGAATCAATCGGAGAAGCAGGAGTAGAGGCAATGGGTAGGACGTGGCCACTCGAGAAAGCCATGACGTCTCGTATACCAAGTCAGAAAGTGAGGAGGAGATGAGAATATTAGAAGAGAGAAAATGGAGAAAAGTAATCAGTTGATTATTCTTCAGAGCCACACTCCCTGTTGTATTACAGGAGAAATGAATATCACCATGATCGACCTGACACTGACTACCAACTCACATAGTTACAAACTTGCAGATCTAGGAAACAGTGGAAAATTGACAATCAAGGAAACGTGATAATTTTTCTGAAACTTAATAGATAAGCCATGCAAAATTTTCGAAGTTTATTATATCCAATCAAAAACCCCTAAATTTGATAGAAAGTAAAAAGAAAAGACAGTGAAAATATTTTAGCAAAATATAATCTGATGCCAACCTTTGTTTGCTCCCCGTTGATATAACCAGCATGAGAAATGTCCCCGCTATGAGCTAATAAAAATTATTCTGTGAATGCATGCGCTGATCATGTTTATCTTATCTGGGAAGGAGAACAAAGTAAACCAGAAGCGTCTGATCCAATCACTGCAAGATCACAAACAGCACAAAGCTGACCTTCTTGGGCAAGAACAAACCGAGCACTGCAATATGGGCAGGAAGAATCCTTCTGTCCTCGATAGATAGGAACATATGTTGCCCCACAAACAATAAACGGATTTCTAAAATCATAATTTAACTCTGATTTGTCTCGCATGTTCTTTTCAGAAGCTTGAAGAACTTGCCGAGCTGTTTTCGCTTGGGCTTCAACAGTGGGGTTGGTATCCAAAAGTCGTCTTGCAAAGTTAGAAGCCGTGCTGAGATTACCAGCCTTGTAGCAGACAGTCATGGCATTTAACAATGCAAGTCTTGAGTGGGGCGTCTGAAGCTTGCAATGGGTGAAGTAGGCTGCTAGCTCTTGCTGGCGAACTGGATTGTCCTTCATTTCTCTTCTCTTCAGCTCCATCTTCAAGCCCAGAGCATACTCTTTCACAATTATAACAAGTTCCTTCACCTCATCAACTTCCCTCCTGGACTCCACTACAATCAAAGGAATTGTATGCAGAATATTCAAGAAAATTCGCAGAGCGTCAGAAAATTTACCAGCCGTCGTGGCCTTGTAACCAGTCTTAAGCTTCTCTTCCAGTTGAGAGAATTGATACACAAGAGCAGGTGGACCCCTCACATTGGGGCTAGCTGATTCACTCCACCCTCTCTCAACTGCCATTGACATGGTGGGAGCTGAAGAGAGAGTGAGTAAATAACTGTGGCTGCCCATTTGCAAGTCAACAAACAATGTTTTCAAAGGACTAAAGTTTCTAATACCCAGTTGCCTATTCAACAATCGCATGGCTGTGTCAAAATTACCAGCTGCTGCATGTTCAGCAGCAAGAGCTGACTTTTGAATCCAAATTTGACTCACTGGCATACCAGGGTGTGGAGCAACAAACACAGAAGCACGGGAATCACTTGTGTGTTTTGGAGTGTCAAGCTCAGTAGGAAGATCCAGATCTTCAAGATCCCATCCGCCCTCGTCATTCTCTTCGCGTACTTCACCATCCTCAAGCACCGTACCAATGTCCCCATTAGGTGCGTTTTCAACATCGACAACGTCCAAATTCTCACCCCAATCACCATCAACGGCCTCTTCGTACTCTTCCTCTGCATTTTTGCCTATGTTATCGAGGCCGCCCTCGAAGATTCCTTTCATCACCCTCAATAAAGGCCAATCTCCACTGCATATTATTGGACTAGGGGGAAGTAAAAGAGATGGAGATTTTCCTTCCGGCAAGGAAGGAACATTATCTCCTAAATCTGTTTTTAATCGTTCAGCAATATCATGGAAACCATGAACAGATGCGGTGATGTAAGCAAGGGGTAAGTGGCCAGCAGTCTCCAGTATTTTAATGCGCTCCTTGATATCACCCAAATACAAAGCATTGTGGAACTGACCCATTACATCATTTTTCACTTCAGCAATTTTTAGCATTTTGGATAACTTATCCAAATTCCCAGTTACAAGATAAAGGAATGATAGTCGCTCAAAATTTTTTGTCCTCTGATATGCATATTCAACAATGCCAGCATTACCCTGTCTCAGTGCCTCCACCCCTAACCGATACCAATGATCTTTCTCGTCAATTTCTTTGGCAGAAGCAACAGCAATTTGAATATTACCACTCTCTAAAGCCAAGTTGAAGCGAGTTCTTTCATCTTTAACAAAATGAAGGGCAACCTCCGGGAAACCTTTTTGCTGTAGATATGCAATTACAGCCTGTCCACACAGCTCAGAGCTTCTAATCATGCTCATAACATTGTCATACCTCTTTCTTAGGAGAGATAACTTGAAAACATACTCAGTTGCATCAATAACAATAACACGATTTTTCCCATCTCTATCCAAGCAGTGAATAGTGTTTCCAGAAGCTTTAGTAATATAGACTGGAACATCAAGGGTCTTGACGATTCCACTATCTCCATTTGGAAGACAGTATTTTATGTGATTCAGGGTAGTGTATATGAAGACACCATTATCATCCCAAGCTCCACTTTTTACACGAATTGTCTCATGAAGAGTGCATTGATGCACTAGCTTCTTGTTGGCAATCACAATTGAATGTTTCCCCAGCAAAGCAACAGTATCCATGTCATTTGACCAAACAACATACCTAAAAAAGGCGGTTTGAAGCTCTCCTAGTATGATTCGTTGCTGTAGATCAAAGATGAATGCCCTGTCCTCCGTTCTGCAAAGCAAGTTTCCAGTTCCAGCATAGAATATTGCATCAACAACAGCCGGAAGAACACTCTTTTTGACAAGCTCATTCTTTAGATTTTTAACTAATACTTGATTGCTGCTCTTTTCAAGCACTGCAAACCTATTTCGTGCAACAAAAACTGCAGAACTTCCGCTACCTCGTTTGGAATCTGAAGCAGTTTCACCCTTGCCAAAACTATCTTTAGGTATGATATATAATTCATACGATCCCCCATCCACATCTGAACTGATCAGTACAGCAGATTCAGTGGGGCTGTAAGAAAGTGTTTTTGCCCCTTGATTTAAGCCGGATGATCCAGGTCTTCGTATGGGGATCACCTGCGTATCCTTCTGGCTTGAAAACTCAAAGAAGCGCAGAAAACGATCTTTAACATAATACAGTGAATCACCACTAATAGAAAAAGCAGGACGTTCTCTCTCCAATTTGAAGACAATCATGCCACTATCATGACCAGCAGCAAGAAGATTCATCTCGGGATGACATGCAAGAATCCAAAATCTGTCATGTTCCCTACGAAAAGTCTGAATCCCAGCACGCTTAGTAGCATCCCACACACGAATACTCCTATCCTCAGAATTAGATACTATGATGTCTTGCTTTGCATGAAATAGAACACATGAAACATTATTTGTGTGTCCCCTAAGAGTGTCTACTTCCCAAGCCTTGGTATCTGAAATTAAGAAAGTTAGTTGGAACCTGTGTGCTTTTCAACATTCTTTATTTGTAGCTCATTTGCGTAGATGTACATAAAAAAATAGAAATACATGGATCCATAAAGGGCTAGAATTATCTTCTTATGTCCTCTCTACTGAAGAACTCAAAACTACTGGAAATGATGCCGGCAGTATATTTTTCTCTTGTGAAATGTTGAACAAAATTAGTTTTATCAAACTGAACATAGACAAGAATCAGCATTGCACAGATAGCTAAATGAGGCAATACATTCAATAATTAAAATATGACAAAAAAGGCCAACCATGGAACAAAGTAATCAAGAATGAATTAAGAATTCTTTCTATCAGTAAAAAAGCATACCATTCATTCGCCAAAGTTTCACTTGCCTATCATCTGCTCCAGATACAATCAGAGGAAGATTTGGATGGAATGAAGCCCAATTGACCCCTCGGTCATGACCTTCCAACACATACTTAACAACGGTATCAACCACACCAAAGAAATCTGAGTTTATCTGAGTCAACCTAGTGATGTCATCTGCAGGTGAAACGGTTTTTTTCCTGAGAGCACCTATATCCCAAACACGTACTGTCTGATCCAAGGATGCAGACACAACCAAGTCTTCCTTTGGGTGGAAGGAGGCGCACATGACATAGTGGTTGTGTCCAGTAAGGACGGAGATGCAATTTCTGGATTGCCAGTTCCAGATTCTGATAGTTTGGTCATCACTCGCACTAACAATCCAAGGGTATTCATGATGAAATTGAACTGTGCGAATGTAGTCAAGATGTCCAAGAAGAGTAAACAGACATCTATGTAGCTTGTAGTTCCACACCTTGATCTTGTAATCATCCCCTGAAATAAGAGGCAGAAAAATATGTTAGGTATCCTTAGATCTATAAGAACACAACACGAATAAATTGAAATTCCACAACACAACCACAACAAATTTTTTCAGACAATTCTAGAGGTCTGCCATAAAAATAGCAGTAAATTCAACATAACTCCCCCCAAAACCTTCTCCCCCTTATATCAATAACGTCCCCCTTCAACACACAATAACCTACTACATGTAATATACCCCCAAATACCCCTTTACAACTGATAAAATTCAACACAACCATACTAATAATTCATAAAAAGATCGCAGCAATAAACTATTTGTTCTTACTCCGCTTATACCATCTACCATATGTAAAGCAAATAGGAGGATGTTTCTCAAAATAACAACAAAATGTCCAACTTGGAATCCTAAGCTGTAAGAAATTCCTTTCCTTATAATTATTAACCCAAACTATCGAAAGATGTCCTGATATTAATGAATTATTACATACTGAGTAAATAAACTTTTTATGCACTAAAATAAATTATATCAACGCACAAAATGTACATAGAATGGAGAGAGCTAGAAAAAGTCACTCACCTCCTCAACATGTATTCAAAATGTTATTATCAACCAACCCTCCCCACAAAAAATAATAATAAATTTATGAGAACATAATTTATGTGACTCAAAAAAACAAATTCATCTGTCATAAAAAATTATCCTATTTTTCTTTGTTCACAAACACCAAAACAAAAAACACAATAAAACAGTACGTAGCTTGTAGTTCTACCTTGATCTTGTAATCATCTCCTGTCAATAAAAGGTGGAGAAATAACCACAAAATCACTAACTTCAGAATCCTGAGCTATAAGAAATACCTTTCCTCATAATTATTAACCTAAACCATGCAAAAGATCCCTATTATTAATAAAAAATAAGATAATGAGTAGAATATATACATCAACCACTAAAATGAATTATATCGATGCAAAAAAATTATAGGTCGAATGGAGAGAGCTACAAAAAGAAACTCAAATCCTCAAAATGTACTAAAAACACCATTATCGACTAACCCTCCTTGGAAAGAAGGAAAAAAAAAACACAGAGTATTATGAGAACGTAATTTATACATCTCAGAATCAAATTCATCTGTCATGAAATATCCTATCTCTCTTTGTTCACGAACACCAAAAAAACATAACAAGATGGTATCACCTTAGCAACCCTCCTCTTTCTTCAAACAAACCCCCTCCACTCAACCAAATGGCATTCAAAAATGGCAAATGTAAAGTTCTGAACGTGTTAAATAATGAATACATATAGCGTAGAATGATTGAAAAGGGGTATAAAAGAAAAAGACATCTTTAATTATGGGATAAATTTATACCCCCGGAAACAAAAAGAGGCTGAGAGTTGTGGAAATGAACGCCACGGACTGGCCCATCATGCTCGTCAAATCGGTCAATGAGAGTTCCCATCCTGTAATCCCATAGCTGAATCACACCGCTGTGAAGACTGGCCAAGATCCAAGGCCTCTTGCTGTGAAAGCTCAGTCCCTTGACTCTGTTACTCTTAGTCTCAAATTTCGTAAGCATTGTTCCAGCTCAAAGTCCGGTAGCTGAATTGTAAACAAAAGTAAGAAAAATTCGTCTTCACTATATAACCATAAATATCCTATTTAGCAAGTCAAAAGAAAAGGAATTAATGCATTGAATCTCATAATTCTCAAGTCCCGTGATCAGATAATGTTGAATTAATCCATCATTTTAATCTAATTTCACTCGATTCACCACACACCAAAACATTAGTTCAGTCATTTCTCTCTCCACTTGCTCGGCAACCACGTAGAGCGGAGTAATTCTGATACAAAAACCTAATTCTACGAATCGGAGATCCAAACCAAGAAGAAATGTGTAAAATAAAAATAAAGAGACAGCCACAGGCAGATGATACCTCGGATCGGGAATGTATTGAATTAAGAAAACCAATCATCCGCAGCGAGAAAATGAAGGGGAAATCGAGATCGGGAGATCGACGGTGGGAAACCACGACGAGAACAGAGAAAAAATAACAAAGAGAGGGAGAGAGAAGGGTTCACCTTCGTAGATCTGACTCTCTCCGAGTAAGAAGAAGACTCTGTGCTGGGCTCGGCTCTTCTTCCTGCTCGGCGTTTATTTTTTTAGAACAATTTTTCTGCACTAAAAACATTTTAATTTTACCTTAAAATGAAAATAAACCTTAATTTTTAAATAAACCTTCAATTAATTTTCATTAATAAATTCGACAATATAAATCACTTCGTTTAATTTTAAAGTAACACTACGTTTATTTTCTTATTCTACTATTTAAATATACACGTCATCAAACAATGATTAGTACAATTAATATAATAAATTATATATTACTTGCGTATTAAATCTTAAACTTTTTTTTTATAAATCAATTTTTCATCTCATAGTTATTTAGACATTGTCGTCAATTTTTTGTTAAATCTAGCACGTGTAGATTATGTTTTCCTTTAATTAAGTCATTTGACGCAATTTCTGACTCTTGACAATTTCTATCTTAATTTTGAACTATGACAATGTAACGACCTCTTTCTCCAATAAGATATTGTCTGTTCTGGGGATTGGGCCGTAATCCAATATCCTCCATTCAAAGCTTTGTTTGGTGAGGACTTCTCAGTCGGTCACCCAACCTGGTACTACTTTCGCTGAAGCACTTTTAATTTCGGAGTTCTTATGGGATCAGTTGTTAATTGTACTCCAAAACGCATCTTACTATCTTGGGAGGGTCTCTTTACATATGTTTCATTTCCACATACTTCCTCAAGCGATGTGGGATTGTGACAACCCTCCTTTCTACGACTGAACCCTCCGGCCCAAGTCCAACTCGAGATCTGCGGAGTTTTAACCCAGCACGTCACCCTCCGGCTCAAGTCCCATTTGGAATTCGCGGAGCACTGGGTAGTTCCTTCTCATACGTGTCCATTCGGGTCATTACAGTCAATCTCTTGACATAGTTTGAAATCACAAAATAAGATATTAACAGAGTTCAAAATCATAGTAGAAATTATATATCTATTATAACACTTGATTAAATGGGAAATATTGTGTGTAAAGGATAAATTGACATCACCACCCAGCAGATCGAATGAATAACTTCTCAAAGGATCTTTCTTTCTCCTTCGAGCATGATTCGTTAGAACTAGAATGAGCCCCAGTGGCCATAATGCAATTGGGTATTCTTTCTCTTAGATTCCGATAAGTAAGAGACATTGTTTCCAGAGTGAGGTGCGTGTGTGAAATTGGATCCAACTCGGTAATGTCATTGAATGCTGATATAATAGTGTGAATCTCGTCTAGGCATTGACTGTATCGATCATCCACTTGAGCTTATAAAATCGTAAGATAATTTAAATGGTTAAATCTAACAGTTTAAATCAAATCTATGAAACATAACTGGGATCAATTGACCAACAATTGGTTAGGTTTTTCTCTATTTTGAGGTGGGTTCATAGGACAAAAAAATAATAAATGAAAAGAAAAATAAGTTGTTGTATCACCCGAGAATTTTCTATTACGTGCGTCGTCTACAATTTGACGTGTTAGGAGAGTTTAATTATATAAGTTTGATGTTATGCATTGAGGAGAAAAGAGAGAAGAAAAAGAGTTGAAATTCAAATCAAAGGGTTTGAAAAGTCAAACCTATGAACCAATGAAATGCAAAGGAATTTGTATGCATTAAATTGAATGTAAAGTGATGAATTTTGAAGTGGCTTTCACGTTGGCTTTTGAAGGAAGAAAAGGTGTGGTAGATTTGTAATTTTAAAAAGTTAAATGGAGGAAAGTTAAAAGTAAATGAAAGTTATGGTTTAAAGTTAGGTTTTCATTTCTTTTTCTTCATCTTCATCGAGCTTCTCTCCTTCTCCTCCATAGCCATCGATCCCCTTCCTCCTTTATTCATCTATTGAAGACTTTTCAAGGTAATTTCTCTTGGGTTTTGGTTTGTGCACATTTAGATGGAGTTTAGAAGTGTTTTTATGTATTTTGGTTGAGTTTGGTGAAATTTAGGAAACCCTAGGTTAGAGATTCAGAAAAATTGAGTTTAGATGTTAGATTTCTTTCCTATTTTGGTAGTTTAGTTGTTGAATGGAGTGATTTAGATTGTTAGAGGGGTTAGATGGAAGATTGAAAGAGTGTTACACAAAAACGGTTTAAGAACACTTTAGGGCCGATTCTGTCTTTGGGAATTTCGGGCTGGCCAAAGTATTTGTTTGGTTAATTTGAGTGATGCAATGGATAGTAGATGTGTAGAGGTTTCCGAGTTGGGGTGGCACGTCGAAATCCATTGAAAAACGAGAAAGTTATGACCGTTTGAAGTTGGACGGTCAATTTTGGTGTCAAAATCGGGGTTGGAGTTAAGTTGTGGGTTTAGGTTAAATGTGTGATTAGTTTAGTTAGCAAAAATCGTTATAATTTATTTAGTTTGTTATTAAGTGAATTTTCGTTATTTGTTAGGTGATCGAACGTGTGATTTAGTTGGACGAAGTGAACGTATCAAGCAACCAGGTAAGTAGTGGGTGCTTTCTTTCGCCTTCGGACCTACACCACAGGACGGTAGGGCTATTAATTATCGTTTCGCTCCATATTGCATTGTGTTATTGCTTTGCATTGAGTTTAGTCGAGTTGTGGTGTGTGTGTGAATGTTAAGGCACTTCGGTGCGGGCAAATAAGGCACTTCGGTGCGGGCAACTAAGGCACTTCGGTGCGGGCAAATAAGGCACTTCGGTGCGGGCAAATAAGGCACTTCGGTGCGGGCAACTAAGGCACTTCGGTGCGGGCAACTAAGGCACTTCGGTGCGGGCAAATAAGGCACTTCGGTGCGGGCAAATAAGGCACTTCGGTGCGGGCAAATAAGGCACTTCGGTGCGGGCAACTAAGGCACTTCGGTGCGGGCAAATAAGGCACTTCGGTGCGGGCAAATAAGGCACTTCGGTGCGGGCAACTAAGGCACTTCGGTGCGGGCAACTAAGGCACTTCGGTGCGGGCAAATAAGGCACTTCGGTGCGGGCAAATTGTGTGTGAAATTGTTTGTTGGTTGGTGCTTGTGTTTGGTGTGATTGTAGTGTGCATTGGGCTTGTTTACATTCGTCATTCATTACTTGCTAAGCGTAAGCTTACGTGTGTGTGTGTTTTGTGGTGTAGGTGACGGAGCGTTCTCAGGTGAGCTCGAGGGTGATGATCATGATTAGGAGGCAGTCGGAGACCCACGGAGCTCGCCGGTGCAAGTCATTTGTCGGGGCGCTTCGACCTAGTTCTCGGCAGGGGTTTGTGGTAGTGCATGTTTTGAGGTATTAGGAGTGGATTTGGGAATGTTTGAGTGTTGCTAGATTGGTCATGTTTTGAGTATTTTGAGTTAAAGTGTATAGTTATTTTGGTGTGTGCTACTTGTGGTGCAATGTGCATGTTGTGGTCGGGATTGGATCTCAGAGTCGTTTGGCTAAATTTTGTTTGATGTATATAGTTGGATTGATCTGGTCATTTAGTTGGTTAAATCGTGTTTTAAAGGTATTGTCTTTTCAGGTTTTGAATTTCGAAAATCTAGCCGTTATATTGTCGATTTTTGGTTTTCAAATCCATAATGTCGGGTTGAGTTCTCTATTTTTTTTGTTAATTGTTTTAAGTCGGTTTTTCAAGAAATTTATGGGACATGACGTTATGGGTGTCGGAATGACGTGGTTAAAGTTTCGTGATTTTTGGAGGTGTCGGGATTGTAGAAAAGTGTAGGAAAGCGGGAAAAGGTCAAAATGGGTATTTTTGAGTGTTTTTGGTTGTGAAAAACCCGAGCCGGCCCGATTGGTCGGGCCCGGGGCACGATCGGTCGCGGTCGGGATGTTTTTGAGTGAAGAAAACCCGAGAAGGCCCGATCGATCGGGCTTTGGGCCGCGATCGGTCGCGGTGGCCAGGTTGGGGCGCGCAAGCGTGCACCAGCGTGCTGGGCGCCGCGCGCGCCCAGCGGCCCCTTTGAGGCAATTTTGTGTTTTTTTTTGTTTTTTTCCGACTCCTACAATATTTTGACCCGATATTTTTCCGACATATTTTAAACGTATTTTGACACGTTTTCCAACAAAAATCGAGGGTTCGAAAAACCCGAAAATCGAGTCGAAAAATTTACGAAAATTATTTTAAACGTCGTTTAAACACGGGATTTGTTAGCAACGTAACGCACCGGGCCCAGGGCGGGTTCGGGGCGTTACAGTTGTTGTTTTAAAAAGAGATTGAAGAGAGAGAATTCAAGAGTGAGCATTTTGCTAGAGAGAGAAGAAGAATGAGATTTTTTCTTGAGTTTTTTCTATCTTTGCGTGCAAAATTGAATGGTTGATTCTTCTCCATTTTAACCAAGATTTTAGTGTTCTTCTGCCAGTGAGATCTACAATTCTATCGGTTCTCATTATTAAAGATCCAATGTCACTCGGGTTATATCGTCAATTGGTTTGGTGAGATCGCTATATTTTTTCTCTTGTTTACCGAGAATATTGATCACTCAGATTTTGATCTCGTAGACGTAGGCACATTGTCAAACCTAAATTTGGTGTCTCGTTGTTTTCTACTTTAGTTTGTGACGTATTATTAATTAATATAATAATCTATTTTAATCACAAAAAATGAAAAAGGTTTTTATTCGCTACTGCATAATCAAAATTTGTAGACTGTTTTCCCCAACACAATCATACTATTGGGAGGAGTAAAAATTAGGTTTTCTTCAAATAAAAGGTTATTGGCAATGCAGGATAAAACTGAGTTTCATATTTACTAATGAGATCATAATCCAATAGCTAAAGTCCCTCCTTGAACTAAAACAAGAAAGATATGGTATGGCTCCAACCGGGGAAGTCGAAAATCCCAGTTGATCTAGATTATCCAGAGAACAGATAGACATCTCGAACCCACTAGAACTTACAGAAACAAAAAAACTCAGTCGGAGTAATGGTTCGATTCGTCGGAAAAGCTCAATAGCATTGGCTTATCTGATCCTCTAGAGGGAGAAGGGCAGTGATGTGGCTAGACTTGAACAAAGTTTGCTCCATAAATTTGCAGCTACTTATAATGTAAGCCAATTCTCGATTCATTAATGGGCCTAAGTCTTGATTTAGCCAAAGTGGGCCTCCGAATACCCGATAGCCCAATACTAAAACCCGACTCCCTCTCTGGAAAAAGACGTTTATGTCCTTCGAATTCGTTGCGCTGAAAAGACATCCTATCTTTCGCCTGATGGGGACACTTACCCTAACAACGTAGTCAGATTGACCAATACATGGATTAAAACGTGGCTGCCACGTCGGATTTTGATAAAATCTTTGGAGCCTATTTTGTAAATTACTTATGCGGTCACTTCAATTTCCAAGGATAGTAGATTCTAATTTTCTATATTAATAAAATAATAATAATATGTTGACGTGTCAATTACAATATTAAATTGTTTTCCTCGAATTTAAAATAAGATAAAATAAACAACTAAATTTAAAACGATAAACTAACGTCGACACGAATGTTACGTGGGCCACTAATGTGTATCACGTGTATTGCATTAGGGATTATTTCCTAATACTATTCACGTTCGATAGTTTCACTTTAATTTTTAAATAATTATCTGATGAATTTTTCTTCATATATTTAACGACAAGTTAGGGGATTCTATTTGTATTCACGTCAAGAAAATGTATCACTTTTTTCGATGTTTCAAAATAGAATCAAAATGATCTCTGAATTGATCAGAAGAAGATTCTTTCAATTGAATCTCTTACGTCGGAACTCGTGATTATGGACCTGAATCTATTAGTATAGGACATTTTTTTTTCATTGAATGTTGAACTTATTTCTGGTTGCATCGTTTTTTATCTTGTTTATGCTATTATATGCGTGTAACATTTTCTTCGCAACTCTCTTCGTTTACTTAACGAAACACAAAACATTCAAGAGTTTTTCTTCATTTTTCGTTCATCAAACATCTAAGAGTTTTGTACTTTCTTTTCGTGACTTTTTTTTCCCGAGTATTTTACAAACTTTTATTTGTATTGCAATACAATGTGCTTAGGTATTGCATGACGATTAGTGTGGAACGTTAGTACACTGAATAAGAATATAATTTGCTAGTTATATTGGATTGCGAAAAGCTAATAAAGGAGATGATTAGCTGCACTAATCTTGATTGGATTAAACTAATCCTGGAAAGTGAAAACTACCCACCTGTGTTTTTGGTTGCTTCCAACACTAATCACCTCACCCATGACGTAATTAGCACTAATCCCAATTTTATATTAATTTAAATAATGAAAAATTCTGTTGCTTTCAGATTCAGATATCTGTAAAGCCTAAATCTGGCAGCAAGACCATTACTCGAGCAGAGAATAGAAATATCCACACACCCAAACACCACTCTACAGGACTACCAAAACTTATCCTTGCAACATGTTGGATGACCTTATCCTCGGTTCCAAACAGCACCTTACCCAATGGGTGGGACCCAAGTCTTTGGAAATTGTGAAATTATTAATTTACTAGAAAGATATCATGTTAGCTCCCCGATACTTGATGATGTGCTGTCAGTCCCAGAATATCTTAGTCACATGTATATATATTTTAGGGTAACATTGTTTCAATCTAGGTTAAAATTATTTTAACCCTCATAGTTTGAAAATAGATTAAAACAACTCTCAAATTATATTTATATTAAAAATAAATCTTAAACTATTAAAAATCTATAAAAAAAACTCTTGACAGTTAACCGGTACCCTCCCGTTCTGAAATTTACACATAGAACGGTTAACTGTTCTCTGAGAACGGCTAACTGTTCTATCTGTGGCGTTTTCCACGTGTAACGCACGGGAGAACAGGACGTGCGTTTTGGGGTGGACACCCCCCGCGCACTGGAACATGCTCCGCATGAGACCAACTGCACCCCCTGTTCTCCCCGTGCCCTGCATGTGTGCACGAGGGATTTCCACCCTCAAACGCATCTCCCAGAGAACGGCTAATCGTTCTCTGATAACGGTTAGTCGTTATCATACAGTGATACCCCGTGATCAATTATTATTATCACGGGTGTTAAACTGTAGGAGAACGGGGGACCGTTCTAAGGGTTCGCTCGCCCTCCATTCTCACCACCTCACATTTCTCTAACTCTTTCAAACCTCTCTACTATTGTCTTGCTCCGGAGAATTTTTGTAACACCCGGTATTTTGGCCGAAAAATTATCCCTCGAATTATCCAATGGAATTAGGTTTATATTAATGTAATTGGTGTTTTGGTAAAATCTGTTGGAATGTTTAGTGGGAAACTAAACAAGAGTGTAACCAAAACTAATCAAAACAAACCATTAGTTAGTGATGCATGGAAGGGCAGTTTGTGGAGGAATTAAAGTTGGTGGGAGGAAGCCAATGAATGGCTGCCAAGTGTTCAACTTGCTGAACAAGATATGTTCTTCCTTCTACGTGAAACCCTCATTTCTCTCTTCTTCGCTTTCTCTCTTCCAGACAAAGTGCGACAGATTTTCAAAACTCTGTCTTCTCCAGTTTTCTCTAGTTTTCTCCAGTAGAGGTTCGTGCATCACCGAGGTAACACGTTCAAGACTTGCAACTCTACAGCAACAGGTAAGTTCATGCGCCCTTAAGGCCCTACATCACGGAGGTACTAGGTTTTCCATTTCTGTCGGGTTGTTTCGGGTAGAAAAGTTAGAGTTATTATCTGAATTATCTGTTTTTTTTCTTATGTTCTGCTGTTTTATTCATGTTGTCTGCTGTTTTAAGTTGCATACATGATTTTTCCGAAAGACATGCAAAAGTTTTCTGTGCACCAGATTTGAAGTTATGAAAGTTAAAAATGTGAATGTAATGTATGGTTAAGTGTGGACGAGGACTAGCACCCTGTTATCCCTATTAAGTACCAGACGTGTACTCCTGTTGCGCCAGCTACAGACTTCTGTGTCCACTATCTTTGTCTTTTAGTGCAAACGTCCACAGACTCCTGTGCCCGCTGTTTCGGTCTTTTATTTCAAACGTCCACAGATTCTATCTTCTGCCCGATTGTCCACAGCCCCCGATTGTCCACGGTTACTGTAGCCTTCCACAGTATGTCTTCTAATTTACGTTTTTCCCATTTTTATTTCCTGTTTTATTCTGTTTCTTTATTTCAATCGTCTATCTCTGTTTCCTATTTTTCATAGTTTCTTCTGTTATTCACTCATGTAACCCAGTTTTAAATTAGTTCTTGTTCTCTCTCTATGATTCTGTAATTCTGATATTCACCGTAGTTTCTTTCTCTGTAAAGTGTTCTTCTGTCACTGTAGTCCAAATTTTTAATACGTCTACTGATTTCTTGTATCTCGTTTCTGAATTCTGTTAAAGTTTAAAAGTAAAGTTCAAAAAAAATATGTCATGTTTTAAAATGTCCGGAGTGATGGCTTGGCTCTCGGATCCCGATTGGGACTGGGTTTCGGGCTGTCACAGTTTTCGTTGTATAAGCAACGACAATGGATTCTAATTCACCTAGAGCAGTTGATCTAGACGAGCCAACAACTTTTGATGTCGATCTGGATTGGTATTCACACGCCACTCCTTCATATAATGATCTTCGAGCATTCGATCACTTATATGGAAATGAAGAAATCGAGGTGCATTCGACCTCTAGAACTCTAGATGAGGAGCTTCGAATACCAGTCGGTTCGGAAGATGATGAGGTGGAAAACAGACCGGTAAAAGAAGAAATCTCATTAAATTTTTTTTTAGGAAAAAATATAGTTATTTAAAGATGTTAAAGCGGAAATAGTCGAATATTCTTTGGAAAATAGTTATGGGGTAAAATTCATTAAAAGTGGTAGGTGGCGACTGACGGGTGAGTGTGAAGATGGGTGCGAGTGGAGACTCTATGCTTCTCAGAAGTAAGACGAGCTGACGTTTCAAATAAAGAGTTTGATCGATTCTCACAGCTATTCGAGGAAAATGGAGAATCGACACGCTAAAGCAAAATGAGTGGCAAATCATTATTTAGATAGGTTCAAAAGTCAACCTATGTAGGAAATCTCTTCCATTATCGAGACTGTGAGGAAGGATTTGACTGTCACATTACACCCAGTATTGCCAAAAGAGCAAGAAGCGTAGCTCGAACAATTAACGAAGGCAAGGGCGACGAACAATACAAGCTAGTCTGGTCGTACACAGCAGAAATATATAGATCAAATCCGGGTAGCACATTACAAGTACATACTTACGAGATGGGGCATGATTCATTGGTATGTCAAAGAATGTATATGTGCATGACTGCTTCCAAGTCGGGTTTGCTGCAGTATGGTCACCCTGTTATCTGCTTGGATGGTTGTCATCTTAACCGCTCGTGTCCCGGTCAATTACTCACAGCCGTCAGTATTGATGGCAACGATGAAATATATCTTGTTGCTGTTGCTAACGTCAAAAAAGAGTGCACGGACACATGGACGTGGTTTTTGCAAATATTAAAGCGAGACCTAAACACTGAATCGAGACGGGGGTGGACAATTGTTTCCTATCGACAAAAGGTATAATACATTTCCAATTGTTATTTCAAAATATGGGCGTTTTGGTAATTATATTGTTTGATGTTGACTCTGTTATTCTTGTCAATTATTAGTTGTGTAATTGTACTGTATAAATAAGTTATGTCTAAGAGACTGTAATTTAAGTGGGACCGTTTGTGACCCCTCCAGCCTTTCCTGGGAACTTAATTGGAAAGGTAATTTTGTCTAGGAGATTGTCCAGTATAGTCTTTTATGAGAATTATCCTGATTAGTACTTTCCACGTTATATTAACTCTGATTTTCTTTCAAATATTAGGGTTTGCTGACGGCTACAGAAGTGGAATTTAAAGAAGTCGAACACCGATACTGCCTCATGCATAGGTACGCAAACTTTAAAGGCCAATTTCAGGGCAGAGCCTACCGAGATGCGATGTCGAATGCAACCAGGGCAACCACAAGGTGGCATTTTGAAAAAAAAAATGCGTAAATTACACCAGCTTAGCCTAGAGTCCCACACATGGTTTCGAGCAGAAGAGCCTAGATATTGGGCTAGTCATGTCTTTTCTTCGAATCCCAAGTGCGACATAGGATTGAATAATTTGTGCGAG
The DNA here is from genome assembly GCA_022432975.1 of Begonia masoniana. Lineage (NCBI taxonomy): Eukaryota > Viridiplantae > Streptophyta > Magnoliopsida > Cucurbitales > Begoniaceae > Begonia > Begonia masoniana. The sequence continues at coordinate 4,536,131 of CM039506.1, forward strand.
TCATTCAATGCACTTCTATTGCTGGTCAGGGACAAACCGATTATGACCATGTTTGAGATGATCCAAAAGAGCATGATGACTCGCATTGTGAAGAATTTTGAGAAGATAGCCCAATCAACAGACATCGTGTGTCCCAAGATAAAGAATAAGCTTGAGAAGCTAGAAAGTGCAGCTCGAAATTAGAGTGCTTAGCTTGGGGGAGGTGCACGATTTGAGGTCAGCAACGGCTACGAACAATACATGGTTGACATGAACACGGGTGTGTGCAACTGCACTAGGTGGGAGCTTACTGGAATCCCGTGTGTTCATTCCATTCCATGCATGTATTTCATGAGAGTGACACCGAAAAATTACGGGCATCCATGCTATCACCGGACAACTTACCTGTAGATGTACTCACAGTTTATTCAACCCGTGAGCGGTCAACAAATGTGACCGCAAATACCAGATCAACAGGAACTGATCCCGCCCAGAAGATATCATCAACCAAGTAGGCCGAAGAAGACAAGAGTGCAAGATGTCGATGAACCGTCAAGTTCGACAATGAGTAGGCAGAACTCAAAGATGACTCGCGGTATATGTCAGCAGAAGGGGCACAATAGTCGCACTTGTCCTCACTGGGGATCCACTTCAGGCGCTGCTTCTCAAGTCACGTTTATGAGTTTTACACATTTGACGGGACGCAGGTACAGTTCGACACATTTCCCTCGTTATCACAGTCATTCTTTTTTAATATAGTTTCTATTATGTGTAGGAATCAGGGACGGGCGACCGAGGTAGCAATTATTGACTATTGTAATTTTGGTGTTAGGTCCGTTTTTTCAAATTTATTTGACTAACCTAAAATAAAAAATTTTTATTTAAAAAATAATAATTACAATTTGAAATATCTTCGGGATGTAATTTGTTATATCAGCTTCATCAGATTAGAAGTGTAACATCCGGTTTTACGAGGTTTTGATTTTATGACGAATAATGACATTTTTGTAAAATATGTCAAATTAAGTCAATTTTACGAATAGAAAGCGTTATTAGGATCCTAATGATTAATAAGGATTTTAGGAAAATTCTGGAAATTTTAGGAGTGGTGACACTAATTTACGAGAATTATGTTTCTCGTAATGTAAAGGACATTTTAGTAAAAATAGTAAACGTGGTCCGTTTTGCAAACGGACAGTTTTATTAGGACCCTAATAATAAGTTGGAATTATTGGTGAAATTAGGAAATATGAAGAAACCGAATCGTTAGCTAATTAACGAAATAAGGACGAATCAAATAGAAAATAAGTAAAAATGGCAAAAAGGTAATTTGTGAATTAAAATTATAATAAAAACAATTCCCCCCCGCCCCTTGCAATTCACGATTTCCAGAGAAGAAATTCTTTCTCCCCTCCCTGCGTTCTCTCATCCCCGTCGACGATTCCTCCACGCACACCGGCGACTCTTCCATTTTCAACGACCGGTTCTTCGCGTTTTCTCCTCCTTTCGCAACCCTAGGTACGAATCTATAGTTTTTGGACGTTAACTCTCGATTTCTAGGTCGTTAAACGGTTAGGGTTTTGATTAGGGTTTTGCGAAATAGCCGAGTTATGTTAGGAAATGTTAGATATAACCCTATTTATGATCAATGGGCATTATTGGATGAGATTATGAGTGTGGTTATTGTTTAGTTGAGAAATTGGACATTTGGAGCTTAGAAATCTCCATTAATTGAGGTTTAGGATTTGCGAGCGTAAATTGCTCGATGAAATGCCCGAGAGAAGTTATTTAGAATCTTTTGAAATTTCCTTTAGTTAGAAGTTTCATTAGATTTTAAAGTTTCATTGTCTAGACTCGATTTTAACAAAGGACTTCGTTAAATGCTCTAGGAAGCAAAGCTCGGGACGAGGTGCTCAGTGGCCTAAAGACGACAGGTAAGTTTCTTGTGACTTGTTTGGTCGATTGGCCTACACCATATGATTATATGTTGGTTGAGAAAATTGGAGAATGTAGGTTGTGTTGGGTAACTAGATTGGGTAGTCAGTTTTAGTTAAGTGTAGTATGTTTAAGTTCATTGTTTATTTATGCTTTGTTTATGTTTATAGCATTGCACATGTTCACGCATCATGTTTCTGACAAGCACGAAAAATGAATTTTTATGCATGTTTTCATGAAACGGAAAAGGATCACGAAAAGGTATGAATGTATGTAATCTGGTCACGTCGGTGGCGGTGGTTCAGACATGGCTGCTTGGGGAGCATGTTTTCCCCCCGGGTAGATACGAGGGGCTATCCAATCACCGGATGTGCCGCTTCTATCTACTGAGAGTGAGGCCTCAGTGACGTAAATGAAATGAAATGAAATGTATAGCGAAAAGGTAGGATGCATGTTTTACGAACCGCATGCATAATATTCATTTGTATTTACGTAGACTTACTGAGCCTTTAACTCATAGTGTGTCTGTATGGTGTAGGTGATTTTGAGACAGGTGAGGATGACGTTCCTCCTCCTGAAGCATGAGTCCAGTTGAAGAAGAATGATCGTGGGAGTGTGCTGGCGCAGTCGAGGCATTTCATGACCCGTGGGGACGTATATAGGTAATTTTGGGCTATTTTGGATAGAAAATGTTTGAGGAAAATATTTGTACAGATAGAATATTATAGGATGTTTGGATCTGGGTTAGTTAATAGGTTTATGTTTTGAAGTTTTTAAACATTTTGGAAACTTATTTTGGTGATTTTAAAACAGGAGGAAACATTTAGTTTTTAAACGGATCCACGCGGTTCGTTTTCGTGAAAACGTATTTCGTGTTAAATGCGTCTCGAGTTGGTATTAAGCGAGAGTATAGTGATGTATGAGTATCGAGTGGTTTAATGTTGAAATGTATGGTTGCGGTGTACATTGAAATTGTGTTAAAGAATTAGTTAAGTTGTGTTTATAGTTATAAGGGTATGCAGGAAGAGAAGGAAAGAAGTAGAAGGAAAGAAGAGAAAAGAAAAGGAAAAGAGGGAGGCGAGTCCTCTGGAAAAATTCCAGAGGACTTGGCGATCGATTGCCTGTTTTGGGCGATCGATCGCCCCTCTTTGGTCGCATCGCGATCTGCGATCGCCTGGTGAGGCGATCGCTGGCAAAACCAAGCGATCGCCGATGGGCGATCGATCGCCCGTTTTGGGCGATCGATCGCACCTTCATTTTAGGGGGTGATTGCCCCTTCTGCCCTTGTTTCTGTCGGTTTCCACTGTTTCAATTGTTTTTAACTTTTAATTACGTTTTCTTTTAATTGTTTTAAAGTTTTATTAAGTGGTTTTCAAAATAGATCCGAACGTTGTTAACAATTTCGATTTCGATTTCAATTCCGACTTAACAAGATTTAATTCCGTTCAAACGAGTTATAAAGTTTATAAAGATAAAAAAAAAAAGTAATACGGGATAATAAGGGAATAGTGCAAGCGATGTTACAAGAAGTACATCGCAAAGTTCAATGCTTGTAAGGCAGGTTTGAGTGCTCAAAATATTTCATATTTTAATGATTTTTTTTCAGGATGTAATTTGTTATATCGGCTTCATCGGACTAGAAAGACATCACAAAACTTAGTACTTGCAAGGCAGGTTTGAGTACAGTTCAACTCGAACCTGCTTTGCAAGCATTAAGCTTTGCGATGTCCTTCTGGTCCGATGAAGACGATATAACAAATTACATCCCTAAAATATTTCAAATTGTAATTATTATTTTTTAAATAATTTTTTTTATTTTAAGTTATGTTAAAAATACTTATCTATTAAAAGTTATTCAAATTAGAATTATTTATTTGTTTCAGTTTATTTAAACAAAAAAAATTAAAAAAATGGACAGAGTTTGGTTTATTTTATGATTCCTCCATATCTATCTTCAAACAGTTCCTGCAAATTCAAATCACAAATATAGACCCAACAACCTTATTCTAGTACGTATAATAAACATCAAGACATAAAATGAAAAGTAAAGTACTTCAAAATACAAAAAAGTACAGTATATCATATTTACAGACGAAAAATAAAGTACATAAAATGAAATACAAAATATAAAATATCCTATGTCGGTGGGACATCGTCGTCTCCATCCACCATCTAATCCGTTAGCTTGTCAATGAGCTCTCGAAGGGACTCACTGAGATAGTCATGTGATTCAACCACCTTTTTTAGCGATTTTCCACTAGGGTTAAGGTTTTTGGGTTGGTTTTTCGATACATATGCTGCATCTAATACATATGCTGCATCTGCTGCATCATGTCCCAGCTACTATGAACTTGAGGGGCAAATGGCGGTGCGGTCGCGTCCTCGGTGGTGGTGGCGTGCTCTGTGGTAGGGGCATCATCGGTGGCAGGGGGCGTCCTCCATCGGAACATCCCGCAATGTGGAGGCTCTGGAATCTCCCTTGACATCTAAGACCCGTCGACTTCAACTATGCCCATCCGAGTCAAATGGATCTTGTCAAATAGATCAACAAATCTGTGCGATCTGATCTGTTCTCCACTGAGTACCTGAATCTGAGAATGTTGGAGGATCTTCCAAATCAAAGTCCCAAACGACAGATTTTTATTCTTGGTTCGCTCGATCTCAAGCATGTGATCTATAATCATGTATCCCAGGTCGAACAGCGTGCCGCTGTAGAGCTTCTTCATGATGTATAAATCCATCCAGCTGACGAGATCTCTATGACCATCCCTCGACAAGATGGTGTGGCTGATCAGGTTGTGTACCACTCGAGCTTTGATGTTGAGAGCCTTCGATCTCGGCTTCACGAGCCTTGCAATTCTCGAATTGCTGTGGATTTTCCTAAGGAACTCTAGTCCCTCTGCTGCTTTAGAGAAATCACACTCTCGAGAACTGTGATAGTATCTATTCGCCTCAGTGTCGGTAAATCCCAGCAAATCGTTGATAACAGCTGGAGAGACGAAAATTTCTATACCGAATAGGTACGTCTTCAACCACCTGGACCTCCCGGTACTAACTAAGTTGGCATAAAACAGGCAAATAACTCTGTCGCAACTGTCGCTTTTCATGTTGTATACCCCGTGCAATGAGATGTTGTCAAACATCTCCTTGACCTTCAAAGACTCCCAACCGCTAAAGTTTGCAATTTTCCCATAAATAATCGAGCGAATTCCCGTATCCCGCTTGAACTGCTCTTGGCACCCTCGTTACGAAATTCTATGGAAAAATAACCAAGGGGCGGTTGTGGCACTTGATCCGGCGCCCGGTTTGATGGGCCACCTTGTTACATCTGGGGAGCCTTTCGATCAATAACATTCTTGGGGGGGCTATTTTTGGGTTTGAGGGTTTTTTTTTTTTTTTTGGGATTTTTTGGAATTTTCGGCGAGAAAACAGCTCGAATTTTGGGATTTTCAATGCGAAAACTTTTTTGTGATTTTTGCAAAAAAACCCTCAGTTTTTAGTGATTTTCCACTAGGGCTAAGGTTTTTGGGTCGGTTTTTCAATTTCCTCAAAGGTTTTTTGCAGATTTCGGTGAAAAACGGTCGGATTTGATGATTTCGGCAACAAAACGCACGGATCTGAGGGTTTGGACGAGAGAAAACTCGGGTTTTCTGCAGAAAACCAGTCTGTTTCCTTATATACTAAAGCAAAACGGCAAACTGTGTGAGGGTGACCACCCCCACGTGTTCTTAGAACGGCAAACCGTTCTATGAACAGGGTGGAGACCTCCGTTCTAAGGTGCGTGGGGTCTTCACCCTCATATGCACCTCCCGTTCTAGCGCGCACGTGTGGGGGACGAGGAGAATGCCCCGGATAGAACGATTAGCCGTTTTATGTGTAAATTTCAGAACGAAGGGTTATCAGTTAATCGCTAGGGTTTTTTTGATAAGTTTTTGATACTTTAAGGTTTATTTTTAGCATAAATATACTTTGAGAATTTTTTTAATCCAACTCTAAACTTTGAGGGTTAAATTGATTTTAATCATTCAATTTATTAAATGTTTTATAATTTTATTTCATTTTAAATTAAATTTCATGTTAAAATATATTATTACTTTTATGTTACTTACATAAAATAAGAAGATTTAGGTAAATATTTTAATAAAATTGACTGTACAACTATTTAAATACAAGGTCCGAACTATGAAGAATTGAAAAAATGGAAACTAGGAAGATTAATTTTAAACAAACTTAAACTATGAGAAATAATAAATATATAGTTTATTTTTATTCATCTTCTACTAATAAAATATGAATGCCTTTTCGAAGGTATAAGATTTAAAAATTGTGGTTGTATTTATCAATTATCATCCAAAATACATTTCTTCGTTTTAGGATCAATATTCACGTGTTATGTACATGACATAAAAATTAATATTATTTGATAAAAAAAATTCAATATTGTGACTTGGAGATGAAAATGAGCATTTGTTCTTCAAGTACATTCACTTGAAAATTATAAGGCATAATAGAAAATTATAAAAATAAAACCAAGTGTAAATATTTAATAAATAAAAATAATATTAAGTAAACTTGAGAATTAACTAGAAAAAAGATCATTTATTGCTTAATTATGTCAACCATGGATTTAATATCATATTAATTTAGAAAAATGAAAATTATCATTTATAAAATAAATATTAGGGTCAAATTTTGGTATCACATGGAAATGGATTTGATAAGCATTTATTATTAAAAATGAAAGATGGGATCTAAATTTGACCTTCCAAAAAAGTAGAATTTGTCATTTTGTGTTTTTTAAATATATATTCTCTCATTTTTATGTTTTTATTTATTTTTTTTCTCCACTCTTAACTGCCACTGTACCCCTGTGTGCTTCTCTCTAATACGTAAGTCATCTCTATCGTGCATTTTTACATCCTATTAAGAGTTTGGTCTGATTCGAATTCTATTTGGATCAGGTTGGTCGGCCTACAATTTAGATGAGAGTTTTGTTTCTTTGAAAATGTATAGAAATTAGAGTAACAAAATTTACAATTGTATTTCGATTTTCACATAGTGATATTATCCTCTACCTATAATTTTTCTCTAAAGGGCTTTTCCAGTTAAATATAGTGTCCCACTTTCATATTTTTCTTTTTCGGTTATCATTTGATTTCTAACAATTGCTACCAGAGCCTATTTGGTTACTAAATTCTACACGAGTTTTAAAATTCTTCGAAACATCAATATCTCCGATCGTTTCACATCGAATAAAGTTTTTTTGTAATTTTCAAAAAATTTCAATTTTTAAAAAAGTAAAAAGGATAAAGAAAAGTGCGAAAAATTGTTTCTCCTGCCATTCGTCTTCTTCATCAAGACTTGTTCTTCTCTACCACAAATATGGCCGCCACATATATGGCCACCACCAATGGTTCTTGATCGACATGACCATCCTTTCGTCCATTGAAGATCGGACCCTCTATCGACTATCTGCCATTTCCAGTCAATACTCTCCTTCTACAAGTTGTCATTGGAGAAGAAACTCACGAGTAAGACCTCAACGATTTTGAGTAGAATTTTGTTTTCAAAATTTTGATTTTTAACGTCAAATTCAAATTCATAGTTATGCTTATCCGCAAAAAAAAATTGTTGGAAAAGTCATGACTTTTCTAGGAATATCTGAAATTGTTGGGATTAATTTTTGTTTAAAATTCAAGCTTTGTTTGTTCGAAGTTTTAGGAGATTTACAATTTTTTGGACAAACTTATTTTGATATCAAATGCCAGATTAGAATCGCATGAATATCTTAATCTTCAGCATTATCTTCCATTTGAAGTTTAAACTAGGTTTGAATGTTGTGTTATTTGCAATTGTTTTTAGACAATAATATTTTATTTGATTTTGAGACTGATTAGGTATCACAGAAATATCTGAATTTCGAAGATACTTTTGAAATATTTGATATCAGTTATTTTCTGCTTAAGCTTATAGTATAGAAATGTTATTAAAGTTAGTTATTTTATTTCAGATATTTTATAGAAGATTGTATTTGAGCGCGATGAAAACTTTGAAGTAAATCTTTCACTTTTGGATAAGAAATCAATATTTCATACGAAATGATAACGATAATGAAATTGTAAAGAGTTTTGAAGAAAGAATTGTAGGATCGTTATTGTCTAAGAGGGGGGGTAAATTAGAAATTTCTTAATCTCTTTTACTAACTGTAATAAAAAAATTCTCAATTAATTGCTTACTGATTCAAATAAACAGAGAGAGAGAAAAAAAAACAACACCGAGAGTTTTTACCTGATTCGGCCAAAACCTGCCTACGTCCACGCTTCAAGGTTTCTCCCTTGAAGATTCTTAACTTCTCCTCAACGAGAATTCCAGATCGAGCTTCACAGGCGTTGATCTACAGCCTTACAATTCTGGATTGAATTTCACGGACGTCAATCCACTGCCTTTAAGGTTTTACAGATTTGAATGAATGAGCACAAGAGCTACACTTTCTCAAAAAGGAATCTCCAGTTTAAGAGTAGAGAAAATGTAGAAGAAAATACAGAGTATGGCAAAGTATTTGCTCGTAAAGATTTGAAGATAATTTCAGCAAAAAGTAAAGTAATTCGCCCGAGCTTCTTTCTCCCCTTTATACTCTGTCTGTCATCGGCTTCAGATCTGAAAAGCTTCTCATCTGAATATGAAAATCTTATGACCGTTGGAGAAACATCTGTACATAGATAGTAAGCCGTTGCGGTCTGAAGTCGCTTTCGTTCGTTGCCACTAATGGTCTGGAGTTAAAGCTCTGGACAAATGTTACTGTTGCTTCGCGGTATTTTAAATATCAGTGTTGGCGGAAAAAGTACTGTTCAGCGGTAGATGTAACTTTACAATGCTTAAACTGTCATCGGTAGATGTACGTGGTCAACGTCACTTTCTTCTGCAGGTAGATGGCATTCTTTACTGTGCCGCCGAAAGATACTGTTCAGCGGTGGATGTTGTCCTTGAAGTACCAGCGGTGGATGTTGTCTTTGAAGTACCAGCGATGAATGTAAATTTTGTCGTTTTGCTAGCGGTAGAAGTAACCTTTGGAAGACTCTGCCAGCGGTATATGTAGTCTTTGTCGTTTTGCTAGCAGTAGAAGTAAACTAAGGATATGTAGTCTTTGTCGTTTTGCTAGCGGTAGAAGTAAACTAAGGAAGACTCTGCCAGCGGTATATGTAAACGTTGTCGTTTTGCTAGCTGTAGAAGTCTTCTCTTCTACTTCGGTGGATATGCAGTATTTTATCAGTTTTAGCTCTGTTGCTATCACACCCTGAACATTTAACCAAATTTGTTAAAGAACTAAAATACTCTTTTCAAAGGGCATTTCCACTTAAAAACTAGAAAAAAAATATAATAAGGTCAATATTTAATTTATTAATCAATTTATTAATCTCATCAACATGATTCATTAATATCATATATTTACCTTAATCAAATTACACTTCTTAAAAACACATCACCAAAAACATTATTAGACTTAAACATTATTTAAGTCAACAAGAATTATGATATAACAAGTGAAGATGCAAGATATGCTCGCACATATTTGGATGATGTTTCGTTGGATTAGAAGATGTCATCATCGTGATTTAAGTGTTTATAAACCTGATTAGCATCAGTTGCTAAATTTACCCTTAAGAACCTTTACAGTTTAATAATATGTATTTTTCTCTGTGACTGGCAGGTGCCATGCGTTGCAAATCTCATTGAAGGGTTTGTTGAAGTTTTTAAGATTTGTTGAAATTTTGAATGTTTGATTCTTGCATCAGAGTTTGTTTTGAAATGGAGATTATTTAGTGTTTTGAATTTGTTTTGATTAGGCTAACGAGTCTGCACTATGAAACTTTGCTACAAGATTCATGTCAAGCTGAATATTAGAATTTGATGTGACTTAAATTTAATTTTAAATCCGATTAGTAGGTCTGCATTGTACGTGGCATTTAGAGTTTTATTTCTATATGAATTCATATAACATAGAATCACAAAATTCGCGTTTGTTTTTTTCACTCTTCACACACTAATACTATTATCTACACATAATATTTCTCTAAAAAAAAATTTCCATATAAATACGATGTTCCACTTTCATATTTTTCATTATTAGTTGTCGTTTGATTTCTTAAAAAATAGTCTTGTGGTGCACAACCCACTTACCCTCTTTTAAAAGATAATGACAAGAACAAATCATGCTTTCTAAATTCAAAGTGGAAAACCATCAATGACAAGGGTTTAGATCCAAGATTGAAAATATCATGTTTTCCCTTTACTTTTTTTTTTGAACATTTATGAGAATGTGAGATATTGAGTTGTTTAATTATGGCAAAAAAATAAGAGCTTTATAATAATTATGGTTGCCTGTGTATAGAGATTGTACATACTTATTATGAAACTAGAAGCTAATTAATCCAATGTAAAATTATAAGGACTGTAATCTCTATTCATTTTTTTAAATCAGGGCATTAATATAATAGAACATGATCCATAAGATATTATAAATAATTGTTATTTATTTATTCGTCAACAAATAATTAATGCATTGCAAGTCAATTAAATATTTTTTTATTTTACTATTATGGACTTAATAATATAAAATAGTACCACGTCAATTCCACTAAAGATGCTTATTTTTCAATTTTATTTTCAATAATATATAGACAAATAGGGTACATTTTAATAATTAGAAGCAATAGTAGATGATACTGATTGATCAATAATAAATGATAATAAACTTATATTTGAGATATTAATAAATTTCTTGTTTGATTAAATATTATTTGAGATAATTTTTTTATTTATATTTTGTCATTTTAAATAACAAATTTTACACAAAAATTATAGTTTTAATATTGCAAGTATAATTAAATCTAGTAAATACAATCAAATTAGGGCTTGGCACGGTCCAGTCCGGGCCGGTTCTGACCTTGAACCAGACCGGACTATTGGTTTCAAGAATTTATTTCTCGAAACTGAAACTCGTCCATAGCGGAACCGGTATCAAACCGGAACCAGACCGAATTCCCTCTCATGCGTTTTAAATTTAAAAATAAATCAAACCAGGGACGAAGAGAAGGAAATTAGCTTCTATTTACCGAAGGAGAGGACTAGGACTTTGTCGCTGTCGATGACCGTCAGAACTCTATGAGGGTCGGTGAGAACTGTGCAGTTAGAGAATTCTTCTCTGATGCTTCTCTGCAATGTGGCAGCAGTCGCAGAATCAATCGAAGCAGTGGCCTCATCTAGAACCAGAATTCTGTTTTTCCTTAGCAGGACTCTTCCGAGGCAGAACTGTTGCCTCTTGCCGGCGCTCCAATTCTCCCCTTCATTGCTCACTGTACAATCCAACGAACCCTCAATTTAGTATCATCGCCCAATTGGGATTTCTCAGGTACAGTTAGTTATTATTTTGAGAAATCAAACTCACCATGAGTCGGTTCTCCCGTGGAAATTCTCGGTCCCGGCACGGGAAATCGGGGACCGGACCGCTATTCCCGGTTCTTCAATCCATGGAGCCGAGACAGGTTGCATGGCAGGCAGAACCGACCAAGAACCGGCCCGGACCACCGGTTCGGTCCAGTTTTGCTGTTCGAGGCTGGTTCGGCCCACTCCTAAATAAAATAATTCTTAGAAAACTAATATTTTGTTAACACAACAAATGGGTAGACTAATATGGAAAGGAGAATGTCTTCAACTCGATATATCATATATAATTTATCTAGAGATGTATTATTTATTGATTAATTAAATGTTTAGGTAAACTATAAATTATCATAATTTGTTTTTTGAAATCAATATTAAATAAAATATTATATGAAAATTACAATTATTTTATATATTTTTTCAATCATTATTATAATAAGCAATCGTAAGACGTGGAAACAGGTAGGAAAGAACATCTGGGAGTCTAAGCCTATTACCGCACAGAAGACGAATCCCAGCCTCTGTATTTCGGCTTCACTGTCTCTCTCTCTCTCTCTCTCTCTCTAACTCGTTTTTTCTCACTATACATTTTGACTGAGAGATGAAGATCCGCTGCGACGTCTGCGACGTAGACGAAGCCTCTGTTTTCTGTGTCGCCGACGAAGCCGCCATTTGCGCTGCTTGCGACCACCGTGTCCACCATGCGAACAAGCTTGCTTCGAAGCACCGTCGGTTTTATCTTCTCCAACCATCCTCTGCGAAGGAATTCACTCTCTGCGATGTCTGCCAAGTATGTATCTTCCTCTCTTTCTTTCCTTTTCTCTTCCTTAGATTCTGATGCGGTAGCGTCGCATATTTGAACTTCTGTATCTTTTGCTGTAGGAGAAGAGAGCTTTTTTGTTCTGTCAGCAGGATAGAGCGATGCTTTGTAGAGACTGTGACGTTCCGATTCATGGGGCTAACGAGCTCACGAAAAAGCACGATCGGTTTCTTCTGACTGGGATTAAGCTTTCGGCGACGTCTGATTTATATACACCATCTAAACCAGCCTTAACCGATGGAAATCCTAGTTTTGGTTCTGATCTTAAACCAAAGCCTGTGGTTAAGAAACCTGTTTGTGTGTCTGTTTCTGCTTCGTCTGCAATGCTGAATCTGGAATCTGGCAGTAAAACTTCGTCAAATATACCACATGGCGTGCCTTTGAATGAGGGCGGTGAGGAAAATTGGATAGCTAATGAAGAGGGTGGCTCGTCCAGTAGCATCTCTGAGTATTTGATAGAGACGCTTCCTGGGTGGCACGTTGAAGATTTTCTGGACTCGTCTCCTGCTCCTTTTGGGTTTTGTAAGGTATTGATTCATCTCTCTCTCTCTCTTCTAGAAACAGGAAAGACAATTCTATCTGAATGAGTGAGTAAGTGGGTGTCCATAATTTCAAATTTGAAAAAAATAATTGATTTGTGTGCTGATTTTTCAGACTGATGAAACAACCCTTCCATTCATGGATCATGAACTCGAAAACAGTCCGAGTGTTTTCTGGGTTCCTCAGGCAGCATCTTCTCTGGGTCCTCCAGAAACTATGAGTGGGCTGAATATGTCGAATGAATCACTAGAATGGAACGTCAAAGTGAACAGAGGAGGGTCAGGGTGGATAGACGATGGTTTCACAGTCCCACAAATCAACCCTGCATCTTCTGGGTTCAGGAGATCCAGGCCATTTTGGTAGAACAAGCTTCCATCAAAGCACCAAGCTCTGTGCTTTTTCAGTTTCCTAATTCTCAGTTTCAATTTTCTGTGTAGTCTCCTCGTCTGTAACTTAGGTTTCGGCATCTGGGTCTGGTTTTTTTATTTTTTCCTCCTCTCTCTTTTTTGTTAGCACCTTTTTCAGTGATGCCTTCTGTCTACTGCGCCTGCTATTGTGAATATATCAGTAGTGCTCCTCAAATTTGGCTACTGTTTTACCATCTCATACGTCAAATAAGCTCACAAATCCCCCTTTAAAATGGCAAAGATACGAAGCTGACTGATAGGTGAGGCCTTGTTTGAGTCGTTGGTCAGAGTATCTGAGAAATTACATTGGGAGTGTCATAAACAGTTGAAATTCAATGCACTTGTTCATTAAAAGCCCAAATTTTGTATGATTGAAGAAATGATAGTTAGAAGCTGCATATGTTGGAGACTTGAGTGCATGTCTTTCTTCAATCCCACTTGCTAAAATGTCATGACTTAAACAAAATAGCAAGAGAAAGAACTTAATGTACAAATATATTAACGATTACAAAGTTTATGTATCACCAAACCAAAAGCATAATGAAATTATAAAACATAGAGTAAAGTGTAATTTAGAACTTAATGTTCAAGGAAATTTACAAGTTAATCTTTAAAACTATTTTTTTTTTGACAAGTTGTAAGCAATTTTTCCATTAAAGTTAGCATTTTTATATCACGTTTTTCATTTAATATGATGTTTTCAACTTGATTTTTAACATCTCTGGTGATATCTAACTTGATTTCGAACTTTTTATCTTCAAAAAAGATATCGACAAACTTCAAAATCGGTTTAGAAATCAGGTTAAAACAACACTCTAAATGAAAAACATGGTACATCTGTTGTTGTATTTTTCCTTTTGACCTTTTAGCATCACTTTCTTCTTTGCCTTCCGATTCACAAACTTTGCTTGTTGGAGGATCTGCAGATATTTTGGCAAAAGCGTTTGGAGATACCTTGGCCTTCTCCCTTTTCATGTCACTCTGCAAACTTATTCAACAATGAGTTATTTTTCAAGGAAATTTGGCCAAATTCAATATGTCGCCTTTGTCTAAGGTCGATTTCTTAATAAAATGTTGTATGTTTCTTAATAAAGTTCTTCCTTATGTCCCTCATTTATTATACAATTTTCACCAATTAAGTATTCGAAAGTCTCACTCAAAATTGAAAGTGGAGTGTGAGACTGCTGATTTATTTTTCATGGTTTTGCAAGAGGATTCTACTGGAGTGTCTCATTTTATTATATAGTTTCTACCCAATGAGTATCCAAGTGAGCACTCAAAGTTGAAGATGGAGCAAGGAATGGTAGAAATCATGAGAATGATTATTATTCATATTACTATTTATTTATTTTTATACAGAAGAAGATCATAATTGTTATCCACGTAAATTTATTAGCGCATTTCTAAACGTGTCACTGCTTAATATAATGTGCTCTACGAATAGTTTAACTGAAGGTATTATCGTAAATTTATTAGCATATTTCTAAACGTGTCACTGCTTCATATAATGTGCTTCACGTAAATTTATTAGCATATTTCTAAACGTGTAACTGCTTCATATAATGTGCTCTACGAATAGTTTAACTGAAGGTATTGTCGTAAACCAATTCTTTCTAACCAAAGACATCATCATGTTACATATCAGATGAATAACATGTAATAATATATATGATCAAACAGATATATGTGGACAGGTGATGGGCATATGAAAATAAAGTCAAATCCCCAAACTTAGCACATACACTGTCAATTATAGTACTGCCTTGTCGAGGAAAGTGCTAATCATCTTTATCTCATGCAGATGATGTGCAAGGACTTTCCTGTCAATTACAGTGATTGGGGCAAGCTAGCAAACTGTTGACGCGATAGAAAACACGACGTAGAACGTCAAAACGTTGACTGAAGATAGGAAAAATTTTATTTATTTTATTTTTTAGAAGCTAAATGTCTGAGTTGCCTCTCAAAGCTTAATTTATAGCCACAGCCCGACTGTCCTCATTTTTCATCTTTTATTTTTTATTTTTTTTGTGGATTTTCAATATCTACTCTTTTTTTCTTTTTGATGAGTTGCCCACTCATTTTAAACGTGTTTCCACCCTTTGCTTTAAATTTAAACACTTCGTGACAAAGTAATTTATAGCACTATAAATGTTAGAATTTGGTGTGACCCGAATTCTATATGGGCCAGACCGGTTAGGCTCATTTTGGGAATCTCATTAGGGTTTTGTTTTCTCTATAAATTGATGTAAACTAGAGTCACAAAACGTGCGGTTGTATTTCGATCTTCATAGTAGATTTGTTCCTCTGCCCATGATTTTTTCCCATAAAAATTTTTCTACGTGAAATTCGGTGTTTATTATTTTCTCTTTTTTCTTTTTTCGTATTTCTCGATCGTTCGTTTCAGATGGATTATGGCGTCTAATCCTAACAATAAATGTGTCTGACCTTGAGTTACAAAACTTCACTTCCTATCTAAGTATAAATTTTAAGTCGGGCAACACTTCATTACTCTTTTTTTATGCGTCCCACATAATTATTTGTGTCTTTACATGGTTCAGTCAGCGTTTTGGGATTCATGGTGCTTTGTCGCTTTCTATCTACTGCTTCTGCACAACACATGAGATTCTATATTATTTATTACATTAACAATTGCAAGTAATTATTTCAGTTGGTGCTTTCCAATCAAGGTATATATCCAACTTAAGTTTTTCATCATTTACTCTCAGAGTTAATTCACCAAGTTGTACAACAATTAGTGCAAGTACAGTAACTAAGAATAGTCTTTAGAGGATTAATGACATCTCATGATCTTCTTCCGTATCCAAGACAAAGAAATCAGTTGGAAATATGAACTTTCTACCTCGGTTAGCACATCTTCTATGATACCACGAGAGGGTGCTGCATTCTTCAATTAATTTTGCAATCTCAACTTCTTTAAGTTTCTTTTTCTTTGACATCGACTCTTTCATGAATTTAGTATAATTCAACGTTTGTTCTAAGGTTTCAGCATAGTGGATTTTGAGGTGAATCTTCTTAAAAATTTTGAGAAATTTGCTAAATTGATTACCAATTTTCTTTTTATGAAAGCGTTGAAGAAATGAGAGTGCATGTTGTAGAATTGGAGGATTGTCTGGAAAACAGATTGATTTGGGATTTGCAGTCTCCTTTTCAATTTTCTTAACTTCTATTGAATCCTCTTCCTTATCAATAGACAACTTTGTAACTTGTGGTTCATCTCGATTCTTTGGTGATTGCAATTCCTTTCGGCTTCTCGGTGTTATTGCATGACATTGCTCTTTTGGATTTTTGCAAGTGTTACTCAGAAAGACTCTATTGTTTGGATTGTTTATGACATTAGCTAATTATCCTATTTGAGTCTCAAATGACTAGATAGATGCATTCATGTTGTTGAAGTGAATTTCATAATTGACAAGTCGTTCTTCATTCTTTGTAAATCTCGGCCTAGTTTGTACCACAAAGATGCTTACTAGATCTTCAAGCAAGGGCTTCTTTTCATTTACTTGATTCGGAAAGCCGAGAGAAAGATTGTCGAGATAACACTAATGTGTCAGATGTTAACTCTTCAAATTATGAGGTGTCAATTAACGAGATTAAAAATTTAAGATATTAGTTGAAAAAACAATTTTTATTTTAGAGTAATTTTGAAATTTACCTTAAAAAAATAAATAAAAGCGAATCAAGAATATCCCTGCTAGAAAAACTACTAGTTATAAACTTTGACCTCCTCACTCACCGGGTGTCGCTGTCGCCGTCTCCTCCACCGCGACCGCCATTTCCGGGCTCCCATGAACTACAATTATTTCTATTCCTGTTTCGCTCGCTAAGGTGAATACTTGAATGTAAGGAAAGGTAATGCGTTGCGTGGTA
Source organism: Begonia masoniana (assembly GCA_022432975.1). NCBI lineage: Eukaryota > Viridiplantae > Streptophyta > Magnoliopsida > Cucurbitales > Begoniaceae > Begonia > Begonia masoniana. Next base: position 4,553,141 of record CM039506.1, read on the forward strand.
CTAACTCGTTGTTTAACTTGGAGAACCCCATATTCGTTGTTCTATGAAAAATCCTGATTTTAAAAGGGAACGTTGAGAGGAGAGGTTAGCTTTCATTCAGTAATCTTGTGGATGATCAACGTAAACCGCAGTCTGCGTAGCTTGTTTAATTGGAAATGATTTTCGTACCCATTATCTACATTGAGGATGACATTGGAGGCCCGAGTGGTAGCAAACAGGTATGCAGCCCAGCTGCGACGGTGTTGTCGTCAAAATCGCACATCATACTCGTCAGCTCGGACCGTCCATGCTCATATGATAGCTACTGGATTCAAGGCAAGAGGTCACATCCTCAACAGTCTGATCGATATTTATTGCAAATCGTTTAATATTAAGTGTGCTCGTCAACTGTTCGATCAAATTCCTGAACCAGATGTTGTTGCTAGAACCACATTGATTTCAGCCTACTCCAACCAGGGGAATGCAAAACTGGCTAGGGAACTTTTTAATGAGACTCCATTGGGTATTCGTGATACTGTTTTCTACAATGCCATGATCGTTGGATACTCGCATAACAACGATGGTCATTCGGCTGTTCAATTGTTTCTTGACATGATGCGGGACAATCTTCATCCTGATGATTTTACATTCACTGGGGTGCTTGGTGCTTTATCACAAATAGTAGATAAGGAGCAGCACTGCAAGCAAATGCATTGTGCTGTGGTTAAATCAGGGACAGGTTTTGTTTCTTCAGTATTGAATGCTCTAGTTTCTCTCTATGTTAAGTGTGCTTCTTCTCCATTAGTATCATCATCATCACTTATGTCTGCTGCAAGGAAGGTGTTTGACGAAATGCCAGAGAAAGACGAGTTATCATGGACAACTATCATCACTGGATATGTTAGGATTGATGATTTAAAAGGGGCACGCCAATTTCTCGATTCGATGACTGAAAAGCTAGGAGTTGCATGGAATGCCATGATTTCTGGTTATGTGCGTCATGGGTTTTTTCGGGAAGCGTTGGAAATGTTTAGGAAAATGCATTTGCTTAGGATTGAGGAGGATGAATTTACTTACACAAGTGTAATCAGTGCTTGCACTAATCCCGGCTGTTTTGGCCTCGGAAAACAGGTGCATGCTCACATTTTAAAAACTGCAGTGAAACCTACGCCTGATTTCTTGTTGTCTGTAAATAATGCATTAATCACTCTATACTGGAAATGTGGTGAAGTTGATAGAGCACAAAAAATATTTCACAAAATGGCAGTAAAAGACCTTGTTTCTTGGAATGCAATCTTATCAGGCTATGTGAATGCAGGATGCCTTGACAAAGCAAAGTCTTTCTTCGAGGAGATGCCAGAAAAAAACCTTCTTACATGGACCGTGATGATAGCTGGTCTGGCACAAAATAAATATGGAGAAGAAAGTTTAAAACTATTCAACCAAATGAAATTATTAGGCTTTGAACCATGTGATTATGCATTTGCAGGTGCCATCACAGCTTGTGCCGTGCTTGGAGCATTAGAGCATGGCCGGCAACTCCATGCTCAATTGATTCATTTGGGCCATGATGCAAGCCTCTCAGTTAGCAATGCACTGATTACAATGTATTCAAGATGTGGAGCTGTAGAGGATGCTCAATCTGTGTTTCAAACAATGCCTTACTTGGATTCAGTGTCTTGGAATGCCATGATTGCAGCTATGGGGCATCATGGACATGGTGTCAAGGCCATAGAACTTTTCAAAGAAATGCTAGAAGAAGCTATTTCACCTGATAGGATAACTTTTCTCACTGTTCTTTCTGCTTGTAGTCACGCTGGTTTAGTTCAAGAAGGGCAGCATTATTTTGATTTAATGCGGAACTCATTTGGTATAATCCCAGGAGAAGATCATTATGCCCGTATGGTTGATTTGCTTTGTAGGGTAGGGAAATTCTCAGAAGCACAATCTATGATCGAATCAATGCCTTTCGAGCCAGGGGCACCAATTTGGGAGGCTCTTCTTGCTGGTTGTCGGCTTCATGGCAAAATGGACATGGGGATTAATGCCGCCGAACGACTTTTCAAGCTGATTCCACAACATGATGGAACTTACGTCCTTCTATCAAACATGTACGCCAGTGCAGGCCAGTGGAACGATGTGGCTAAGGTGCGAAAAATGATGAGGGATAGAGGAATCAAGAAAGAGCCTGGTTGCAGTTGGACCGAGGTTGAAAACAAAGTTCATGTGTTCTTAGTCGACGACACTCAGCACCCTGAGGTTCAGGCCGTTTATGATTATCTCGACCAATTGGGGCTTGAAATGAAGAAGCTAGGTTATATTCCAGACACAAGGTTTGTGTTGCATGACATGGAATTTGAGCACAAGGAGAATGTGTTGTCTACTCATAGCGAGAAACTTGCAGTTGCGTATGGCCTCTTGAAGCTCCCTCTCGGGGCCACAATTCGCGTATTTAAGAACCTGAGAATTTGTGGGGATTGTCATAATGCATTTAAGTTCATGTCAAAAGTGGCGGGGAGAGAGATTGTCGTGAGAGATGGGAAAAGGTTTCATCATTTTAAAAATGGAGAATGCTCGTGCGCCAACTTCTGGTAAATCGAGGCCGCTATGGAAGATGTAACAATGTAATCTATCAATATTCTTTTGTCTAGACTTATAACTCTAGATAATTAAACCTCTATTATTTTGTTAAACTGATTTTTAACTTCAGTTTTATAGGTCTTGAAAATGTCTAGAGACTGAGATATTTCATGAATCAAATATAAATACCTATGACATGAATAATCAACTGTTGACATAATAAATATTGTTGACCATTTTAAGTTTTAGAAAACGATCCACAACATAGACATATTTACCTGAGTAGTAGCACCTATCCACCAAGTATGTCTAGATAACCTCAGAGCAGACTAAAGTGAAAAATATACCTTTGTTCACGCTTCGAGAGTGATACTTGGTACAATATTCTTTTTGTTGCAAAAGTAGCAGTTGAATATCTTATTCTACTTCTTTTGCGGTGGAAAATGTCACAACTCATCTCAAATATTGCTATCTAGGCCTTGGATTATGACTTATGGATTCTCGATGAGAAGATTTAACCGATTCATTCACGATCAATCTCTGCATAATATCTTCAACTCATATTAAACTCGATATCTCAAGATAAGATTTCAAATTTAATATGATATAAATCATATATTGTTTTATAGAAATTGATGTAAATTTTTTTCTTGTTTAGTAATAGCTACTCGAATAAGAAGACACAACAGACAGCCACGTATGAGCCTAAGTAAGTATCTACAAGTAACAAGAGAAAGTATATAATATGATGTACAATATCTACATGAGATGTACGAACTCCATGCAAGCCTATATACAAACTCAAGGCTTTAGACTCAGAATAAAAAAATAGACACAAAGAAACTTCATAGTGAAAGTGAGAACAACTAGGTAGTAGTAAGTGATTGTAAAAACTATTATTTTTATGTTAATTAAATTTTTCAAATAAATTTGTTGAGTTGTTAATGATTAATGGGTCACGGGTTAATGTGCTTAATCATTTAACAATCACGTTAGGTAGAAGTCTTAGCACAAATAATCAGCTACTCAATAGTTCTCGTTGAAGTACCTTTTAAGAGAGAGTAGAGAGAAATTACAATGTTTGTGAGTTTGAATGAAGGGATCGACCCATCTATTTATAGAGTTGGAAGTGATGAGTCATCTCATGAGGTGTTCTTCAAGCAAATGGTTGAGGTGTCATTTATTTATCATAATGAGTCATTTGCTAGCATGAGGTATTCTTCATGCAAAGGGTTAAGGTGTCATTTATTTATCATAATGAGTTATTGGCTAGCATGAGGTGTTCTTCATGCAAAGGGTTGAGGTGCCATTTATTTATCATAATGAATCATTGGCTAGTATGAGGTGTTCTTCATGCAAAGGGTTGAGGTGTTCAATTCTACCAATATACTTCTTCTCTTGGCATGAAGTATTTCATTTGCAATATGTAGCATTTCATTTGCAACTAGTAGCACACATTTTAGAGTCAAACATAAGAGCATAGTTGTATAGGTTTTGGCTCAGAGTAGACAATATTGTATTACTGAGTAGAGCTTGGAGTGTTACAAGACCATAGTCAATGATTCTTTTAAAATATCGTAAAAATTTTTTTGCAGCCTCCCAATGACTAGAAAATGGTTTCTCCTTGGATTTGATTAATAAACTTACCACATACATGATATCTGGTCTCGTGACTATTACATCAAATTTCCTACCAAACTTTGCAACATGGTCAAATTGACAAGTCTACCTTTACCATGTTTAAAGAGCTTGAGACCTTTTATGCATGGTGTCACTATTGGATTTGAATTCTCCATCTTGAATTTTATTTTTTAATATTTCTTTCACACGACTTTCTTAAAAAATGAAAATATTCCTTTTGGATTGATGGACTTCAACTCCAAGAAAATGATGTCGCTTTTCCAAGCTTGTCATCCCAAACTCTTTCATCATAGATCTTTAAAATCATTCAACAATTAAAAATTATTTTCAATGAGATTATCAACATAAAGACTTAAAACCATAAGTTCCTTGTGGATTGGTTTTAATATAGAGAAAATTCTCTTAAGGACACTTGTGAAACCCATGATTCTCAAAATATGAATTAATCTAGCTCTACCATGTACGTAGCAATTGTTTTAGTCCATGTAGTGATTTTTTTACCTTGTAAACTTTCTTTTCTTTTCCATTCTTTGTACACCCTTGTGATTGTCTTAAATACACTTTTTCTTGAAGAATATTGTTCAATAAAGTAGACTTGACATCCATTTAGAAAAACTTCTAATTATTTTTCACTACAAAAAATATAATCAAACTAATAGATCAAGTTTCGAAACAAGAGCAAAAAACTTAATATAGCCTTCTCTTTTTTTTTTTTTTTGCTTCCACCATTTCCCAATGAGTCTCCCCTTACACCTATTGATAGATCCATCTAGATATTTTTTTTTTTTTTTTTTTTTTTTTTTATTTTGTACACCTATTTTACTCCAATAACATTATTGTGTATGTAAATCTGTAAGCTCTCATGTTCATTTTCTCGATGGCATCTATTTTTTGTATCAGTTACTTCTATTTTTCTTTCTCGTATGGTTTATCAAAAGATATTGGACCATTTCTACAAACAATGCAAGGAATACATTTTCACATTTTCGTCTCACAAACTTACTCAATTTTTGTAGGCTCATAAAAATCTTGTATACTTTTGAACTTTCTTGGAAGTCAATCACCGTCGCTTGATACATCTCTTGGAGAAAACGGAGCAACTGCCAATTGAGAATTGTAAGTTTCATCTTGCAATAAGAAGCACATCCTTATTATTTTTTTCTTCATCAAATAAGGAAGTCTCATCTAACCGAACATCAAGACTTATTAGAAATGTGCAATTTGTAGGTTTTACACCATCCACTATATCGATGAAACTACATTTCCCCACCTCATCATCGAGCTTATTTCTCAACTCTTTTGGGGCATGGAATAAACAACACTACTCGGAATTTTCAAGTGTTATACATTGGGTATTACTCGATACCAAGCCTTCAAGGGTGTGCAATCCTTCAAGTTATTCGTTTGCATTCTATTTTACACATGCAACAACTTCTGCCTAAAGCTCTTGTTGTAATTTTTTCTTCTTGAGTATACATCTCGTGCATCTCCATTATTGTTTCATTTTTTTCTTTTGCTGACATTGTTGGGTTACAGGCTACATCGAGCTATTAATTTATGCTTTAGTTCAAAATCTGTATAAAGATTTTGAAACTTATTATAAAGATGTTCTCCTCCAATATCACTCCTCAATATTGTAGTTTGAATATCCATAAATTTCTCAACCTCAACCTTCAAATTTTTAAAGATTGGATAAGCTTTTGAATTTTCTTTGAGAAAATAAACTCAAATCTTTCTTGAAAAATCAACGACAAATGTAGTAAAATATCGACTATCTCAAAGTGAAGCAATCAAAGTTTAGACCACATTACATGAATTTATAGACCACTCATTCTAAATGGCACTAGTGTTGAAACTACCAAGTCATTTTTGTGCCAAAAATATTAAAATCTCTGACACCACAATGCAGGGAGGAATGAGAGTTTTTTTTTTTAAAAAGAGATTTTTAAAATAGAAATAACTTTTTTCACAATTCCTAAAATCAGGATTACATGAATTTATAAATCACTCATTCTACCATTACTCTCAGCTTGCAAATTATAAACCACTCACTTTCTTAACCTTATAAATTTTGTAACAAAATATCTCATCTTCTAGAACATTGTAGAGAATTTACTCTAACTTTCTAATTAGTATTAGTCCTGACAAATTTAGTAGTGATATTGTTAATAATTTTTTGAATTTTAAAACCTTTTTATGAGGTTACAAATAAATTTACAAGAATTTAATGTCTCACTTCTTATATTGTTCTTATAATTTTTGTAAATTAGAAATAAATTTTTTTACAATATCAACATTTAGATGATTTCAATAATATTCTTCATAAAATGAAAAATAAAAAATAAAAAAATATTAGTATGAGATTCATCTTATTTTTTTATTATGCATGCATCACAATATCTTAAATTTAAATTAAAGATAGTCTTTAGTACATAAAACTTCTATAATTTAAGCACGACTCCTTGAATTATTACCGATAAAATGTGGAATAACTAATATTCTACTTCTAGTAGTACTCATAATGTGAGTCATCATATTAGTAAGAGTAGTTTTTCTGAATTTGTTTTACAAGTATATGAAATAAATTAGATAACGAAGATTAATTTTTACTTTCAAACTCGTTATCAAATTTTTTGAGTCGAGGAATATCATATTTTACATTGGTGCCGAGTAAACTCTATATCGTATCTTATTATTTCTATAATAACACGTTATTTGTTAACGCTTCTAATCTCTATAGAAGTATCAGAGTCTACTTTGAGTAGAAGTAAACATTTGTATGAAAAACAAATAAGATGACTTGCACATGACATCGTAGAGACACTCATTTGCATTAAAAAGGATCAAAGGCAAAACGAGAGGACAAAAATTCAGATATAATCCTAAATTTTAACTTTGTATTGTATTTTGATGCAATATTTTCCACCTTATTAAATTTTGTTTGACATATGGAAAATAATAAATTAGATAGGCGTAAATCTAGTTAAGATGCATCTGACTTGCAATGATGCAAATGTCGTGATACCCGTGCAATATATTTTTTTTCAATAGATTTGTTTACCTTATTCAACTCTGCTAGTTAGTCTTGCAGCTCGCAAGCCGATACTGTTTGAATTTACTATTGCTTTTTTAGACTGAATCGTTCGTTAGGTTCAACTCATTTTACTCGACATGATCAGTGAACCATCGGCTCAGCACTACAGTGGCACTAGAGTGAAAGAATGTGGATAGAAGCACAAATCCTCTTTATAGAGTTTTTTTTTTTGCTAGCACAATAAATTGTTTATGCTGAAGTCAAACCTTCAGGCAAGGTATCGTTCGAGGAGTCGGGAGAGAGAATTCTGCGGCATGCATGAAGTATAGCTGAATGAAAGCCATTGGGATTTTCTATGAAAACAAAATGCCCACCCTACAATTTCAAAATCAAATAATTAGTAAAATTAACTATTTAACACAGGAATAATAGACTACATATATATAATTCACATCAGAGAGAGAGGGAGGGAGAGGAGAGGGAGAGAATCAGAGAGAGGGAGACCTGAGGGACTCTAATAATCTCACAGGGAACCGTCATTTTCTGTCTTGCTTCTTGAGCCCCTTGATAATTATTCCAATCTTCATAGCCATAAATAAAACTGGTTGGGACTTTCCACTCAGATGCACTGTGGAAAAAAAGAAAGGATAGTTGGAATACCAGACTAACCAAACTGTTTTAATCAGATCCGAAAAATCGAGGTAAGTACTAAGCTTAGCTGCAAGGAAAACCACTATCAATTTTAAGATGAATGACCAATCACATCCCATCGTTTATTCTGCAAGATTGCTCAAAACTATTGCTATATAAATGACTGATTCTACAGCAATAATCATTTATCTTACATGAGTGGGTTTTGGACCATTATTTCCCAAAAAGAAAAACCAGAAAAACAAACATGATAACATCCAGCTGCATCCTTATATGATCAAAGCATTGTGTAAAATTAACACCCAAAAAAACGCCACAACTGTTGAGGAACAGGGTACAAAATTTCTCATAAAAATTGGAATTAATGGAACTTGAAAGATAGAAATTTGGGACGCACAAGTAGCAAAGCTTAGAAAAATCAATATATCAAATAAAACTGCAAAATGGAAAACAAGGATATTCAGAAGTATGTACTTTATTGACAAATATTACGAAATATGTGCATGAGTAGCAGTATCACACCTTTGTATAAGTGGCTTCCTAGCAAATGCGCCAAAAGCAAGTATATATTTCAGGCACAATTCTCCACTAGCTTTGGCAGCTAATGTGTGATACATGTAATCTTCGAAGACAACAAGTATAAGTAATCCAATAAAAGCACTTGTGTTATCAAATAAATTAACTTGCTGCTACCTGTCAATAGTCCAGACTCCTCCTTGGTCAATACATCTCCAGGCGAATTTGACCTAAACCTAGCACTAGTATATTTGCGAACAAGGTCTGGACCCCAGGGACCTAACCCTCTTCAAGATGAAGCGAGAATAAGATTTTAAATACGTTAACAATCTTATATCCAAAATTGATGACAAAAATGAGAGGCTTTAAGTAATAAAGGATCAGCCAAGAACTAAATTTCTTTGCCATGAGATAGTTAGCTTCACAGATTTTAAACTTTATTTGTTATGATGATGAATGTGCTTAAATTGATTAATTTATTCTAGATGAATGTATTCTACTCTCATTAGAAATATCATTGAAAATAGGTATTGAGAAACACTAGTGCATTTATTAAGCCTAAGTAGCGAACTTTGAAGTTTCAATTATTAACACTCAAACAACAAGAATGCTAAAACGTCAAAATTTGATGTGCACTCAAGTTCACCAATTATTAACTATTACACTCAAGTTCACCACACTTGAATGATAAGCTAATCAATCCTCAACAAGCTAACTTCAATAGTATGCTAGAGGGAAATCTCTATTTACTATGATTCAATATTTAAAATTCAACTATTGACACAAAAGAGCTCTAAGAGAGCTTATATAGTCCAAAACTAGGACAAACCAACCTACGATGAAAACCCCAAAATACCCTTCCAACATAAACTACACACGGCTAGAACATGACTCTCCAACACTTAGCAACAAAAGAATAACCAAATTATTGAATTTAAATGTTAAAACACGAGAATAAAATATGAGCTAAATATACAGAAGGCTTAGGCCGTGGCACATACTTCCACTATGCAAATTACCGAACCAAGAAAATCATACCGAAGTGCCACGTGATTATTTTGGGAAATATTCAAGCTTTCATTCTTTGATATACTTCACTTGAGATTACATAGTTGTGAGAGCTAGATCTTGTACTAGAAACTTTCAAACACTATTCTTCATTTATTGGAGGAATAGGCAAAAGGGTGAAACCCTAAAAAGTTGTAAAAGTTTAATTGACAATCAGAAGTTCAATCACGTGCAACCGAAAAATGTTAAATGAAAGGAATCTTCCTGCGTAAGCCTTGGAGTGCGAATATAGGCAATTTGGTCGAACCGCGTTAATAAACGTGTTTGCAATCTCTTTCTCTCTCTGTTATTATTTCCTTACTAATTATTTACTTATTATAATTAGTTCATTAAAGTAGAGGAAAAAAAGTTAGTTTAAAATTGCAAACTAAGTTGATTTTTTAATTAAACTAGAAAACATAATTCACCACACTCTTACATTATATTGATCCTGCAGAGATAACATATCCTAAAGTGTTATACTAGTTCATATGAAGCACGAACCATTCATCTATACATTGCAAATGAGATACACACCAAATATCACATTTGCAAATAACTGAATGAACCATTTAAGTCATTGCCAAGATATGTGTAAAACGCAAACCACTTATTCAAACTTAGACAAAGGGAGCTAAAGAGAAAACATAATACCTGATAACCTTCTGGGGTGTAAAATTAGACTCCCACAAATGATTCAAAATGACTCCTGTCCATGACGCTCTAATTCGTGTAAACCATTCAGACTTTTGATCTGACTCAGCAGAAAATCCCACAGGTCCAACTAAAATCAGGTGTTTGACGTGCTCTCCATGCTGTATAAAATATAAACAGATCAAATTGAAACTTGGATAACATCAATGCTGACGCTAACTGATTCACAGGAAAGAGAAATTACCTTAAGAGCATATTTGGCTGCAATATATCCTCCAAATGAATGTCCAAGTAAGACAAAGTTGCTGAGGTTTTTAGCTTTTCGCCATTCTTCAAAGGAATCGATGAACCATGCTTCAGTTTCTGCATTATCACTAACAATAAATAGATTGCACACTATACATTATAAACTGAATCGAATCTCATACATGAACAGTTCAAAAGATTTGGGCACCCATAAATGATGTTTCTATTTACGGGAATTTGTATTTCAAAATGGCAGTTAAGATTACATAATCTAGAATGGAAGTTCAACGGTTAAGAATAGGAATTAAATGATTTGCTCAACATGAAAGAATTCAGAAGGTTATGAAACCCAATACCCTCGGTGCTTTTACACGTGAAATCAGGTCTGCTTGATCCTCCCCACCTACAGAGCAACAGTAAAAACTGTTAGAACAAAGGCACATTAAACACAAGAACTTGTTCCTGTTTCCACAAATAGAAAAAAAAGACGCAACAAAAACCGAATTGAACAATAATTCCTGATCAGTCTTGAAAAAACGTCAAGTTTCAAAAAGGTTGACAAGATGCGTATATGCATCATAAAATCAACATAAAATCAAGAGATTAATAAAGGTAATCTCATTGAAACAACATCCCTTCTACTTTATGCATCAAATACGTTAAACGTTTTTGTTGTAAGTCGTCAAAAATTTTATCGCTAAAAATAGCCTAGAACAAAATAGCTGGTTGATCAAACCACTACTACATTCAAGCTTCTTTCAATCCTCCACAGATGCATTAGCGCTTACATGTCTAACTATGCTTATTATGGATCACTGTTGAGACTAAATACAAAAGCAATCGATAAAAATGTGTATCATGACATTCTTGCTCAACCAATTGCTACTCAACCGGACTCCATAACCTTTTTTCATTATAATGTTTCAGGATCTTACTCTTACAGATCCAATTAATAAAAGTGAATATCATGACATTAGAAGCTCAATCAATTCATCAATCAATCAGCCCCCACAACTTTTCTTCAAAACCTTTCTCTATCCTACTCTACAGTTAAGAAGCAAAGCAATGGTCCTTCATCTGGTAAGAAAAATGCTTTTAAGATAAATAGTTGAAAACTAAATCAGAATGTTGATTATTGACAATAAAGCTCACCCAATCTGATCAACAGCAATGACCCTGAATCGACTGGCAAGAGCATCAAAGTTTCGGAAAAATAATCCTTGAGCAGCAGCATATCCATGAATCATTACAAGGGTTGGAGAATCTTCTTTACTGTCAAATGTAACTGTGTTGATAAACCTGGATTCGTTGCTTGAAGATCGAAACCACCTGATTTTAGATCCCGGTGGTCCAGCTCCAATATCAACCAATTCTTGAACATAAGGAGTTCTGAAATTCAACAATCACGAGTTATTATGAGAAAAATTTAATCAAACTCCAATTAATATTAAAACAGTTTAGTCAATAATTGACAATATTTAAGGGTAGCTTATTCTTTTTAGGATATATTAGTTTCTTTCAAATAATTATTAGTTAGTTATAGATATATGATCTATTGTTATGTACAATTTGAATTTCAATTAGGAGATGTGATTTACAATTTGTATAGAGATGGGATAGATGAGTTGGAATAAAAGGAGATCATAAGAGATAGAGGAAAGTAGGAAGGAAAATTTAGGATTTATGGGAGAGAGCCAATCCTCCAGAATGCTTGTAACATTGATTTCTTATTAGAATCGAATAAAGTTTGCAACTTTTTCAATGGAATTTCTTATGTACTTATTTGTGAGACTCGGGATCATACCGCAATTTAGTACAAATTGTCTCCTCATTTGTAAATCAAATATTTCAACATCAAAATTAACTCTCTAGCACACGTTTGACAGCGTGGAAGTAATCTATTTCCTCTTCAAGTAATTTCACGCTGAGCAAATTATGGTGAACGAAAGAGATCGCTAATCGGTATAGAGAGAGAGAGACAGAGAGAGATTACTTGACAAGAGAGAGAAGACGTTTTTCAGCGGCGACGATGTGATCTGTGGAGGTAGGAATCCAACGGAAAAGAGAAGGCCATAGCGATCTGGATTTCGCCGTCTGCAGAGAAGAGTTAAGCTCAGTTTCCCTAATCTCTTCGGCCATTTTCGCTACTGAGCTCAAGAACCGTAGGCTATGGAATTTGAGTCTCATGCACGAACAGTATAACAAGTGAACCATCCCCAATTTCACAGGGCGCAATCTTTATAGGGGTGGCGGTTAATCTGCCGCCCCTTTTGACCCGACAGAAACGCAGAAGAGTAAATTCTAAGGAGAAGCATCCTAGAATCAAGCGAAAACCTCAACGTCATCAATGACATCAAAGAAATATCATTTCTCGCAAGAATTCTGCTCCCCCTTGGTCGCATTAGAATGGCAAGTCGAGCTAGGTCTAAGAAAACTTTCGCCTTAAACAGTTAGCAAGTGAATGGAGCTCTGGTTTAGCTTAGAGTCGTACAATGTCAAAGACGTACACAGGCCGATCCCAGAAAACGGGTCAAGCCGACCTCAATTTTTGGATTCGCAAGCTCGCATGGGACCGAGCCAGGCGTGCTCTGCAAGTTATATACATTAATTAATTGACCAATATGATTTAAGCACTTAATATTATTAAATCACCATTTAATTTGTACACATGAGCCACATTTATGTAACTCAAGCTAATGGGTTACAAATAAAATATCTAACATTCTTCCGCTTGACCCATGTGACATGATCTTGAATATGATTTAATAATTAGTAATCATGATGCGTATAATATAGATAAAATCATTCATTATATCAATCAAACATAATATCACTATCAAGTATACAACAAATATGGATTATAGTGATCCTATGTCATTGTAGCAACACAGTCTCTTCTATGTATCACAATATTAATTTTATACTTAATATAACCTATCAGAAGGTATATCTTAATGCTCCACATTAATATTTTTATTAAAGACAAATGTAATGGTTTGAATTTTTATTACTATATTGGTTTGAAATTATAATTACACGATTTGAAGATTTTAATTTTTATTAATTAAGTAAATTAAATTATCATTAATCTAATTTGAGTTAGATTAAAAATTAATTATGGTTAAAAATTAATTAATCGTGATTGTTCGGTGATTTTCCAAGAAGAGAAGGGCAAAATGATCTTTTTGATTGAATGAACTAGGCTTAAGGGTAATTTATCCTTAACGCGCTACTGAAAATGGTTAGTTAAACAAAAAAGCTTTACAACTTAATTCACGCTCCTCTTCGTTAACTTTGATCCTACAATTCAATCGTGGAACTGAATTGAGTAAAACCAACATTTTTCATTCGATTCTTGGTTTCATTTTTCAAAACCAATTAGAAGTTATTACTATATGTTCATATAGTTTAATTTTAAAATTTACAAAAGTCGAGTAAAAAAACAAATTAAACTAACAATAATTGCCGCAAAACCAAGTCCGAATCGACCAAAAATTGAACCTAAAACGACTCCTATTGATTTCAAAAAAAAAAAAAAAAAAAAAAAACCAAAGAAGAAAACCAGATGAAATAACAACCATTAACTCAATTAAACTTGATTGTGAAAATACAAGGAAAATAAAACAAATCTCAACACCATTGACCAGAGAGTTACTTCTGCTATCCCACCCAACTCAATAAAAATGAAAATGGAGGACGATGACCCAATCCGGCAACAAGTTCGATTTAATAGACACACCATCGACCAGTACCGCTCCGAGTGGCAGACAAATATAAGAACAGTTCTTGTTGAACAAGGAAGAGCGTCGTAACCTCCACGCCTAGATCCGGCCAATTTATTCGGCTCTCGACTGACCTGCTCGTGAAGAGAGGATAATGCCAACAATGAGGCCATACAGGGCAAGTGCTTCAGCGAAGATGAGAATCAGAATCATCCCAACAAACAGCTTCGGTTGCTGCGCATTGGCTCTGCACAGAAAAATATGTAAGAATGAATTATGATAACTCAAATGGCCTACTTTTTGGGTAGACCATTCAGCATATAATAATATATAGATATCAAAAATGAACAAATTAGTACAACAACAACAACAACCCTGCGAATTCAAATGATGAATTCCACAGAAGCTGAAGAAATGAATCTATTCAGGCCCACACGGAAACAACTACATTAACACCAAATTGAAAATTTGGCACCAACAAGAGCACTGGTACTTTTATTGTCCTGAAAATTCTACTATCAGTATTAAAAGGCAGCTCAAATTCTACTTGAAAGTGTGCATACTACAGTCCTACCCAATCAGGAACTCTTCTGTTGAAGTAGTCAAAATTTGTATTGATTGAAAATATATACAAGTAATCACAAAAATCTTTCTTCAGAGGGTAAGAAGATATGGCATATATTATCGAACTCCGAGGAACTAAGTAAGATGCCCCCATCATTCAGCTATCATCCATGGTCACGTCAATTTAGGGAAAAGAAACCTCACAAAAAGTAAGACATGATACCTAACACCGGCATCTCCTACGATTCCAATTGCCATGCCAGCAGAGAGACCAGCGAGGCCACAAGCAAGACCAGAGGACAGATGGGCGTAGCCATCAAAGAGGTAATAGGATTTGGCCTTGGGGTTAATCCCTGTGCTGATAATCACAGCAATGATCAGACCGTAGATACCCAAAACTCCCGCCATAACAACAGGCACAATCGATTTCATCACCAGCTCGGGCCTCATCACACCCATCGATGCCACCCCAACCCCGCTCTTCGCCGTTCCGTACGCAGCTCCCATACCTAGAAAATCAAACATAAATCACCGATAGATCGAAAAATAAATTTAAGCCAAGACCGAATTCACCCATAGATCGACGCACAAACATATGCAACACCTAATTCATCCCTGGATTGATATAAATAACATAATCCAACACCTATTCCATCAGAAACACACCCTATCACACCAATCATATAAATTTTTTTATCCTATTCATCCGAGAAAAAAAAAAAAGAATTGGATTACAGGAGAAAATGAGGGCTGCGGCAGCGCCAAGGAAGCCAAAAAAAGGTGCCGTCTCATCGCCGCTGAACGTTGAAGACATTTTGCTATAGGGTTCCGATTTGCAGAGAAAGAACGTTCAGCTTTTTTACTTTGCTTTTTTCTTCAGGCTCCGAGCGATCTCGCCGTTTCACGCTTACAAAATATTTTCTGACACCGAAACACTTCTGCGTTCTGCCCGCTAAATCTCAACCCGAAGAAGATATTGAAGTCCAAAGTACGAAATAACCCTCCCCATGACAACTATTACCCGTGGCAAGATTCGACAATGAATCAGGCCGAATGAATCGTCTACCGGAAACAGACCCATGTCTGCTTCAAGCCTAGTCAGGCGTACTTTGGCTGGACTTTTGTCTGGGCCGGAGACGGTGCTTAAAAAATGGGGGTCATGTCTGTCGACCTTGGAAGGGTATTTAGTGTTGCAGGCCAAACATTTTAGGCCGCCCCCTTCAACTATTCAACATAAGAAAAATAAATATTATTACGTTACTCCCTTAATTTATTATTTAATCAAATTTACTGACGTGTCAGATAATAATTTATACAACAATCATTATGCTTACTAAACAAACATTCAGCTACACTAAATTGGTATTACAGCAAGGATTTTGCCTCGATCTAATGGCTAAAAACGATTGTAGTGAAAAATTAATCATCAACAACTAAAGGTGGTTTGAATTGATAGAATTGATCAAAACCTCATTGAGACCAAAAAATTTCTTTACCATCTCACTCAGATTGCTACTACGTTTGTTACTAAAGAGAAGGTTAGTTGCATAAGCGCATCCTCAACAAGCATAAAGCACTAACCTTACCAGGATTACTCGCATTGCTTAACTTGCCAAGAGCTTGTTGAAGGGGTTCAATCTCTTTTGAAATAGGCAATTGCATAAAGAAATTTTAAATTCACCGCCGCCACCAGCATTTTTGTAAAGGGAGAGATTGAGAGAGAAAGATAGAATTAAAGTCGACAGTTTTGTTTAATTTCGAGATTTAAATTGCTAACATGGATTTAGTTTTTGGTTTAGATAATTGAAAATTAAAATTAAAGATATCAGGGGTCATGCTTTTAAATTGCAGGGTTCAAATTGATAATTACTCTAAATATTATTATTATTTACTTCCTTTATTAGTAAATATTGTTTTCATTTTAGTTTTCAAGTTTGTATTGATTTATCACTTTTGAGTTGGCTTAAAGTTAATGGAGTTGAATAAAGAGCCTATGAATTTCTTCTCAAGGTTAAAAGATATCATATACAATCTAGTTTTGAGGGGTAATTTGGGACTAGAGAAAGAGGAACGAAGGATTTGCTTATCCTTGGGAGTAGAGAGAGAAAGAGTTCTCCTAATCCGTGAATGAAACACAGCAATTTGTGTTTGGCTGGATATACCCATCTATGGCCCGCTAAATGATTTTAATAGATTTTTTTCATATCATGGTTGGATTTGCTCCCCATCTTGAGAATCTAAGAAAATGTTTAACTATCATTTGTTCATTCTCCTAAAAGTCAAGAGAAAAAATGGCTCAATCATCATTTTACTTGAGTAATTTTTTAAATTAACTTTAATAATGGTCTAGTCTTGTGACAAATCTTAGGCACTACTATTGATACAAAATGGTCTAGATAACACTTGAGCTAAACTTAGAACGTCGGGTGACAATTCGGTACATATCCAGGGTGGGGGTTAGAACATTGAGAGAATCTTTCTTTAGTACGAAAAGATCAAGAAAGATGCATTTGTAGTGTACTAGTTATCATGTCCACGGTAAATGCTCGGTAGCCGAATAGCATACCTTTGCATTGCACTGTCGCATAAACAATGGATTTGCTTGCTCAATTGGATGAGCAACCTTTTATCTAGCCTCTTTACTAGGGGTTGAGTGGCTTGTGGGAAATATTGGAACAGAACCATTATCAGAGATAAAGACTCTAATCAATCAATTACTTGAGTAGTATTTTATCATAAACCTCTTAGTTGTTAGTTATTGATAGATTAGTGACATGATTCGTATCTAGTAGGTATTCGTCTAGTCTCACGTACAAATTTTATTCTTCTTTTGGGCCGAGGGTCCTTCACAATCCCTCTACAACGACATAGGAACGGTGCAACATTACTTCTATGATCTTAGGAGGCAATCCCATACTCGAAATAGTAGTTGTATACTACGACGACAAAAGGAGATTTAGAGGTTGTCATACTTGCTCTCGGTGTTTGTTTTTAACGAATACCTCTTTAATTGGGGCATAAAAAGCACCTTACTCAAAATAACATCTATTAGAATATCCTCCTATTGAGAGGATAATGTCTTGTGTTGGATTGAAATAGTTAAAAATTATATTTAATAATATAGATACAATTGCTATTTTCAACAAGAAAAATAAAAAATATGAAGTAGATGAAATGCTTGTAGTTGTGGACAACCTCGATGTTGTCAATGTAGGGCATGGAAGTATGGGTCCCACGTGTTTTTAACATGGTAAAGACAGCCAAGCAATGATATTTTGAACCACCAATTATCAGACCGGTGTGGTCCGGCCTCTGCAGGCTCAGGCAAATGTATTTAAAAAGCTCAGAGGCTCTTAATAACCTCCACCTTCTTCAGACCTACTCTCTCTCTCTCTCTCTCTCTCTCTCTCTCTCTCTCTCTCTCTCTCTCTCTCGTGTATATGGGTCCATATTTGATAATACTCTTACAAGCTACATGTGCTCTACTCCAACATGCCCTTTTGTTATTTTTTTTACCACGTCAGACTAATTTCATCGAGATGAACGTTGTATTCTCATCAAAACACAAAATTCACGTCAATTTGGTCGAGGTGCTAACAACACTACGCGTGTATTGCTCTCGCACTGTTGTCCCACATTGAAAAATTGAAAGTGAAAAGTCTGGTATAAATATTGAGGGATTCTTTCAATACTTGAGTTAGCTTTTGGAATGAGTCATACCCCTCATATTCTATCATGGTATCAGAATTAAAGGTCTGTACGATGTGCGGACTAACCTAGCAAAGACACGCTAGACGTAAAGGAAAAAAAACTTATCACGTTAGACGTGTGAACGGTTGTTGTCCCACATTAGAAAATTGAAAGTGAAAGGTCCTGTATAAATATTGAGAGAATTCCCTCAATCGTTGAGTTAGTTTTTGAAATGAGTTCTACCTCTCGTATTCTATCATGGACAATCCGGTAAGCTTGCTCTCTTGCTGCTTCTACGGGCATGGCTTTGAGAATCTCGTATTTAACGTTTCTTATTTGTGGGACGTCATAAATGGAAACACTGTTATTTGGTAAGGAATAGGTAGAAATGCAGTGCAGTCATAAACAACTCCCAATTGGCCATCAAATCAGCCTTTCCCCGTCAAGTCGACAAGAAAATTAAGTCTTTTACTACGGAAAAAACCCAATTTTATCCTTCCATTCTGGTCACTTTACTCTTACCCTTTTGGATAGCATCGTCATTTTGACTTCACGTACTCCCATATACGTCTCCGTCAAGAATCTGCCTCTCTTTGCTAAATTGAGGATTTAAATACAGACAAGCTTAGAGATTACAATGCTCTTTCACTAGTTCCGACCAGATCGAGCCGCCGACAAATCTTGGGGCAGTCCAGAAATTATGATTTTTGTAGTGTTCTGTGTATTGTTGGATCAGCTCCTGCTACTATCGGCCCCGTCCCCGACGAATGCAGCCGGCGGTGCCTGGGAGCTTTTGCAGAAGAGCATAGGCATTTCGGCAATGCACGCTCAGTTGCTGCACAATGATCGTGTTGTCATTTATGATCGAACTGATTTCGGAAGATCGAACTTGTCGTTGCCGGATGGGATATGCCGGAGGGACCCCAATGACACGGCGTTGAAAGTTGACTGTACTGCTCACTCGGTGGAGTACAATGTCGTTTCAAACACATTCCGGCCACTCATGGTGCAGACGGACGTCTGGTGCTCATCCGGGTCGGCAATGACGAATGGCAACTTGATTCAAACCGGTGGATTTCACGATGGAGATCACGTTGTGAGGATTTTCAATCCGTGTTCTGATTGCGATTGGAAGGAAGTGCCGTTGGGATTGGCTAACCGGAGATGGTACTCCACCAATCATATTCTGCCAGATGGGCGACAGATAATCATTGGCGGTCGGAGACAGTTCAACTATGAATTTTATCCTAAGAGTGATGGAGCTGAAAAAGCCTACAGTTTACCTTTTTTAGTTCAGACAAACGATCCAAACATTGAGAACAATCTCTACCCGTTTGTTTTCCTCAACGTGGATGGAAATTTGTTTATTTTCGCAAATAATCGAGCTATTTTATTAGATTACTCGAAAAACAAGGTTGTCAGAACATTTCCGGCAATACCAGGCGGTGACCCGAGGAATTATCCGAGCACTGGCTCCGCGGTTCTTCTGCCATTGAAGAACTTACAAGCACAGGTAATTGAAGCTGAGGTGTTGGTATGTGGTGGAGCTCCGAAAGGATCGTTTCTTCAGGCCGTCAAAGGAAATTTCGTTGGAGCTTTGGATTCGTGCGGGAGAATGAAAATAACCGACCAGAATCCGGCGTGGGTCATGGAGACAATGCCGATACCGAGAGTAATGGGCGATATGATTTTACTTCCTAACGGAAACGTTTTGATAATCAACGGCGGATCATCCGGAACGGCAGGATGGGAATCCTGCCGTGACCCGGTTTTTACTCCGATAGTTTACCGACCCACTAACCCGTCTTCTGCGAGATTCGAACTGCAAAATCCCACGACCATTCCGCGATTGTACCACTCGACAGCCTTTCTGGTTAGCGACGGCCGGATTCTCGTCGGTGGTAGCAATCCCCATACTTACTACAACTTCACCGGCGTTCTTTTTCCAACTGAATTGAGCTTGGAAGCATTTTCTCCATATTATTTGGATCCAGAATTTGAAACTCTTCGTCCAACTATTGTCACACCCAGTTCCCACGCTACCCTGAGCTACTCTCAAACACTGAAAGTTCAGTTCTCAGTCGCCGGAAAACTCGCCGAAAACATGGTCTTAGTTTCAATGGTGGCGCCGCCGTTTAACACTCATTCTTTCTCCATGAATCAGAGACTGTTGGTGGTCGGTGGTGAGAACGTCACGAGCATCGGGGACTCTACGTACGAAGTAGAGGTGACTACTCCCGGGTCGGGTATCCTTGCCCCATCCGGGTATTATCTTTTATTCGTAAATCATCAAGAGGTTCCCAGCGTGGGCATTTGGGTCAAACTAGAGTAAGAAAAATAGTTTTTATTTTTTATTTATTTTTAATTTAGAAATATTATTTACAGAAACTGAAAATACAGAGCGACAAAGTTGTGATCTTTTAATTAAGATGGTAATGAAGATAATAATGATAATTAATTGTCATTAATTCATTACTTGATGATTACTTTTCTGTATTAAAAGTACGGATTTACATGCAATAACTGAGTTTTGATGACAATTAATGACTGATTAATGTGAAGTTACGAAGGAAACAATATATAATCATTTGTTATAACCAAATATTTGGATAAAAAAACAATGATCCGTCAATTAATATTAAATAAATATGTTTCGTGTAATTAAATGTCATAGATGTTCTTGGTTGTCCCTTGTCCCTGAACGTTTCAAATACAAGACATTTTTCATTGTAAAAACAACAAATTGTTTGACACATTAGTAAATTTTTTAACAGAGTAAAACGTAACATTGTTGACGCAGCGGAAATTGTAGAAAATTATCGGAACTCACAAAAGCTGTTGAACCGCGCACGATTACCAGCAGTTGTCTTCTAAAATCTGTTGAATCGCGCACGATTACCAGATTAAAGGCATCAATCTCAAACCCTAGAGAGAGTAGAAACTGGAAAAGAGGCAAACTTTTATTCAATTCAAAAACTGTCTCAACCCTAAAGAAAAGAAACTATTTATATCGTCTTAAGAAAATTAAATAAATAATGGAATTAAAAGAAATAAAAATAATTGCAAAAACAACGATAAAAGTTATGGGCTCCGGAAGTCGGGCCTTCGCAAAGCTCGATCTTGTTGCTCTAGAAAATCCAATGCGATTTGATCCACATCATTCTCCCCAAGGACGAAAAAATTCGACCGCGAATTGTCAGCAGCATCATCATCAGAAGAGTCACCATGAAAAGGAATCAAATGCTTGACGTTGAACACATCGGTAGTGCGAATATGACTTGGCAGCTTTAATCTGTAAGCATTTGGATTGATTTTCTCGACGATTTCTAACGGTCCAAGCTTTTTGGAAGATAATTTGTTGTAATCCCCAACAGAAAAACGCTCCTTAGTGAGAACTGCCCATACGAAATCACCAACTTGAAATTCAATATGCCTCCGTTTCCGATCCGCCGCCTGTTTATATTTCTGACTTGCTTGTTGTAGGTTCTCATGAACTGTCTTGTGAACGTTCTGCAAGCTGCTCACAAAATCTTCCGCTTTTCCTTGTATCTTTGACTTGTTGGGCAGTATCATTAAATCAAGGGGACCCCGGGGTAAAATCGAGTATACTATCTGAAAAGGGCTGAAACCAGTGCTGCGATTAACAGTATGGTTGTGGGCGAACTCAGCTTGACACAACTTTTGATCCCAGCTCTTCACATGTTCTCCGACCAAACATCGCAATAGATTACCCAAGGACCTGTTAACAACTTCAGTTTGTCCATCTGTCTGAGGGTGGTATGCACTACTGAAGTTGAGCTGCGTGTTCACCATCTTCCATAAACTGCGCCAAAAATGACTAAGGAATCGAGTGTTTCTATCGGAAACGATAGAGGCAGGTAGGCCATGAAGTCGATAAATATCTCGAAAAATTAATCGGGCAACATTAACAGCATCAGTAGTCTTTTTGCAGGGAATAAAATGAACCATCTTTGAAAAACGATCGACAACGACATAGATGGAATCATTACCTCTCTGAGTCCTGGGTAGACCCAATACAAAATCCATACTAATGTCGACCCATGGTTGAGACGGTATTGGCAGTGGCATGTATAATCCGGCATTAGTCGCAGCACCTTTTGAAACCTGACATATTCGACACCGTTGTACATATCTCTCCACCTCCTTTCGCATACTGGGCCAATAATAGGAAGCTTTAATTAATTGGAGTGTTCTGTCTCTGCCAACATGTCATTCATTATGTAATTCATGGATTATTTTATCCCGCAGGCTGCACGCTGGAATATATAATTGATTTCCCTTAAATAAGAATCCATTATGTAGCAGAAAATCTGAATTGTGACCCGTTTGTATATCACTCGCAATCCTCAAAAATAAAGGGTCAGTAGCAAGCATATCAGAAAAAGAATCCAATCCAGGTACCTCAACTAGCATGCTAACCAGTAGGTTATTGCGACGGCTCAGAGCGTCAGCAACTCTGTTCGTAAGGCCTGCCTTGTGTTTGACCACAAAGATGAACTTTTGCAAGTAAGCCATCCATCTGGCATGTTTAGGGGAAACTTTATCCTGGCTGTGCAAATGTCTTAACGAATCGTGATCGGTGTATAATACGAACTCCTTATGAAATAGATAGTGTCGCCAATGTTTTACTGCCTGCACAACTGCATAAAATTCCATATCATAAGTACTGTAATTAACTTTACCACCAGATAATTTCTCGCTGAAATAAGCCACTGGCTTGCCGTTTTGGCTCAAGACAGCTCCAATTCCAACTTTCGAGGCATCAGTGTGTAGTTCAAATAGCTGCTGGAAGTCCGGCAATACCAAAATTGGTGCTGCAGTTAGTCGTGGTTTAATCAATTGAAATGCCTCGTCTGTCTCTGTAGTCCATATAAATTTTCCCCCTTTCATGCAGTCGGTCACAGGGGCCATGATACTACTGAAATGAGGAATAAAACGCCTATAAAAGGACGCCAACCCGTGAAAACTGCGTACTGCCGTAATCGAATCTGGTGTTGGCCAAGATGTAATCGCTTCAATCTTGCTCTCATCCATATGTAGGCCATCAGCTGATATCACATACCCCAAAAATAAAACCTTACGAGCCATGAATACACATTTCTTGATCGTAGCATAAAACCTATCGTTGCGAAGTACACAAAGAATTTCTCGTAAGTGTTGTAGGTGTTCTTCGGGGCTTGCGCTGTAAATTAAAATATCATCAAAATATACAACCGCAAATTTTCCAATAAATGGCTTCAATAGCTGGTTCATCACTCGCATAAAAGTACTAGGGGCGTTAGACAGTCCGAATGGCATTACTAGCCATTCATATAATCCCTCCCGAGTTTTAAAAGCAGTCTTCCATTTATCGCCAGACCTAATTCGAATCTGATAGTACCCACTTTTCAAATCAAGCTTGGAAAATATTGTAGCCCCACTAATCTGATCTAATAAATCATCCAGGCGTGGAATGGGAAATCTGTACCTGACTGTTATTTTGTTGATGGCCCTGCTGTCTACACACATACGCCAAGAGCCATCTTTTTCACCATGGGGTGCACCAGTTCTTTTTGTGAAGAAGAAAGATGGATCCCTTAGAATGTGCATTGACTATCGGGAACTTAATAAGTTGACGATAAAGAACAAGTATCCTTTGCCACGTATTGATGATTTGTTTGATCAACTGCAAGGTGCCAAAGTGTTTTCAAAGATTGATTTACGATCTGGGTACTATCAGTTGAAGGTTAAACCAGAGGATATACCCAAGACTGCCTTTCGGACTAGGTATGGACATTATGAATTCTTAGTGATGTCATTTGGTTTAACGAATGCTCCTGCAGCTTTTATGGATCTTATGAATCGGGTATTTCACGAATACTTAGACAAATTCGTGATTGTGTTCATTGATGACATTTTGATCTATTCCAAGACGAAAGAGGAACACGAAGAGCGTTTAACGATGGTTTTGTCAACTTTGAAGATTCACCGACTATACGCAAAATTTTCTAAATGTGAGTTTTGGCTCGATCGTGTCAATTTCCTCGGTCATGTCATTTCGAATAAAGGAATTTCAGTTGATCCTTCGAAGATTCAGGCTATTATTGAATGGCCTCAGCCTAAAAATGTTGGTGATATACGGAGTTTTCT
Organism: Begonia masoniana; assembly: GCA_022432975.1. Classification (NCBI taxonomy): domain Eukaryota; kingdom Viridiplantae; phylum Streptophyta; class Magnoliopsida; order Cucurbitales; family Begoniaceae; genus Begonia; species Begonia masoniana. The sequence goes on from CM039506.1 coordinate 4,577,615, forward strand.
TGGTCTAGCAGGATATTACAGAAGATTTATTGAGGGTTTTTCAGGAATAGCCTTTCCTTTATCTCGCCTGACCAGGAAAAATGTAAAATTCTGGTGGTCCGAGGATTGTGAAAAGAGTTTTCAAACACTTAAGCTGAAATTAACAACGGCTCCTGTATTGACACTACCAGCAGAAAACGGTAATTTCAGCATTTATTGTGATGCTTCTAAGATCGGGTTAGGTGCTGTTTTAATGCAAAATGGAAAAGTTGTGGCTTATGCATCGAGACAACTCAAAACCTACGAACGGAACTATCCGACGCACGATCTAGAGCTAGCAGCAGTGGTTTTTGCCTTGAAAATATGGAGACATTACCTTTATGGCCAGCAATGTGAAGTCTTTTCTGACCATAAAAGTTTGAAGTACATATTTACGCAGAAAGACTTGAACTTGAGACAGAGACGGTGGTTAGAATTTGTAAAGGATTACGATATTGAAATTAAATATCATCCAGGAAAGGCCAACAGGGTAGCAGATGCCTTAAGTCGGAAATCCACCGTAATGCAGCCTGAAATGTCATCTATGTCAATTGAGCTCAAATCAGAATTTCAAAGATTTCATATAGAGATGGTTGCAGATTTGACGGCTACACTTTCAGCTATATCATTAAAGCCGACACTATTGGAGAAGATTAAAGAAGCTCAACAACATGATTCAGAATGTGAACGATACAAAATAACCATGACATCAGATGATTCTTCGGATTTTAACCTGTCTAATGCAGGAATATTGAAATTTCGAAACCGGTGGTATGTGCCTAATGATCTTGAGCTACGCAAAGAAATTCTATCTGAAGCACATTCGTCTACTTTCTCTGTACATCCTGGAAGTATAAAAATGTATAGAGATTTGAAGCAGCATTTCTGGTGGCCAAACATGAAGAGAGATGTGGCAAAGCACGTTGAAGCGTGTATTACTTGTCAACAGATTAAAGCAGAACACCAGAGACCAGCCGGAACCTTACAACCACTGCCAATTCCAGAGTGGAAATGGGAGCAGATTTCTATGGATTTCATTGTTGGACTGCCTAGAACAACGAACGGGTATGATGGCATATGGGTGATTGTGGATCGATTAACCAAGTCTGCCCATTTTCTACCAGTAAAAATGACGTTTTCTATGAGTCAGTTCGCTGAATTATTTATTCAGGAGATCGTCAGATTACATGGCGTAGCTATCTCGATTGTGTCAGACCGAGACCCCAGGTTTACATCGCATTTTTGGAAAAGTCTCCATAAAGCCATGGGAACTCAATTGACATTTAGTACAGCATTTCATCCTCAAACAGATGGACAGACGGAGAGAACAATTCAGATTCTTGAGGATATGTTGAGAGCGTGTGTATTGGAGTTTCAGGGTTCATGGAGCAAGTATCTATCTTTAGTGGAATTTGCATATAATAATAGTTTTCAGTCCACTATAGGCATGGCCCCTTACGAAGCACTTTACGGCCGGAAGTGCAGGTCTCCTTTATACTGGGACGAGATCGGTGAAGCAAGACTAGTTGGTCCTGATATTTTGCAACAAACTGCAGAGAAGGTTACAATCATTAGACAACGAATTTTAACAGCTCAAAGCCGGCAGAAAAGCTATGCAGATCAAAGGAGGCGAGAGTTGGAGTTTAATGTGAATGATGAAGTGTTTTTGAAAATTTCACCATTCAAAGGTGTAATGAGATTTGGAAGGAAAGGCAAGTTGAATCCAAGATATGTGGGACCATTCAAAATTATAGAACGAATTGGAAAAATAGCATATAGATTGCAGCTTCCAGACTCTATGGAAGGAATCCATAATGTCTTCCATGTATCTATGTTGAGGAAGTGTATACGAGATCCTTCTCAGATTGTGGAACAAAGAGAAATTGAGATTCAACCGACCTTGACGTATGAAGAAAAACCAGTGCGAATTTTGGAGTCAACAGTAAAGGTGCTACGCAATAAAGAAATTCCACTGGTAAAAGTGTTGTGGCGTAACCACAATGTCGAGGAGGCAACTTGGGAGCGTCGACAGGATATGCAAAGCCGTTATCCAGAATTATTCGGTACGTAAATTTTGAGGACAAAATTTTAATTAAGGAGGGTAGAAATGTAATATCCAAGAATTTCATTGTACAATCTATTACGCATGCATAGTGTTTTACAATTTTAGAAATAAAGAGAAGCAATGGAATATTGAGAAGTCAACAAGTATTAGACCAATAGCACTTAACCTTAACATCTAAAGAAGAATGATGAACCAATTGAAGAGAGTTTCAAAAGTCAAAGACCAATAGGAATGAAGAATAGTGTTAAGTTTGAATAGTCAACAATGAAAAACCAATGGAGGGGAGGTATGATGGAGTCAAACTTTCAAAAGACAAAGGGAGAAGAAAACCATGCTGGAAAGCAAAGGAAGAAGTGAAGAGAGAAAAAGAGGATAAACATGAAGAAAAGTCAAAATTCCTACTTTAAACCTCAAAATGACACCTCACCTCCTACTAATCTTCATTCTATGTAAGGTAACTTTTAATAAGACCAAGAGCCACGAAATTTCTCCCCCATTTTCAGAGCTCTTCCTTCTCTCAAAGCTCGGTCTTTTTCAAGAAGAAATCAAGGTAAGTTAGATTTTAGGTTATGTTTATGCAAAATACTAGTTATAGGTTGGTAAAATTGGAGTTTTGTTGAGTTTATGGAGAAGTTGATAAACCCTAGATGGCTGCACGAAAATTTGGTTTTCCCTCCTTAATTTCTTGATGTTTTAGGGTTTGAATGAATTGTAATGGTTGCTTATGGTTGGAAATGAAGGAAAAACATCAAGTAATGCATGAATAATTGAAAATAGTAAAATACAGGGCAGATTAGAAATCTGTAATTTCGATATGTTGAGCTAGTTTATCTTGATAAATTGACCTTACCATGTTAAAGTAGACTCCTTAAGGATTCCATAGCCTCAAGAATTATCGAATTTGGTTATGTATAACAAAAGTTATGAGATTTTGAAATTTGTTGTTTAGTTGAAGGGAATTCTGAAAATTAGGTTGTTAAGTGTATTTTTATGAATCTTGTTAATTTGCATGCTTTAGGTATACAAGTCAAGAAGGAACTTAAGAACATTGACGAAACCGAACTCAAGACACGAGGTAAGTGTATGTATGCATGCGTTTTGGCCGATTGGCCTACACCACAAAAGATTATGAGATTGAGGATTTGGTGAATGTAGTTTTGAGAGTTGGTTGGGTAGAACTTTTAGGTTGTGAGTGAGTTAATTATGCTAGTTGTTTGTTTAATGAATGATTTGCTTATTAGTTTATATTATGTTATAGAATTGAAGGATGTGTGTGCAACATGTAATCATGCATCATGGTTTTCCTAAAGCATAGAAAATGGTTTTTATACATAGTTTTCATGTAAACAAGAGTAACAGAATACAGAACAGTAAAATACGTAATAGTTGTTGTGGGTAGGGAACTGAGTTTGGTAGTTCCGCCAGAGGAACCGGTTCCGTCAGAGGGACTGTCAGATATGCCATTCCACTTCCCCTAGAGCGAGTTGGTCGTCCCGCCAGGTGGACAATCAGTTAGGCCATCTCTTCTCTAGAAACAGTACCCCAATAACTCATGTCATGCAAGAAAAATAAACAAGACTCAGTATATGCTTTTACGAACAGCATAGCATAATCATGAGCATGCATTTTATTTTACTCTACATCACTTACTGAGCATTAGGTTCATTAGTTTATTTTGTGGTGTAGGTGAATTTGATACAGGTAAGGGCCTTGATCCTCAAGAAGGTTGATGGAGCAGTTGGTGGAGAACGTCCATTGGGTGTGCTTGTAGCCGCTAGGGCGATTTTGACCTGTGGGCGAGTACATAAGTAATTTTGGGATAATGCATGGACAAAAGGGTTTTTTTTTAAGTTGCAGACTAGTATGTAAATGACAAGTTTAGTTGTTTTTAAATGATAGTGTCTATTTTGATGTGTGAATATATTTTGGAAATTATCTGAGAAATCTAGTTTCACATTGCAGGTTTTGGTTTTATAGTTTTAAACGTTATATTGTCGTTTTTTTATCAATAGTGAATGTAAAGCAAGATTTCATTCTCTTATTTTATTTAGTTCAAAGATTTTTATAATGGGTCATCTATGAAGTAATCTTTTCTTTCCGCTGCAAACAGTTAATGTTTTAACGATGTCGTTTTAAACAATGGGTAAAATTTTAAATTTACATTGATTTTCGAGTACGGTTAGACACATGAACAGTAAATGTGACGAACCGGGTTCAGATAACTCGGGGTGCTACAGAGTTGGTATCAGAGCCCAGGTCAAAATCGTTTCTGCAGACTGCCTAACAGCACAAGCTGCCACATGGATATTCTTCATCAATTGTAAGTATGTTTATGCATTCTTTGTTGGTTAATATTTAATTATAGTTCTAAATGTGCTAGGAATAACAAAATGTATAGAGGACAAAGGAGAGATCAACAAAGAGAACCAGCTGATCTGAATAATGCCGTCAACCGATTAACAGATTTGGTGGATCGCCAATCTCAGATAATCGAAAAATTCATTAATAAGGAAGAGCAAGGAACTCACAATGAAGGTACAAGTAATCAGAGTGGGGATCGTTTCAGGCAACTCAAACCTCCAATCTTTGATGGACAAGCTTCAGATCCTGCTTATGCTGAAGAATGGATCCGCACTGTGGAAAGAATGTTTGATTTTGCAAAGGTAGAGGAGACCAATAAAGTTACTTGTGCCGCATTCTATCTTTCCAAAGATGCCGGGTTTTGGTGGGATACCATAATGGCTACAACGAATGCCGAGAGTACCTTTAAGGTAGCGCAGAATGCACTTGACTGCTTGCCAGTGAGTCTCAGAGGGAGCATGTATGAATTGAGAGACCTTGTTGACAACGAAGGCGATATCAGGTCTCGTAAGGCAGCAATATTGAAGGTCGCCAACGATGCTCAGGTAAAGAAAGCCGTCAGGTAGGGGGTCCCAGAGTGAAGTGAGAAGACAAGGCCAACAACCATGGGGGTCGGACTAGGCTTGCAAGATCCCATGTTTGCCCTGTGCAGTAACTCAGATATATATCGCGACTGAGAAAAAGTCATACCAGTGGGTGTCTGAGTGACTGAAATGCCAAGAAAATATGACAGTGGTCCAAGATCACGAACTTTAAACTGAGAATGTAAATATTTCAGTAGCTGATCTATGAGAATAGAAGAATCACCGGTTAAAATAATGTCGTACACGTACACCAGCATGATAATAATGTGAGAGGAGTGACGGTAGACAAAAAGGGACGTGTCTGATTTGGAGGCGGAGAACCCCCAATTAATTAAAGCTATGTATAATTTGGTATACTAGGCTCGTGGGGACTATTTGAGGCCATAAAGAGCTTTATGTAGGAAGCATACAGCGGACGGAGATGCGGAGTCAATGAAACCGGGAGGTTGTTGCATGTAAACCTGCTCTGTTAGGTCTCCGTGTAGGAAAACATTACTGATATCGAGCTGTCTGATAATCCAGCGAAAAGAAACAGCTAGGGAAAGCATTGTGCGAACGGAAGTGGGTTTGACTACCGGGCTGAAGGTTTCATCGTAATCAATTCCTTCTGTCTGGTCATAACCTTTAGCCACTAGACGAGCCTTATACCGAAAAACTTTCCCATCAGAGTTTAATTTAGTCTTGAAGACCCATTTGCGGCCTATTAGCTTTGCACCTCTGGGAAGTGGGACTAATGACCAAGTGTGGGTATCCTGAAGTGCAAATATTTCTTCTTTCATGACATTAAGCCAGTGAAGATATTTGGCAGTTTGGTTAAATGTTTTGGGTTCAAGAGGAGGTTCAAGGAGAAAAGCTTTTGGTTTGAAAACACCTGCTTTAGCCCGGGTTGTCATAGGGTGAGTGTTGTGAACAGTTTGGATGGGTATGAGAGTGGATATGAATTCATGGGGTGACGAAGGGAGCAAGGTACGATTTTGGGAAGAAGAGGATGGGGAGTCTGGAAAATGATCAGACGGAGGGGGAGAAGGTATTGGAATTATGGGAAATGGTGAAACATGAGGGTTGGTAGTAGAGAAGGTAAAAGGTAAGGAGGGAATATGTAAAGTAAAGGGAGGTGGAGAAGAGGCAGATTTGGTGGGTATGGTAAACGGAAAGTGAGACTCCACGAATTTGACATGACGAGAAATATAGAGTTTGTTGGACTTTGGATCGAGACATAGGTAGCCTTTGTGATGGAGACTTGGACCTAAGAAAACATAAGGGAGAGGTCGAGACTGGAGTTTATGTTGATTGAAGGGTCGAAGGTAAGGGAAACAGAGACAACCAAAAACACGAAGGGAAGAGTAATCGGGGAGAGTTTTGAACAAGCATTCAAAAGGGGACTTGTGACGGAGGACAGGGGTAGGAAGAAAATTAATCAAGGTAGTGGCTGTGGTAAAGCATAGGTCCAGAAGTGATGAGGAACAGATGAGTGAAAAAGTAGAGCGAGACCAGTTTCAACAACATGTCGATTTTTGCGTTCGACTCTACCATTCTGGTTTGGAGTATAGGGACAAGAAATGCGGTGCTGAATGCCGAGAGATTTAAACAGGTTGGTGAGGGATTGAAATTCACAACCCTAGTTGGATTGGACAGTTTTGATTTTAGTATCGAACTGTGTACGAACAAATTGATAAAAGGTGACAAATGTATTGTAGACGTCACTTTTTAATTTAAGAGGAAAAAACCAAGTGAAACGGGTACAATCATCCACAAATAAAATGAAATACCAGGCACCGGTGATGGATTTAATGGGAGATGGACCCCAAACGTCAGTATGAACAAGATCAAAAGGAAATTGAACATGAGACAGAGAATTTTGAAAGGGCAATTTATGACTTTTGCTCATTTGACAAGAGGTATAAAATTTGTGGCCAACATTTGATAAATTGAAATTACATGATCTAAGCACTTGCTGCATTACAGAAAAAGACGGGTGACCCAAACATAAATGCCAGGGATCATTCAAAATGGTGGGAGAAGAGCCACTGGGATGGGCAGTGAGCGACAAGGCAGATTCGGGCGACAAAACAGGGGCTGGCAAGGACACCGGAGGAGACAGAGCCAGAGGTGACAAAAAAGGACCAGATGAGGGTGTGCGATAGAGTCCGTCATGGAGAGAACCATGCAGCAGAACTCTGTGGGAAAGCCGATCCTTAACAAAGAAACACGTTGGGTGAAATTCAACATAAACAGAATTTTGCTGACATAGTTTGGATACGCTTAACAAATTGTGAGATAGATATGGAGTGTGATATACTTGAGGTAAGTGAAGTGACTAGTTGATTTTCGGAATAAGAGTAGAACCATAATGAGAAAAAGGGACGACGTTACCTTCGATCGTGGCAACTTGGGAGGGAGAAGAGAGAGGTTGAAGCTAAGTAAGAAGCTCGGGATGCAGTGTGAAATGATCGATGGCGCCAGAATCCAGGATCCACGGCGTGGTCGGCGACAGAGAAGGAGTGGGAAGGAGACCGGTGAAGTTCGAGACAGGGGACGGTCGGGTTTGCGGAGAGGGAAGCTGATGAGATGGTAAGGGAATGGGCGGATCAGAGTGAGTAAATTCGGGTCAGGCCTGGACTGATGGGTAGAAGTATTGGGTTTGGACCGGTTCAGGGGTTAAACTGATTAGGTTAGCATGGGCTTGGGTTGTAAACTGGGCTCGCTGGGCTGCAGACGGGAGTTGAAAGCATTTGAGGGCCGAGTGGCCCAGTTTGCCACAAATTTGGCAACGGGGCCGGGAATGGGAGTTGGGCCGAGGATGCCATGGGCCAGGTGGAGTGAACTGAGGAATTGAACCCGATCGGCTGGGAGGGGAAATGGGCATCAGGTTAGGGCAAAGAGTGGCTTCAGAGCGAGGGCTCCAGGGGCGAAACGATCGTTGAAAACGACGTTCGCGTGCATTTGCGCCGTTGTCGGAAGCAGAACGGTCGGGTTTTGTTTCTCCAGGCAAAAATCATAGCTTTGGAGCATGCTCTGGGCTTCTTCTAGAGACGGATGTTCGGACCTAGTGGTGATTGCGGTGACAAAAGGATTATACTCTGAACCGAGGCCTTCGAGGAAATACAACATTTTGTCTTTCGGGGAAACCGATTCGCCGATGGCAGCGAGAGTGTCACAAATACTGGTGAGTTTCTGAATGTACGCAGCTGCTGAAAGGCCATCTTTGGTGAAAGATTGAAGCTACGAGCAGAGTTCGCTGATACGCGCCAGAGAAGACGAGGCAAAAATATTGGCAAGGGTAGTCCAGATTTCACTGGCAGAGGTAAGGGCAACAATTTGAGGGAGAAATTCTTCAGACAGAGAAGAGAATAGCCAGCTGATGATAAGGCTATTGTAACGGTTCCAGAGGATGAAATCGGGGTTGAGTTGAGTCGAAGTGGCATCCAGAAATTCGGGAGGTTTGGGAGAGGAACCGTCCAGGATGTGACGATTGCCATTGGCAGTAACAAGGTGGAGGATTTGAGCTTTCCATATTAGGTAGTTACGGTTGTCTAGCTTCACAGAAAGTGTTTGGTTCATGGATGGAAAGGTAGGGAAAGAGCTGGAGTAGGGGAGGGAGAAGAAAGAGCTGTTGAGCTTGAAGATGCCATCCAACCTTAGCTCTAATACCACGTTAAGATTACAACCGGGAAACTTGCCAGAGATGAAGCACAGAGAGAAGAGGACAAAGAGAGGTGACTGCAGGAAAGATGATTGTACTTTATTATGTTTTCCAAGTGTAATGTTTACAATATATAAGGACAACAATAAATGAATGATAAGACAAAAGACAAAAACTGTAATTGTAACTAAACTAAGCTAACTAGAAGTGAATAGTAAAAGTACACATGTGCTAATAAGATATCGGAGGAACTTAGAGTTTTCGACAAAATCATTCATGCAATCGTCGAAACGATAAACTTGGAAGTTTCCTCGGTCGATCGGTCCGATTGAACTAGTCTACCAATTAGTGGTCCATTTGGTCGACCACTTCCATGATCAATCAGACCTTTGCTTGTGGTTCATCGTTGGTAGTTTAAACTCTAGTTTTTAGACCAAGATTTTTGTGAGATTATTTTTGTACATCGCTGAGTTGGTTCTTTTGTCAGTACTGAGTTCTAATAATTATTTTAAGAATTTTATAACTACCGAGATTTGAAGAGTTGTTTGGACTCCTTGATGATCGAGATTGGATTTTAGCTATATTGTTTGGTATAAAACGGTTGAACTAGAGATCTATTTATTATGTTCAATACATATCATAGTTTTATAAAATCTATTTTTGAGATGTTATCTCATTCTCTATATAACATATGTTGATTACAACATGTCAATTTTAATCGTATATGTACATTTCACTATTACGTTTGCTTTGTGCATGCATATTTAATTTTATTAATGATTGTATTGCTAGTGTGCACCGAATTCGATCGATCTGAGTGGGTCCATGTTTGATGCAGACCTTCAACAATATTTTGAGAAGGTGTTTGTATGTTTCATTAATAAAGTAATGGAACTAATGACTATGTCAAATTCCTAGATACAAATCTCTAAACATAATCAGGGTTGTTGTTTCATATTGTGATCATCGAGTATCACTTTTATCTATACGTCTTTGGTATGGTGTGTTCGGAGACTATGACTAGCTTATTTTTTTTATTAATGTTTCACATATGATAATAATGGCAGATTTTTATTATTTACTAAAGTATATTGGATTGTTTTGATACATGCCCTGCTAATGATTCTTTAAACCCTTTTCAGATATCTTTTATCCCTAGTTTTCTATACATGGTTTTATTTGATGCATGCACACATTTATTTTTAAAACACTAGATATAACACTAAGTATCCATATTAAGTTTAGTAAACTCGTCTCTATTTAACTCTACTCAAGCCATAGTCAGAGACTCTTGAAGCAGCCAATGCATGATTGAGCTCTCACTTATTGGACCTTTATTATTACATTATTTGATGTCACTATTGGATGTATTGGTTTAGCCCAACGCTTTTTATTAAATTTATATTTGAATTTTCAAGTCTTCGGCTACAAGTATAGTTCCTTCTATCGAGGGTTAGACGGTTTGATCCTCTCATAGGTTGTATCTTTCCATGTTTCATACCGAGTCCCTTTCATGTTGTAACATAAATTTCTTTATTACAGTAAGATTCAAATTCTTGAAAGAGATATAACTGAGTTAGATGGTGTAATAGTATGTAAGAGACTTATAGTTTCATGTGATTAAAGACATTGTATTAACACATGACATGACTTTATGAATAATTATTCTTCTACCAAAAAGAGCATATTGGGTATGTGCATAAACGACTAAGTCACAAATTATTAAAATTTTGTTGTTTTGACACGCGTACTATGAAATTTACATTTTCCTTGATAGGATAAGGTCCCTAAGACATGTTGCATGAACTTATTTAAATATTGAAATTACAAGTGTTTGAGGATGGACCAAATCTTCTAATTTATGATAAGTGACTTTAAGTGTAACAGCTGCAAATTTATTTAAAAGAAAAATAATAATGTTGATTTATTTCATTTCTTTTTGAGTAAAAATCTTCAAATATTATGTGAAAACTTGTACTCTTTAGTTAGTAAGCAGGCAAATTTTTGTGTATTGCAATGATTTAATAATAATTTTATTAATCTCACTTTATGAGTTTATATGATGGACGAAAGAGATTTAAGAATCATGAGAGTATGTTATTGACGGTAACTATGAGACAATTAGGCAGGGTCTAACTATGTCATTTGAGATTGAGTATCTTAACTCTTTTTTTGAGTCTACAAGAGTTAACACCAGACCGTGTGATTGATTTTGATATTGACTCAGTTCATGGTACTACTCTAATATTTACTGCTTCTTACATTATAGCTTCAACTAGGTTAAGTGATAGCTTAGAATGTCATTAAAGTTATTAATCGTGATTAATTAAGTTAATTTTGGAGATTAGCTTAATACTAATCTAAATTAATTAATTTAAGTATGATTAAAGGATATAAATATGATATTTTTTGCAAATATATGCAAATGGAATGGTAAAATTACACTTTTACATGAATAAGTTAGATAAAAAGATAAATTATCCTTAGAACTCTCTAAATATATGAAGAAATGGCTGACTCAGCCATTTCATGCTTCAAGTGGAAGAAAACGGAGTGATAGAGAGAGGAGAGAAAAAAGAGAAAAGAGAGCAAAATGTGAAAGTTGGTGGGGAAAGAAAGTAGAATTGATCCCCAACCACTTGAGGAAACTTGTTCCTCACATCAAGAGGATCAATTTGAGCTAAGAATCAAAATGAGAAGTTGAAGAAATAAGAACTTCAAAAGAGGTACGAATTCTACTCTTTATGTTTTTTAAATTATGGTGAAATTGCATAGTTTAGGTGGAGAAAAATGGTGATTTTTGGGATTATATGAGAGATTCATGATGACATGTTGATATACTTTGATGATGATAGTTTGAATGAGATTAGAATGATTGAAAGAAGAATGATGTATGTATTTGTGCGACTTTACATATTGGGATTATGAATTATGCATATCCATTATTCACATCACATGTTAATATGGTTTATGCATATTAACATTCACATAATCTATTAATATGATACTTGATAAATTTGAGATCAATTAAATAATATGGTGTACATACTTGCATTGATTCACTTATCATGACACAAGTGGTGTGTGTGAGTTGTATTTCATACTCATTGCTTATAGTCCTGACATCTAGACAATGATTTATATTATCACGTGTCTATGCATATTCACTTATATGCATTAAATAATTCATACATATAAAGGATTGTGATAAATATGAATTAAATTGGACATTAATAATAAATGTCTAGAAAGTCATTTAAAAAACAGGGGTTAGACATTCATCATAGATGTCTAGTGAAAGTTGTAGAAAAAGTATAAAATAGATATGTCTAGAGAGTTTATGAGAAATATAGAATTAGACATGCATCATAAATGGCTAGTGATTTTGTAAAAGATGTGAGATCGACATTAAATAAATATGTCTAACTAGTTTTAATGAAAGTAGATATAAATCTTGCTTAAATGTAAACCATGGAATTTAGATGTTAAATTGTAAATAAAATTCTTATTACTTATAATTATGAATATGTCGAGAATAAAGTGAAAAAAAGGGAGTTGCACATGAGAAAATGGGTATTGAGAATCAATGACACCTAAACTGTTGTGAATTGGAATTTATATGCAAAGATATATGTTGCACATGGAATTAAATTGTGCAGAAAGATTAATTGCAGAAGAGAATACACTTCTTACATAAAGAGGTGTGACACATAGTTGAACATTAATAAAATATATTTAGATCTTTAATTAAAAAACATAAAACATGAAATGTGTAATACCCGGCTGTACGGAATAATGATATTATATTATTATAATATTGTTTGATGGTATTTTTGTAATTATGTCAAATCAGGTCCGTTTTACAAAAAGAAAGCGTCATTACGATCCTAACGATTTATAGGAATTTTAAGGAAATTATGGGAATTTTCGGAGATTAAACGCTATATTCCGAGTAATTGCATTTCTCGTAATACAAAGGAAGTTTTAGTAAAAAATAGTAAACGAGGTCCGAATTGCGAACGGACAGTTTTGTTAAATCCCAAATAATAAGTTGAACCTATTGGTGAATTAAGGAAATTTGGAGAGACCGAACAGTTGGCCGATTCACGAAACGAATGACGAAACATATATAAAAACCTATGGAAGGACATTTTAGTAATTTACCAAATCAATTTTTATAAAATATCACAAAATCCTTTTCCTTCTCATTTCTTTCTTCTTCCCTGGAGCTCACGATCTCCCTCACGCGAGCCGTCGACATTTTCCTCCATTCCGACCTCCGATCGTTCCGTTTTCTTTACGTTTTCTCCTCCAATCGACGTTCTAGGTATGAACCTACAATCTTAGAGCTTTTATTTTGAGTTTTCGGAGTTTAATCAATTAGGGTTTCGTTTAGGGTTCCGATAAAAAATGTCGATTTAGGGTTCGTAATTAATAGGTTAGCCGTGATTAAGTATATATTGCACGTATTTGACGTTATTGGACGAAGTTAAATAAATTTGTGAAAATGTTAAGAATTGAGAAATTTTGGGTTTTAGGGAAAAACTCGTAAATTGTAGTTTCGAGCTATCTATCGTAGATTGTTCATCGATATGCTTCGAATAATTAAGTTAGGAATTTTAAGAAATTCTTTAGTTAATGTTTTGTAAATTTGGACGATCGATGGCTTAAATTAGTTTTAACGTCGATATTGTGTTTTGCTTCAGACAAACAACGCTCGTGGACGGAGTTTGAGCTGCTTTGGACACGAGGTAAGTTCTCGTGATCTTCTTTGGCCGATTGGCCTACACCGTACGTCGAAGTCGTCTCGAGGAGTTTTAGAGATGCTTTTGGTTTAACTTTACTTGGTTTGGGTAGCTAGGTTCTAGGGGTTTATAGTTTACGCTTTACAGTTTTGATGGTACCCATTATTGTATGACGTTACTGTTCACCGGATGACGTTAGTGTTCATAGGTAGAAGTGTTTTGTAAGATGAGTGGTGGATGACGTTACTGTTCACGGATGACGTTACTGTTCACGGATGACGTTACTGTTCACCGGATGACGTTAGTGTTCATAGGTAGAAGTGTTTTGTAAGATTGAGTGGTGGATGACGTTACTGTTCACCGGATGACGTTACTGTTCACCGGATGACGTTACTGTTCACGGATGACGTTACTGTTCACCGGATGACGTTACTGTTCACGGATGACGTTACTGTTCACCGGATGACGTTACTGTTCACCGGATGACGTTAGTGTTCATAGGTAGAAGTGTTTTGTAAGATTGAGTGGTGGATGACGTTACTGTTCACCGGATGACGTTAGTGTTCATAGGTAGAAGTGTTTTGTAAGATGAGTGGTGGATGACGTTACTGTTCACGGATGACGTTAGTGTTCATAGGTAGAAGTGTTTTGTAAGATGAGTGGTGGATGACGTTACTGTTCACCGGATGACGTTACTGTTCACCGGATGACGTTACTGTTCACCGGATGACGTTACTGTTCACCGGATGACGTTACTGTTCACGGATGACGTTACTGTTCACCGGATGACGTTACTGTTCACGGATGACGTTACTGTTCACCGGATGACGTTAGTGTTCATAGGTAGAAGTGTTTTGTAAGATGAGTGGTGGATGACGTTACTGTTCACGGATGACGTTACTGTTCACGGATGACGTTACTGTTCACCGGATGACGTTACTGTTCACCGGATGACGTTACTGTTCACGGATGACGTTACTGTTCACCGGATGACGTTAGTGTTCATAGGTAGAAGTGTTTTGTAAGATGAGTGGTGGATGACGTTACTGTTCACCGGATGACGTTACTGTTCACCGGATGACGTTAGTGTTCATAGGTAGAAGTGTTTTGTAAGATTGAGTGGTGGATGACGTTACTGTTCACGGATGACGTTACTGTTCACGGATGACGTTACTGTTCACGGATGACGTTACTGTTCACCGGATGACGTTAGTGTTCATAGGTAGAAGTGTTTTGTAAGATTGAGTGGTGGATGACGTTACTGTTCACCGGATGACGTTACTGTTCACGGATGACGTTACTGTTCACCGGATGACGTTAGTGTTCATAGGTAGAAGTGTTTTGTAAGATTGAGTGGTGGATGACGTTACTGTTCACCGGATGACGTTACTGTTCACCGGATGACGTTAGTGTTCATAGGTAGAAGTGTTTTGTAAGATTGAGTGGTGGATGACGTTACTGTTCACCGGATGACGTTAGTGTTCATAGGTAGAAGTGTTTTGTAAGATTGAGTGGTGGATGACGTTACTGTTCACCGGATGACGTTAGTGTTCATAGGTAGAAGTGTTTTGTAAGATGAGTGGTGGATGACGTTACTGTTCACGGATGACGTTAGTGTTCATAGGTAGAAGTGTTTTGTAAGATTGAGTGGTGGATGACGTTACTGTTCACCGGATGACGTTAGTGTTCATAGGTAGAAGTGTTTTGTAAGATGAGTGGTGGATGACGTTACTGTTCACGGATGACGTTACTGTTCACCGGATGACGTACTGTTCACAGGTAGATGTGTTTTGTGAGTTGAGTGGTGGATGACGTTACTGTTCACGGATGACGTTACTGTTCACCGGATGACGTTACTGTCACCGGATGACGTTACTGTTCACCGGATGACGTTAGTGTTCATAGGTAGAAGTGTTTTGTAAGATTGAGTGGTGGATGACGTTACTGTTCACGGATGACGTTACTGTTCACGGATGACGTTAGTGTTCATAGGTAGAAGTGTTTTGTAAGATTGAGTGGTGGATGACGTTATGTTCACCGGATGACGTTACTGTCACCGGATGACGTTAGTGTTCATAGGTAGAAGTGTTTTGTAAGATTGAGTGGTGGATGACGTTACTGTTCACCGGATGACGTTAGTGTTCATAGGTAGAAGTGTTTTGTAAGATTGAGTGGTGGATGACGTTACTGTTCACCAGATGACGTTACTGTTCACCGGATGACGTTAGTGTTCATAGGTAGAAGTGTTTTGTAAGATTGAGTGGTGGATGACGTTACTGTTCACCGGATGACGTACTGTTCACAGGTAGATGTGTTTTGTGAGTTGAGTGGTGGATGACGTTACTGTCACCGGATGACGTTACTGTTCACCGGATGACGTTAGTGTTCATAGGTAGAAGTGTTTTGTAAGATTGAGTGGTGGATGACGTTACTGTTCACCGGATGACGTACTGTTCACAGGTAGATGTGTTTTGTGAGTTGAGTGGTGGATGACGTTACTGTTCACGGATGACGTTACTGTCACCGGATGACGTACTGTTCACAGGTAGATGTGTTTTGTGAGTTGAGTGGTGGATGACGTTACTGTTCACCGGATGACGTTACTGTTCACCGGATGACGTACTGTTCATCGGTGGATGTGTTTTGTTTTAAATGGTTTAAAAATTTGATTTCAATTCCGATTTCGATTCTGGTTTCGATTTCGGTTTAGGTTCCACTTAGAGTTTAATTAAAGTATATAAAAAAAAAATATTTACGGGAAATCGGGTACAGTGTCTGGGTCGTGACAAAATGTGTGATCATGAGAGTAGATCGATGTTGCTATATGGGAGTGATGGTTATGAGAACTAATCCTGTAGAGATATTAGTATATGATTATATGTGATTTTAGTTGAGTTTGATAAATCCTTATATTAGGGTTCTTATTGAACTTTATAAAGCTCACTCCGTTATTTTCTTTAATTTTTTAAAAATAGGTGGTGTCAGCTCACGAAATAAAGGTATAGGTAACTAATTCAGCACAACATAAGTTTATTAGAGTTTCGATTTTATTTTATCTTTGTCTGTAATTTATTTTAGTTGGCTCATGTCAGTATAAATAAATTTGGATAAAGTCTTGTAAATAATAAAATTTGTATATAAACTGAGTTGGTTTTACAATTTATTGCGGCCCAATTTTTTGTAACTTATTATTTATGTTGTATTGATGGTTTATTTAGCATTCTCTAGGTGAAAAATTCACATCACAATCTTGGTCTTTGAAGGCATCGAGATCAAGGTCGTCACACACACTCTCTCTCTTTATCTCTAGCCATTTGTTTTTCTGGGATTTGATGAAAGTAGATGCTCTCTCTCCGTCTATTTTTTGGAATTTGATGGAAATAGAGGAGGTGAATGCGTCAATAGTACGGCAATAGAAGAAAAGATTACAATGTATCTTAGGAATGTTCTTCAGTGGCTTCCAATCCAACGTAACCAAAATGATAGTTGGATCCAATGATCTGTCTTGGGAACCAACATGTCCAAGAACTTCACTTTTTATCATCCAGAAGCTGTATTTCACTTTTGAATATGTATTTTATGAATATTCTCCTCACGGATATTATAATAATGATAGACAAACCTCAAATCAGTCGTGAAAATATACCTTCATCCATTCAAATGATCGAACAGTTCATCTATTGTTGACAATTAACATTTATTCTTGATCGTCACTTGATATAGGTTCTAGTGTCATTGCATGAACAAATAAATATGTCATGCTTCTAAGAAAAACAACATTAATGTTCCCATGGTGACATACAATCATTAATAAAATCATTATACAATAATCATCATCCAACCCATTTCTTAATTATCTTAGGTAATGTAGTGGAAAACTTAAAAAATAAATAAAAGTCAAACTTCAAATCAAATGAGCTATAATCGAGGTCCAATAGTGACATCGTAAATAATAAGATAATATAAGTCTAAAATAAATATACTTGAAATGAAATAAAAACAAAGGTTTCAACATAGGTATTTGACAAAGTCTAACCTCACAAATAGAAAACTAATAAAAAACTAGAAACGTAATCGTTGAGACTATTCCTGCTCTGATAACGGATGATCTCTCTTACTATAATCTGAAAATAAGAGTCATTTGGGTTAATCAATTAAACTAAGTAGAGATAAAGTTTTATATTCAACATTAAAGTTTAGAAATGGGAGAGCATGCTAAATATAAAATATTTATTAAAATTGATTTGATAAACAAACAGTAGAGCAAACATTAAAATGTTCCACTATAATGCGGGATATACATAAATTAAGCCCTACTGTACATTAGAAAAAGTCCCAGAAAAAATGAAGTCATTCGCGAATTTCGGACATGGTACGTCATAGGCATAAATATTTAGAACTACAACACTCGGCATTGCTAAAACCACAAAAATAAAGACTTTGATCAGTTTTAGAGTTTTTGCGCCTAAAAAATAACACGATCAGCTGTTTCATTACTCTAAGTAACACAAATAAACACATCTCCAAAGAGATGGATGTGCCTTAAGAAAACAAGAAACCTTCATGGTCAAGTTTAAATAAAGTACTCTTTACTCGAGGTGTAAGAAAAAGTAGAAATACAAATAAAAGTTGTATTTTTTAAATTAGAATATGATGAAGTGGAACAAACTCCTCTTCCCCATTGACTTTGACACAAGCTCTGTGAAAAATGGATGACTGAGAACCATCACAATCTCCCCAACATCATCTGTCTCACTCAAATCTGTGATATTTCCAGTTTGGTAGCCTCATTCCGAGCTCTTTCATGATGGTAGAAACACAAAAGCTTCAAACTTTGGCATCAATATTCTTTGAATTTTCTGTTGGCAAAGATCGAATCCTATTTGACATCGTCGGGGAGGAAGAAACACATAGAGAACCATCTTTGGTATCAACGGATTGATAAGAAAACCGCTCGGAATAGTGATGCATGAAAGGGACGTGCACTAATTTTTCATTCATTCAGAAGGTAGAAAGCTTGATTTTATGAATATCTTTTTATGAGTCTCTTCGTTCTTTCTTCCATCCATAAGACATGACTACTCAGCCAAGCATACTCCTAGTCAAAAGTTAGCGATGTGGTAGCAGGGCTTTTGCCGTCAAAAGTTGAAAGCGTTTCGCCTTTCTCCCCTTGCCCTTCGCTCCCTTTTGTCACGTCTCCAAGGACGCAGAACAGAATGGGCTAGGATCCTGTTTTAATCAACCCTGATTCAAGGTTCAGAGACAAAGGAGACGGCAATCGGAAACATAAAAAATAGAAGGTTTACAAGGCAGAAAGAGTGGAATTGAGCAAGGATAGAATGAGTGCAGGAAGCACAAAAGGGTAGATCATTTTTAAAACTAGGCATAAATTTCTATATCATTTGGTAAATTGACTTGTATCTTTGGGGTCGAGAACAATAGACCCATTCTCTTATGTTTCAACTTTCATAATTTGGAAATGCCCCCACCCAAGGTTAGAGGGGAGAAGATGTTAGAAGAAATACTATCAAAATTTCACGGCCAACCCCACCCACATTTCTCGTGTTTGCTTCCTAAGGGAGAACTGTGATATTAAGTTCCATGGAAGTGCAACAAACGTTGACGTTGACGTTGACGTTGACGTTGACGTTGACGTTGACGTTGATGTTTATGTTCCATGAAACAACAGTTAGAGTGGAATATTTTTTGGTCCTAAAAGACACACAAGTCACGGGGTGAAAACTATGTATGGAACACATGCATGCATGAGAAAAACTATTTTTCAACCAATTGATATATTTAAAGTAAACTAAAAAGCCATTTTTCAAGGTGGAAACTGAAAAGCTTGGATCAAGCAGACCAAGAGCTATGAGGATATCAAATGAGGAAGATAAAGCAACAAAAAGGAGAAATCCGTTTCCAGAAAGCCTGGTGGCGCATACATACAGTCCAACCATTGACAAGATTCATCAATTATTCTTCTTAGAACATGAAAGGAAAAGATGATCTTCTGAAAATTATAGTCGGGTTTACATACATCACTTACATTCCTATCCCCATTCGTTACTTTTATTTATGGTAGCTTAAATGTAGTGTTCTTAAACTACCTGTTTCACGATAAATTTTCTATGAAATTACTTGTCAAACTCGAGCCACTCTTTTATGGTTTGATTTGGTGTCAAAGAGGAAATATATTTAACAACAAGATGCAAATATTAATTATTCTTAAATTTTTTAGAGTAAAAATGAATGCAAGACGTGAAAAAACTCTTTCACGATATCTTCATGCCCTCTAGCTTGAGTTTGGTATTCTTATGATTCGGTCGCCCAATAGCAGAACCGAGTGTTTGAGACTTTGAAATTTCTTCTTATTTTCTTTGAATTGTCATATATTTTCGATTTCTTGAGTTTATTTCTTATTTTGTTTTGTATCTTTATAACTTATGGTTGTGGACCGTTTTATGCAACATTGAGCTGAGTGATTGAATTTTCTTAGAGAGTCAAATTGATCTTTCAGATATTTCTTTTTTGCCCCTTTTTGGGTTGTGATAGAAATGTGGCAAAACGATATCTAATCAATGAATCGATTCATCACGTGTATTTATTCACTTTAAGAATAATGATCATATTATATCAATCTCGTTTTAATTTTAATGTGAGTATAGTTGTATCACTATCTTTCGTCTACACATGATTAACATAATTAATCAAACTAATTTAATTATTACACAATCTGAAAATTGCCCGAGTTTCATAAGTATAATCGCGAAATTTAAAACGCTTGAACATGTCAAACTCAACCCAATTACAACCAATCATTTATGGATAGAGATTGCATTAAGAGGGATCAAACTATCTTCCCACAAATTGCAAACAATTAAACTAAAAAAAAAAAAGAAAAAGAAAAAAAGAAACTCATTTTATACATAGAACCAAAATATAGTACTCGTGCAAATTAGGGCAAAATAAGCAAAGATTGTATGTTCGGTTTGGTTCTGATTTTCTTGGTTTTATTTTGGTTCAGTTTGAATCAGGTTCAGTCTAGATAAGACTTTGGTTCATTAAAAAGGTATCTGTTTTTTAGATTGAGGAATCGGGACTTTAGGGTGGCAGATTGAGAGCGAAGAAAAACCAGCAAAGAAGCGCTCGGAGGTGTTTCTCCGAGACGGTCATTGGTAAGATCTTAGGTTTTAGAAGATTGGTCGATTTCCGATTGTATAAGAGCAGGGTAATTCTCTATACTTGATGTTTCTTCTCCGATTAATAATAAGATTTATGGATTGCGTCCGTGGATGTAGGACTTAGTGTCCGAACCATGTTACATCTCTGTGTTTCTTGATTATTACTTTACTGTTTTGATTCACTGTAACGTTTACGATAATAGAATTAGGGATATCGCATTCTAATTCTTTAATTGGTGCGGTGAGTGTGGACGCTCACTCGCGACCTTCAGATTAAAAAAATGTACCCTGTTCTTTCTGGTTTTCAGTTTGAAGAGTGCTGCTATTTGTGATTTTTTGATTCAAAGTGAGATTGTTGTTTTTCTTGGTTTCTTGAAAGAATGCAATTTGTTCTGTCTGGTTCTGTTCTCTGTCATTTCTGATCTTGATATCTGATTCTGTAATAAGTCTTCCTGGTGCTTCATATATTGTTGAGATTGTTGACTATGTTTTCAATTTTCTGTTCACGGTAAAAGATAGGTTCATTTTTTTGTTAATTTTAGCAGTCATTCTTGCTGCTCTCTGCTTTTTCTTTTTTCCTATGATTGGTTGTAATTGTTGTTAGTTAATATCACTTTCCATGTTTAATAAGGTAATTATGGCAGTGTTTTAATTTTTGACTTCAATTGGTAAGTATAAGTTGCTGTTTTTGAATTAAACTTTACTATTTTAGTGTGAATCAACCTTATTAGAAATTAATCGGTAGTAACTTTTGGTGCGAATTAAATTTGGTTAACATTCTGCCTTGTGTTTTGGTTTTCTATTGTGTTGGTAGCTGTTTTGTGTCATTATTCGTTGGTAAGGCATCTTTAGGTTTCTATCTCGGCTTCTTACGTTTACTAGAAGAGTTTAGGAGATGGCTAAGTTTGAGGTAGATAAGTTTACCGAGGATAATGACTTTAGCATTTGGAGAATTAAAATGAAGGCATTGCTTATGCATCAAGAACTTGCACAAGCAATTGATGAAGATGTTATGCAAAGTCTTAAGGTTACTAATAGGGTGAAAGCCGATGAGGTGGAGTCAAAGGCACATAGTGCTATACTTTTAAGTCTAGGTGACGAGCTGTTAAAAGAGGTGACCGAAGAGAGGTTTGCTCTTTCGGTTTGGATAAAGTTGGAAGCACTTTACATGAAACGCTCGTTGGCTAATCGGTTGTACTTGAAGAAGATGTTGTACACCTTGACTATGGAGGATTCAAAAGAGACGAGGAAGCACTTGGATGACTTCAACTAGATCATCTTGGATCTTAATAACATAGGAGGACCAAATTATAATAATCTTAAGCTCATTGTCGAAAGTGTACGATCACTTTGTGTACATCATGTTGTATGGAAAGGAGACCTTAATTATGACTGAGGTTAAAGCAGTCTTTAATTCTAAAGAATTGTAAAGACGAACCAAGGGAAAAGAAAATCCTGAAAGGAGAGGGTCTCTCGGTTAGAGGGAGACAGGAGAAAAGGGAAAAGAATTCTAAAGGAAAATCGACTTCGAAATCGAAACAAGAAATGAGGTGTTTCTTCTCTAATAAAGGACCTATAAAAAGTATTGTTATGAATGGAAACAGAATATGGGAGAGAAGTCTGAGAAAGGGAATGCTTCGGTTGTTGCTAATGGATATGAATCTTCAGACATGTTGGTTGAATCAAGGGGAAAAGTGGGTTTTGTACTCAGTGTGTTCATTTCACATGACACCCAAAAGAGAGTGACTCTAAATTTTCAATAGCACTGTTAGAGGAAAAGTCTTGTTAGAAAATAACAAGGCATGCAATACTGGAGGGGAAAGATCAGTCAAGGTTAATATGTTTGATGGATGTATTTGTAACATTCAGCAAGTGAGGTGATATGTCAAGGGGTATTTGTAGGTCAAGATCATTTTGAAGATTTGAAGTGAGAATCAAGCACACATGACTTGGAAAAGCCTTTCCAAAGACGAAAAATGTTGAACATGACAAAGACGAAAGAAGAAGATGAAGAAGAAGTTCCATACATAGTTTTCACGCTGTGACTTATGTGTCTTTGAACGCTGTGACTTATGTGTCTTTTAGGATCAAAAAATATTCCACTTCTTTTCCATTTTGTCTTTCTTATGTGTTAAACTTCATTTTTTTCCCTCGAACTAAATTTCATAACTTGTCTTAAAATTACCATTTCAAGTTCTTGTTAGTTAATTTATTATTTCATTGCCTATTAAATTGAGCGTGCCTTTTTGAGTGATTGCATTGTTTTGATTGGAAAAGCTTCTCTTCGGTGTCATTGACGTGATATACAAAACCATTGTCAACTTTTCAGAGAGCTTCACCGGTGGAGAAGTCGACGGAAAAGTTGCAAGAGCGTTTGAGGGTCTTAACTGATGTAAGTCTTCTCTTCCTAAGTTTTTTATAGTGACGTTCAGATTTGCATAATATAAATTTGTGTGCTTCTTTACTTGAATGCAGTGGTTAAAAAACAGCACTTATGATTTGCAACCAATGCTTCGATCATGCAGTCAAGTTAGGAGGATATCAATTACACCTTGAATTCTTCTCCAACCTCTCGGAATTTTGGAACAGATAAGGAATCGAGAGACCTGTTGAGGTCTCAATCGACTTAATTTATAATGCCCGTTTTCAGAACACCTTTCAATGGTTACTCAGTCAAGTTCAGCCCCTTCTACGAGTCCCGTCTCGCCGTCGCAACGGCCCAGAACTTTGGCATCATTGGAAACGGCCGCCTCCACGTTCTTGACCTCAATCCCTCCGGACCTATCTCCGAGCTCGTCGCGTACGACACTGCCGATGGTGTCTACGACCTCGCCTGGTCGGAATCCCATGACTCCCTCCTCGTTGCCGCCATAGCTGACGGATCCGTCAAGCTCTACGATACCGCTATTCCCCCTACTTCCAATCCCATCCGCTCTTTCCAGGAGCACACGCGAGAGGTTCACTCCGCTGACTACAACCCGGTTCGGCGCGACTCATTTCTAACTTCCTCTTGGGACGACACCATCAAGCTCTGGACGGTTGACCGACCCACCAGCGTCCGGACCTTCAAAGAGCACGCCTATTGTGTGTATTCCTCGGTTTGGAACCCTCGTCACGGCGATGTATTTGCATCCGCTTCCGGCGATTGCACTGTCCGGATTTGGGATGTTCGAGAACCTGGCTCGACCATGATTATTCCGGCTCACGATTTTGAAGTTCTCTCCTGTGATTGGAATAAGTACGACGATTGTCGTATAGCTACTGCTTCAGTTGACAAATCAATAAGGATTTGGGATGTTAGGAGCTTCCGAGCTCCAATTGCTGTGTTAAACGGACATGGCTATGCAGTAAGGAAGGTCAAATTCTCGCCACACCAGCCAAATTTACTGGCGTCGTGCTCGTATGATATGACTGTGCGCTTGTGGGATTACATGGTGGAGGATGCGCTTGTTGGTAGATACGATCATCATTCAGAATTTGCTGTTGGGATTGATATGAGTGTTCTGGTTGAGGGGCTGCTTGCGAGTACCGGATGGGATGAGCTTGTATACGTCTGGCAAAACGGCACTGATCCAAGAGCTCCGTAGCTGAGGAAAGTCTTCTTCTTTTTCTTCTTTTTCTTCTTTTTCTTCTTTTTGCAGTTCATAGATTTAGATTAATACAACTTTTTATGATGGAGGAAATCAGTTTGATAATCCTCTGCTTTCGCTTCTGTTGTTGTTGTATGGATTGTTCTCATAAAAGATAAAATTGTAAGCTCTGTTTCTGATATTGGTTTTTGCTGAATTACTTCCACAAAAAGAAGTTATTTGGTTCTTCAGAAATTCACTGCAATTTTCTGTTCTTCTTGGAGTTTTAGATGAGATGATTAAATTTTTGCAAGCATCCACTCTTCGATTGATAATATTTTTGTGTTTCTTCTCTATTTCATTGCAGTGTATTAGCTCATTTGAAAAGACTTTTGCATCTCTATGTTCTGTAAACCCACAGATCGCATGAAGCTCTCCTAAGCATATTGTTTTCGTTCCATAACTCAGCATTTGGTCCGAACAATATTGTTGGAAAATGCATGAAGTTTCATCGAAACTTTTCTTATTCTGATGTGTCTTTGAACTAATTTTGTGACGGTGATATGGTGAAATGTCTGTATAGTCTAGATTGAGAATCAAAATGATTTATATTTGTTCGTTCTGAGTGAAGATTCTTAAATACCAGTACTCGTGTAGTCAAGTCTTCTTATGATTATATTATTGATTATCTTAAAGTTCAGGAGCAAACCATGGGTTCACGATGCGAAGTTGGTTGTGCATCTTACTTTTATGATTGAGCTCAACATCCTCGACAACCTACACGTGTGATTGTGCCCAGCCACTGCTCATCATCGGAAAAGCTCGACCAGCTTTTCTGTCCATCATTTCCTGCCGGTGATTGCCATGTTCTCCACTCATGTTCATCTTAGGAGACATCTGTCCCGAAAAGGTGAAGACCGGTTGTGTTGCTGCTTCGTTTGTTGGTGTGCGGTCCTTGCCCACCGTCGAACCGGACGGATCCAGACTCTGGCGCTATCTCGGTGAGCCAGTCGGCGGTGGCTGTTCCCATCCTACGTGTCCCGGCCATGGTTGGACAAGGTTTTTTCGTTGCTGTCTGATTTCGGGCCAAACCGTTGGAACGACATTCCAGGGAACTGTAGCATATGAGCTTCCTCTTGCGCGAGCCACCTCCCCTGTCAGGTTAGTTCCGTTCGGTTCTGTCAACATAAGTCGCCATAAAAAATCTGTTAGAATCGATCCCTGAGATCCCAACACCTGTGAAAAAATCCCTTGCGTCCCCTGTTGTTCTCCAGACGCTATTATGGCCACTGTAGCCGTGGCATTTGATGCTGTAGATGGGTCGATTGGCGCCTTTGCAGAGGGATTGTTTTGCTTCTCAGCGATTGAAATTAGCAATTGTTCGATTGAAGCAAATTTTTCATCCATTCGGCTCTCAAAACCTGTGAACGATACCTTCAATGTTGAAAAATCTGTGCCCAAGTTTCCGAATTGCTCTTCAAGAGCTTCGATTTTCTTTCCTTGAGCCATGAAATCCAAAGATCGAACGGCTCTGATACCAAATTGATAGGACCCTGTTTTGCTGCGGATTTTAGAGCGCAACTTTCTCCCGACTAATGCTAATAAATTAGAAATAAACTGAAAACTTAATTAATTCTTTGCTGCCCCCAAAGAAGATTACAAAAGTATTTAAATAAACTTTAAACAGACTCCTACTCCAATTAGGAAACTAACCTAACAGAATAAAAAAAAAAACAATAACTTATTAAATTAATAAATACCCTTTTAAAAATAATAATAATAATAATCTCATAATCTCTTAATTGTAATTCCTCTTTCGCCTCTTTACGTAAGTCTTGAGCAGCACATCATATTGAACTTAGTTTCTCGTCCGGATTTTACTGGCTCAATTCTGAATAAACGATACGATATTATTCATTTTGAACGCAAATGTTTATGGGTTTTCTTTGGATTTTTATTTTGAATTATATCACTTATGACCTGACCTTCTGCAAACCGGCCTACCTTTCTATTCTTGAGCTTGACACCATTAAGTGTTAAGTTGAGGTCAATACCATTAAGTGTAAGTTGTTGAATTTTTGGTGTTTTTGAAAGGATGTGATTTTAAGGATGCAGGGTTAATCTTATGACAGTGGGTTTACATTACTTGTAATATGCACGTCAAATGTATCGCTTTTATTATCTCTACGAGTACATACATGCATTAATCTACTTATTTTGAGAAGCAAAATGCTTATTGAAGCTCAAAAGTAGTGGATTTTGAGAGATGTTTTGAAGAAATGAAAAGGGTTACTCTTAAATGAACATTAAGATCCCCCGAGTCTTAAGGTTCATAGGATTACATCAGATTGTACCTTTCCTGCCACTGGAGTTGGCCCAATCATCGAATACCCAATACCCAGGATATTATTTTTAAATGAGTAAATAAATCAGAACAATTGTTTACGAAGCCATGTTGCTCATCGACAATCCCACGTCTGGCGGCATCGTTGGCTCTTGCTGACTCTATCGGGTCGGGTCCTGCAAAACTATTGAAAAACGCCAACTTTGATGTAAAGCTCATCTTTTCCATTTCGTCGAGGAAAAAAATGGATACTTTCTCTCCAAGCTTCTAGTTTTTATGGATGCTGGCTGACTCATGACCGGTAGGTTTCCCTGCTTTCACTGTCCTACTTACGTGAAGTCAAAATTAGCCTCGAGTTGAATAGCGGACGAGCCCCACCTACTTAATCTGGTGCTGGAAGAGAAAAAATATGTAAAATCAATTTGGATTCTTGTTTACTTAGGTGTTCGACTTTCTCGCGGTTGGCTTCTTCTTTGTCCACGTTTCTTCGTTGTTGTAAATTTAATTATTGGGCAGAAAAAATAAATGGAAAATGTTGATGAGTTGACCAGTTGTTTGGTTGCCGAGAAACTCGTGTTTCCTCTGCTTATATTTCTTCTTTTGAGATTTAAGATGAATCGAACAAGAGTGGTGTCCCAGTTTTAGGAAATGGGTATCACGAAATCGCCGCAAGTATTGTTTTTTTTCATCTGGGTGTTTTCCATTTGCATTTCTTCATCTTCATCTTCATCTTTCCAACTCGAGCAGGCGATAGTTGAAGACCATGAAAATGGCCTGCAGGAGAAGTTTCTGTCAGAGGAACGAACTGTGGAAGAAGAGGTTCAAAAGAGTGTACAAACACAGCGAGGAAGATGAGAAGATTTAAAATCTTTGAGAGAAATCTCAAGTATATAATATAGAGCAGAATGGGAAGAAAAATTCAGCAAACGGGCATCAATTGGGGCTGAACAGATTTGCAGATTTGAGTAATGAGGAGATTTGAAGAAGAGATTTCTGTCGAAAGTGAAGAAACCTATCAATAAGAAGAGTAGCCTTCTGAGGAGAAGCATGAGAGGAAAACTGTGAGGCTCCTTCAACTTTAGATTGGAGGAATAAAGGAGCAGTCACGGCTGTTAAAGACCAAGGAGATTGTGGTTAAGTTTTTCTACTTCTTCTTTCACACTGTTCAGATGATAAAAAAGAAAGGTCAGAGTGATTCCATCCAAGTTAGGATATTTGAGTTGACCCTACGTGATTTTGGAGTTGACCTACGTCAACTTTCCTTGAGAATAGACTGACTTTTATTGATATCGAGTACACATGTTAAACGAGCGAGCCGAGCCGAGCTGAGAAAGTCCCGGCTCACTGAGCCTGCCGAGCCAAACGAGCCTAGCCTAACGAGTCTGCCGAGCCTAACGAGCCTGACGAGCTGATAAAAAAAAATTTCCAACTTGAGCCGCTCGCGAGCCGCGAGCCTCGAGGCCGCGAGCCAGGAGCCTAACGAGCCGAGCTGGCCCAACGAGCGTAACGAGCCGAGCTTAACGAGCCGAGCTTACAATTACATAAATAAAGATTTTCGATTGTATAATTAAAATATATCATAAAATATACTATAATCATCTAAATTTAAAATAAATATGTCCTCAAATTCAATGCATAAAATAAACTAAAAACGTAGGTAAAAAATAATATAACTCATGACTGGTCGGGCTTATCGTTGTCCTCACCCTCTTGTGGAAGGTGATATGGTCTCAATAGGTGCTCCGGAAAGATAGGTAAACTTGGGTTCGCTGGATCCGAATAGTCATAATGAACATTTAATACTCTCACATATCGTGCAAAGAAGTTTGTCTGCTCTACCGAATGATTTTGCATATGCGTCAACCAATGTTCGATGCGTCTTTGCTGATCGGAAATATTTTTCAGCCTTTGTCTTACATCCTGTTCAAAGCTGGTATGTTGAGCAGCCAAATTGGCAAACATTTGGCCTTGTTGGATTGTAAGATTTTCTAACATCTGCCTCACATCGTTAGTTGAGTAAGAGCGAGGTGGCACGACAGATGATGAAGAGGCGCCTTGATCGGGAGGCATAGTTGATTGATTTTCGTATCGCTGTTTTCGACGAGTCTCGACGCTCTCTTTTTGCCTCCACTATGCTACATTGTGCATTCGTCATAGTACCATCTTTGCGCCGGAAACTAGGCAGGGGCATTAGTGGAGGAGGAATTTCAGCATCAGTACCATGCTCAATGAATCCTAATCCATTTTCTCTAGCTTCGTCGTACGACCACTTAGGTATTCTTGAAATATTTGAAGAGACATAAAGCTTTGGCTGAATCCAAGGCTCGTCAATTGAGCTTATAGAGACATTCTCTGCCACGCATAGTTGCGTGATGAGGATGGGGTGGATATGGCCAGCAGTGATCAAACCCTTACGATATGCACTGATATTATTATGGATAATTCACCCGACATTTATGGAGCGACCAATGAGAATGCAATAAAGGAGTACCGCCCGCTCTTTGGTAAGCTCGGAACTCTAGGACGTTGGCATCAAGTTTCCCCTGATAAACCTGCACCAAGCTTGAGCGTAGCAGTTGAGACAACTTAGTATCGAGTGTAATGGTTGAGCTCAGTTAACGATTGAGTAAACCCATTGTGAACCTCGGTGTCCCATCTCTTGTATGATCATCTCATAATCTGGTCCCTCTTCCATCATGGTATGATAATCATCTTCATATAAGTTCTCCAAACCAAGCTTAGCATTAATGATCTCGGCGGAGAAGTGGATGATCTTGTTGCGACCTTCAACCGTACTATCTGAATTGGATGCCCTCAGATTTGCGTAGAATTCACGAACGATACTTACGTTCGCATCACCACCTAATACAACAAGAGTCTCCTATTTTCGTTGCCTAAGCATGTCTAAAATATCTCCATCATACCGATCGAGTTGAAATTGGATTTCACATATAATAGGTTTATTTTTGGACATGAAATCCATGAAATATTTCCTTGCCTCAGAGTTTACAAACGAGTGATCGATTTGAGAGCTTGAACTTGAAGAACCTTTGAAACGTTTTGGCGACATATTTTTTTAACCTGTGACAGAACACAAATACAAATACTAAACACCCAAATTTGTGTACAATAACTTCCAACACACCCAAATAAGCAACATATTTGTGTACAATAACTATCAACTTCCAACACACAAAATATAAAGAGAATTATCAATTTTTTAAACTTAGAATTCTCATAGACATTTCATTGAACAAGTGGTGTGCACAATTATAAAACTTCGTTCACAATTACTTTTGTATCTCAAACCAACCTCAGCAATCAAAATCAACCCAAATTCCACAAACTAATACAAAGTAATCGAATAATATTTAGTTAAATTATCAAATTGTGGAAGAAATATAACCTGGTCGGATGGTGAGCCTTACTGAGCTGGAAGGGAGGAGCGCCTCCCTTCCCGTCATGCATAGCATATGCATCACTGCATTTATATGTTCTTACTGAGTTTTAGACTTATAGGTGAACTCTCTGATGTAGGTACTGAAACCGTGGACGAGGACTTTGTGCCTCAAGATGATGATTTGATGTAGTTGGCAGATCGAGCTCATGGGGGTTGGTTGCTACAACCAGACACATTCTGTTTCTGTGAGGGTATTTTAAAATTATGTCAAGTCCTGTATAACTTTTGAAATTTTAAACCGGTGTATAGGATTGGTGTTGATGTTTGAAAACCCCTGTCTGGTGAATTTTTGGTAATGTATATCGAGTTCTGTACAGTCTTCCAGATCTTAAAACAATGTATAAGTTCTGATGTTTAAGTTTTAAAAACTCTGTATTTGACAGTTGTGTATATTCTGAAGTATTCCGGAATCGTTTGGAATGTTTCTCTTTTAGGGTGTGCGTGGATTATCTCTGGTTATAGAGTTATCCATGCAATCTGTTTCTTTAGAATTCTGTCGTGTTTTCTTGATACGCCCAAAATCATGTTGTGAATCGTTTTTCTGAAGTGTGAAGTTTTCATACTTTCTGTTTTCACGATTTCTGTTTCTGTGTAATCCTGTCAAAAGTTGTCAAATTCTGCCCTTTTAAACTACATCTTCCGATCACGTCCACCGCTGCTTTAAATTCACTTCAACAGCTGCCCGTTCTAAAAATCACATCCACCGCTACTTGTAAAATCATATCCACCGCTGCCCGCTGCCCGTTTAAAACTGCATCCACCGCTGTCTTTACAATTTCATCTTCCGCCTGACGTCATTATTTTTGTCTTATTCACATCCACCGGTAAACAGTGCACTTCTGTCTATGTACCCCGTTGCCTTTAAAAATTTACATCATCCGCTTGACGTCATCTGTTTTTTCTTATTCACGTCCACCAGTGAACAGTGTACTTCTGCCCGCCTCCACCGCTTCCACTGTTCATTTTTGTCATATTCACATCCACCGCTGCTTTTGAAATTCATATCCACCGCTGCCTTTGTTTATTTACATCCACCGTTGCCACTGTACACTTTTGTCTTATTCACATCCACCGTTGTCACTGTTCACATTTGTTTAAAATCCACTTCTTCTGCCAGTCTTCTGCCTATGTTTTTCCGCCTTTATTTTCTGTTTATTCTGTTTATTTATTCTCATCATTCATTTCTGTTCCCTGTTCTTCCCAGTCTCTTTTGTTATTCACTTAAGTGATCTAGATATAAATTAGCTCTCAGTTTTTAAATCCAGAGAAGGTTTCTTCTCCCTGTAACGTCCTAAAAGTAAAAAATATATATATATATAGTCTGTGTTTTTCTGTTATATCCCGAAGTGATGGCTTGACTCTCGGATTCCGATCGGAATCGGGTTTGGGGTTGTCACATGAAAAATATACAATTAGTTCATTTTTCATATCATTAAACATTTTAATGATATCATTTCTAGTTGTACTTCTAGGAACACGTTTAAAATTAGGAGTAGCATATTCTTTCATAAAATTTTCAAATTCAACAATATCAGTAAACACTAGGGGCAATTCACATTGTGCTACAAGTTTTGCTATTCCTTCTCTTATTTTATTTTGTGAATACATAAAAGTGCCACTACCACTAGCATTTAATAATCTTTGTGTAGGATCTCTAACTTGCTCGTTTAAGTGACACTTTTGATAATGCCTATTTAGTGAGGTAGTTGAACTACCGGAAACATATGCATAATTTTTAATACAATATTTACATTGAGCTATAGATTCTATTTTTCCACCCATTTTAATATCTTTCATTACAAAATGTTTCCATACCGTAGAAGTTTTGTTTCTTTTTTTTTTAGGTGATGAAGTGGACGTAAATGCTTGTGCAGATGATTGTCCTATTGAAAATGTAGGATTTATTTCCCTAATTTCTTCAATATCATCATCAAAATCAATGTTATAATCACGTGGATCCATAATTAAAAATAATTTCAAATAAAAAAATGATACCACAAAACCAATTTCCAACAAAACCTTGTATGTGATGGTGTGAATTGATCAACTCACTTATACCGTATACGAAACCTACGAAAACAAATTAATGTATGTTAGTACAAGTGTATAACTATTAAATATAATTAAAATTTTTGTAAATATACGAAAAAAATAAACTAAATTTTACCTTGTTGAAGCACGGAATGAATTGAGAGTAGAGTACAGAGACCAGAGTACAGAGACCAGAGTACAAAAGAGCAATCTAAGAAGTAAATGAATTGAATTGAGAGAGATTGAGGTGAAAAAAATGAAGGGAAAATGAAGAATTTGTAGAAAAAATGGAGTTAAGGGGGAGAGTCGGAGAGAGACCGGAAGTTCTTTCTGATAAGAGCAACGGCCACAAGACCGTTGCTGAGAATCTCAGTGACTCAGCCAGAGCAACGGTCTTGTTACCGTTGCATTGTTAATGTTCCGTTGCATTGTTACTGTTGCATTGTTACTGTTGCATTTTTACAGGTCGACACCTGCATGTTTCAGTCGACACTAGAATTGTCTTTGTTTTTATCCATTAAAACTTGGGGTCGACACTAGTGAGTTCTGGTCGACACTTGAATTGCTTCTGTAATTTTGTTTTCATTTGTCACACTTTGGGGTCGACACTTAAATTGCTTCTGTTTTACAGGTCGACACCTTCATGTTTCGGTCGACACTTGAATTGGCTCTGTCTTTATCTATTAAAACTTGGGGTCGACACTAGTGAGTTCTGGTCGACACTCCCTTTGACATTATCAAAAAAACAATTGCAGTCATTCAACACAAATAACATTTCATTTTAAACATTGCAAAAGTGAGTCCAAAACAGATATAGATAAGTACAACTGTACAAGAAAGAAAATAAGTAACTCAGTATTCAATCATTCAAATTTCAATAATTACAATTTACAAACAAACTATAATTTTCATAAACTAAGAGAAGCACACAAACAAAAAAAAAATGTCACTCAGATGGAGAGTAACATGGATCGTCAAAAGGATCAGCTGGAGGATCGACTGGAGGATCGGTTGGAGGGTCAGCTGGATGGTCTACTCTGCCATTCCAATAATCTTGAAGATAATCAAGATGCTGGTGAACCTCATTGAATTCTTCATAGAGTTCAGCTGCCATCGCGTCCATCCGAGCATCCATCCGATCAAAGCGATCGAGAATTAGGTTCTGAAAGGAATCAAAAGCGGTGCCAATGCTGGCTATATTTGTCTCCAAAGTATTGACCCTTTCCTCAAGGTGAGAGAAGCTTCCTCTAGATGCATTGGAGGGGGTTTCAGGAGTTTATCTTTGCTCGTGACCACCCTCGTCAATTTTCATATGTGAGGGTCCAGCCCCAGATTCACCAGCTTGTTCTCCTTTGAAAATCCACTCCTCAGTCGCATTGAGTACTATCCCCATTCTTGCTAGAGAGGAAGTGGTGTAGATGTCAGTTTTCTTCCAAGGTAATCGAGTTTTTGACCTAGGAATTTGGACAGATTGACCTCAAAAATCTTCATTAGAAGAAGATTAAATGGTAAGGACTTGGCGGAGTTGGTGAATACTTGCAGCATCCGTTTCAAAATGAGGTACCTAACATTAAATGATTCTCTTCGAATGATTTTATACAAAACATAGAGATCCATCCCACTAATATGATCTCTATGTCCATCTCTTGGTTAAGAGATTGTATGTAATCATGTGGTGGATGAGTCGTGCACGTACATTTAAATCCTTAGCCTTCAGTTTCAACGGAAGGAATCGATTTGGATCCTTAACAATCATTCTCAAAAATTCAGTTCCTTCACTAGTGCCCACAAAATCAGGATCCTTAGCTCCCTCATAATAACATTCAGCCTCGTTGTTGAACTCACATTCTAAAATAGTATTTATTGAATGTGGGGATATCTTTATGTGTTTTTCATACACATAACTAATAATTTTGAGAGGCCTCGGAGAATGTTCTAAATTTGCGTAGAACATTCTCACTGGGGTTTCAATGTAAGGGGTCATCACAATCGAACTACTCATATAACCCCAAAGCCTTTAATGACTGTTCCAAATTTAAGCTACATAAATCATAGAATTTCACTTTTCTACTTAAAATCAGGGGTTTGAACTGCAAATCATCATCATACAGTTTCAATGAATCATAATTCTTGAATAAAGGAGAAGGTCACATAGGTTGTTGCTCAATTTCAGCCGTTGGAGTAGCATTCTTCGATCTCCTTTTGTGAATGGTGAGTTTGCTGCGAGATGATGAAGCCATTGGAGGTATAAAATGAAGATAGGAGATGAATATCAGAAGAAAGTGGCGTAGACTTGGAATGGTCAAAAATAGCCGATGACATTCGAGACTGAGAGAGAGAAGGGTTGAGAGTAGACTCGAGAGTTAAGGTTTTCAGACGACACTCTGAATAAAAGGATTGTTTAGGTGTCGACCTGTTACATTAGAGGTCGACACTTGCTTTGAACAAGCCAGAGCCGATCGATCGCTCATAAATAGCCGATCGATCAGCCATGTCTCTGTTAATTGTTATTGTTATCACAATATCACTTGTCATTTATCAATTATATTTATTTCATTATTTGCGCACAAGCAGATCAATCGCATGAGAGCCGATCAATCGGCTGTGCTTCACATTTCTTTTCTTTCCTAAAATTTTAACATACGGCCATAGCCAATCAATCAGCATTCAGCCATTTAGTGGCGATTTATCGCCTCTGGGATCTGTCTTCTGTCGAGCATCGGAGAGCGCCTGGGCAACGTCGGAGAGTGCCCCGACCTGGGCATCGGAGTTGGGCTTGACCGAGCCATCGAAAAGTCAGAGACTATCTATTGTCGGGCGTCGGAGAGGGCTCAGGCCTCAGGGCCCCGAGCTGGGCTTGATGAGCCAGCTCACGAGCCCGATCATTGACGGGCTCGCGAGCCGGGATGTCCAAGCTCAGGTCGGCTCGGCTCGCCTGTGTGACCCAGGCCAAATCCGCTCGTTACTGTAGCAAGCCGAGCTTGGCTCGGCCCACTACAGTAACTAGCTGAGCGGGCGGGCTGGTGGGTACTGATATGTTGAATTTTGTTGGGAATGATGTGTCTAGTTATATTATTTAAATTGATTAATATTATGTTTGTGTTTAAAGATCATACTTTATAAAATTCAGAGAAAATTTCTTGGTTATTTATGCAAACTTTATATTGACATATATATTGTATATATATGAGGGATATAATATAAAAAGTAATAACCAAAAACAAGTCCATGACTTATATTTAAAGTATGGAATCTTCAAATAAATAATAGTCATAAACTTAGTTTATCTCATTAAGAATGTATAGTTATATCCCGACTATATATGTAGTGACATAAGATAAATAAGTCTTATATAATATGATTATATAGGACTGAACCAAATAAAATTATATTATTCTTATAATTTACGTTAAACATAGAACAAATAACTTTATCATAATGCTGGTCATATATGTGTAATCTTAATTCATTATATTTAACAAACTCCTATTTTATTTTAATTTATTCTTTAATTTACTTGGTAAAGATTTATATGAGTTACAATTCATACACCTTGTATATTGGGAATGAATTAAAATAAATAGTTGGGAATGTTAATATCGATACAATGAAATTCATTTTATTGGATTCCTTTTTTGATAGTTAAAAGATCGAATAATTAGCGCGCAAATTCATAAATCGTTATGAATTAATTATTCAATCAAGCACTAATAGTAGTTAAGGATAAAGATGTAATACGAGAGATTAACGAATTATAAACCTAGCTCTATTACGAATCTAAATGGAGGGTTAATACAATGTAATGACTATATCAATGAACATTACTTTGAGTAAACATAATCTATAGTTTTAATAATGCAACTCTAAGTATTTAGTGGAATTACTTTAAAGTTAATAATTACATTAATTGATATAAAGAGTTTATATTAATTAACAAAAAATTATTGGAGGTTAAAATTATAGGTCAATCGGTCATTTTGTCACCTTCTATCATTATTCGAATAATAGAAAAATAAACAAAAAATATTAAATAATTAACTATGAGTTAATTATTTACACTCAATAATAAGTTTATTATATTTCATTAGATGAAATAGTTAAATAATAAATTAATAAACTTATAAGACACATGACAAAAGTTGTCATAATTAATATGTTTCATTAAATGAAATAATTGAATTGTTCAATTAATTAACAAACATAAAGTGTTTTTTTTTTAAATAGTTTTTTTTTTAAATAGATTTTGCCAAATCATGGTGCCAAGTGTAAGGCCATGATGAGAAGTTGTTTTGATTTTCATAACATCTTTTGTTATAAATATTATTAAAAAATCAATTCTAACTTAACGGTAAATTAAATTTTGTAACATTTATTTTTTTTAAATGTTATGATGACCGTTACAAAATTCTTGCACTATAAATAAAGGTTAAGACCTCATTTGCAAAAAGAGAGAATAGTGAAAATCCATTTTGAGATGCAATCCATTTTAAGAGCATTTCCGCGGTGGTTTGGAGAATCGTTCTCTATATCCAAATAGATCATCTCATGTGTTTAGAATACGATCTATCACAAATTGGGTGTGATCCTTTTGTGTTCATCACGCCCACACGTTCTTATTCAATATGTTTGTTATGTTTCATTAATTGAAATAATTGAATTGTTCAATTAATTAACAAACATAAAGTTGTTTTTTAAAATAGTTTTTTTTTTAAATGAATTTTGCCAAATCATGGTGCCAAGTGTAAGGCCATGATGAGAAGTTGTTTTGTTTTCCATAACATCTTTTGTTATAAATGTTATTAAGAAATCAATTCTAACTTAATGGTAAATTAAATTTTGTAACATTTGCTTCTTTTAAATGTTATAATGACCGTTATAAAATTCTTGCACTATAAATAGAGGTTAAGACCTCATTTGCAAAAAAAGAGTAGAGTGAGAATCTATTTTGAGAAGCAATCCATTTTAAGAGCATTTTCATAGTGGTTAGGAGAACTGTTCTCTATATCCAAATAGATCATCTCATGTATTGAGAATATGATCTATCACAAATTGAATGTGTTCCTTTTGTGTTCATCACACCCACACGTGCTTATTCGAGGTGAGGAGGATTGACAAAGAAGATCGAAGACTTTTTTATATTAAGAAAGTTTTCTTCAAATGTAACTTTTTCAATCTAACTTATTTGTTTTATTGCATATAATTATTCGTATATCATAAATGGTGATCCTATTATTATTGTGAAAAATTGTTTTTCATAACACCCGTACGTGCACAACTTAAATATTATGAAAAATATTTTTTCACAATAATAATAGGATCACCATTTATGATATATGAATAATTATATGCAATAAAACAAATAAGTTAGATTGAAAAAGTTATCTCTGAAGAAAATTTCCCTAATATCAAAAAGCCTTCGATCTTCTTTGTCAATCCTCCTCACCTCGAATAAGCACATGTGGGCGTGATGAACACAAAAGGATCACATTCAATTTGTGATAGATCGTATTCTCAACACATGAGATGATCTATTTGGATATAGAGAACGATTCTCCAAACCACCACGGAAATGCTCTTAAAATGGATTGCTTCTCAAAATGGATTCTCACTCTTCTTTGTTTTTGCAAATAAGGTCTTAACCTCTATTTATAGTGCAATAATTTTGTAACGGTTATCATAACATTTAAAAGAAGCAAATGTTACAAAATTTAATTTACCATTAAGTTAGAATTGATTTCTTAATAACATTTATAACAAAAGATGTTATGGAAATCAAAACAACTTCTCATCATAGCCTTACACTTGGCACCATGATTTGGCAAAGTCCATTTAAAAAAAAAAAAACTATTTTCAAAAATAACTTTATGTTTGTTAATTAATTGAACAATTCAATTATTTCATTTAATGAAACATATTAATTATGACAACTTTTGTCATGTATCTTATAAGTTTATTAATTGATTATTCAACTATTTCATCTAATGAAATATAATAAACTTATTATTGAGTGTATTAAATAATTAGCTCATGGTTAATTATTTAATCTTTTTTGTTCATTTTTCTATTATTCGAATAATGATAAAAGATGACAAATGGACCGATGGACTTATAATTTTAAGCTCTAATAATTCATTCAAAGTAATATTCATTGATATAGTCATTACATATGTATTAACCTTCCATTTAGATTCGTAATAGAGCTAGGTTTATAATCTGTTAAATTCTCATATTACATCTTTATTCTTAACTACCATCAGTCCTTGATTGAATAATTAATTCATAACGATTTATGAATTTGCGCGCTAATTATTCGATCTTTTAACTAACAAAAAGGAAATCCAATCAAATGGATTTCATTGTATCGATATTAACATTCTCAACTATTCATTTTAATTCATTCCCAATATACAAAGTGTATGAATTGTAACTAATACAAAACTTTACAAAGTAAATTAAAGAATAAATTAAAATAAAATAAGAGTTTGTTAAATATAATGAATTAAGATTACACACATATGACTATCATTATGATAAAGTTATTTGTTTTATGTTTAACGAAAATTATAAGAACAATATAATTTTATTTGCTCAAGTCCTATATAATCATATTATATAAAACTTATTTACCTTATTTCACTACATATATAGTCGGGATATAACTTTATATTCTTAATGAGATAAACTAAATTTATGAATATGATTTATTTGAAGATTTCATACTTTAAATATAAGTCATGAACTTGTTTTTGGTTATTACTTTTTATATTATATCCCTCATATATACAATATATATGTCAATCTAAAGTTTTCACAAATAACCAAGAAATTTTCTCTGAATTTTATAAAGCATGATCTTTAAATGCAAACATAATATTAATCAATTTAAATAATATAACTGTTCTATTACATTTGCTTGTTTGGGCACATAATTCCCAACAAACTTCCACTTGCCCTAAAGCAAATGAGACATGTCTCTAATCCCTAAGCCATCCAGATGTTTTTCAAAACGATTTCTAGGTAACGTCTTGGTGAAGGGATCAGCAAGATTCTCAGCTGATAAAATCTTTAGAACAGTCATGTCTCCACGCTGCACGATATCTCTTATCACACGATATTTTCTCTCTATATGCTTTGTTCGCTTGTGACTTCTAGGTTCTTTAGAATTTGACACTGCACCACTATTGTCACAGTACAAAGTTAGTGGTTTATTCATATTTGAAATTACTTCCAAATCAGTAAAGAATTTTCTAAGTCACACAACTTCTTTTGATGTTTCACAACCAGCAATGTATTCTGCTTTCATAGTAGAATATAAAACATCACCATGTTTCATGCTTCTCCAAACTATTGCTCCACCCCCAAGATTATAGATCGATCCAGATATCAACTTCAATCATCTGTATCACTTTGAAAATCAGAATCTGCATATCCAGTTAGAATCAAATCCCTACTAGAATATACAAGCATATAGTTTCTCGTTCTCCGTAGATACTTGAAAATATGTTTGACTACTATCTAGTGATCTAATCCTGGATTTAACTGGAACCGGCTGCCTATCGCTACTGCATAACATATGTCGAGCCTTGTGCACAACATAGCATACATCAAGCTTCCAACAGCTGCTGCATAGGGGTAGCATCTCATATCTTCCATCTTTTGAGGTGTGTCAGGACACATTCTTTTAGAAAGAATAACTCCATGTCTAGAAGGTAAATAACCCTTCTTGGAGTTTTGCATTGAATATTTGACAGCTACTTTGTTAATGTACAACGCTTGAGACAAAGCTAACATTTTGTTTTTGCGATCTCTTATTAGATGGATCCTTAGAACGTAGCTTGCATTTCCTAAATCTTTCTTTTAGAATTGTTTAGCCAACCATGTTTTTATATCTGATAATAATTCTACATTATTCCCAATAAGTAAAATATCATCAATGTATAGAACTAAGAAGATCACACACTTGTCATTAATGAGTTTGTATACACAAGATTCATCAAGGCACTGCATGAACCCATAAGTTTTGATTGCTACATCAAATCTTATATACCATGACCTGGATGCTTGTTTGAATCCATAAATAGACCTATTTAACTTGCAAAATTTTTGTTTTGCATTCTTATCTATGAAACCCTCTGGTTGCTTCATATAAATGGTTTCCTCAAGATTACCATTCA
Organism: Begonia masoniana; assembly: GCA_022432975.1. NCBI lineage: Eukaryota > Viridiplantae > Streptophyta > Magnoliopsida > Cucurbitales > Begoniaceae > Begonia > Begonia masoniana. The sequence goes on from CM039506.1 coordinate 4,617,790, forward strand.
GAAAGGCAGTCTTGACATCCATCTACCAAATCTCATAATCATTATGAGTGGCAATAGAGAGCAAGATACGAATGGACTTAAGCATAGCTACAGGAGAGAAAGTCTCTTCATAGTCAATTTCTTCCCTTTGGGTATAACCCTTAGCTACAAGTCTAGTTTTGAATGTGTAGCACCCGGTTCCATTGAACCAAAATTTAATTTATTATTAATGATGTACTTTTATAGAAGGGTTGGGGGAGTTATTGATTAGGTTAATAAATAATCAGGCGAGGGCATGATGGTAATTAGAATTTTACATAGTGGATAACCTATTTAAGGAAAAGTCCAGTGAGAGTAGCCGCCATTATTCCTTATTTCCCTCTTTCGGTTTTCAGCTCAAGCAGTAGAACTCTCTAGGCGATTCTCTCGCCCAATTCTCCTTCAACCTAGGTAAGTCTTGTTTTCTTGCATTTTAGCGATTAGTTTACTGAGAGAATACAATGTGAAGATTTCCAGGTTTCTGTGATTGAGGGTGGGTTCAGGTTCTTGGTGATAAATGGGAATGCACGGGTAGCAGAGTTTCAAATCGATTTCCTCAAACATATTATTGATTTTTGGTAAGGTTTAGTAAGAGTTTGATTAATGTACTGTCATGACCTTAGGTGAGCGAGCTTCTGGAGTAGTTGTAACCGAGCATTTCCAGGAGAGCCAGGTAAGTAAAGTATGCATGTGCCTTCGGGCCTACATCACAAAACAGTAGGGTTATGCATCTTATGAATGATTTTGTATGTCATGCATCATGTTTTTGAAAGATTACGAAAATGAATTTCCATGTAAGAATGGTAAGATATGAACTGAATATAACAGACAAACTATTAAGGGAACTAATCCACCTCTTAATCGAGTAGAGGATGTATGACATTGGGAGAATTGATCCCACTCCCAAGGGAACCAAGGGATCAGATCAGCTATTAAGGGAATTCATCCGCCCCTTAATCGAGTAGAGGATGTATGACATTGGGAGAATTGATCTCACTCCCAAGGGAACCAAGGGATCAGATCAGTTTATGAACGTATGTGTATGCAACTGAGATGAAAAAGTAGAAATTGCATGTTTAGGAATTTATGTTTCAGCAATTCATTTCATTACTGCTTTACTTACTTAGCATTAGGCTAATAGATGAGTTTTGTGATGTAGGTGTTGAGGATACTGCAGGTGAATTCCTTGAGTTTACTGACGAATAGATGGGGTTGGAGGAGCACTTCTCTGTCTCGAACTGGTATACTGATGAGGCGGATTAACTGATGTCTGTCGGTGTGAAAGTTTAGTTGACAGTGTTTCAATTTAAGTATGTTGAGTTTTCATGACAGTAGTGATTTCTATGTTTTGAATACGATTTCGAGATTTTCCTGTTAATAGTATTCTGTTGGAATTTAATGTTGACACTCACTGGATTTTTAGTATCGTAATAGTTTGAAATGTTTTTGAATGGTTTCAGCGAAATGAGTAAATTCTTTTCTGTAGTTAGAGTCGTGTTTGTATACCAAGGAGTAGATGAGATATGGTTCTGTTCTTTATCGATAGATGAAATCTATCGGCAGAGGTTGAGTTGTTGTTCTGTTGTCAATCGGAAGATATAAGTAGAGAGTTTGTCGTTTAGCGATCGGCGTATGCAGTTTACTCAATCGGAAGGTGTAGGTTTAAGTCTATCGGATGATGTCTCAGTAAACTCATTGGCAGATGCGTGCTGACGACATCGGTGGATGTAGGGGGACTTTTGTCGTTTAGTCACCGGTGGATGTAGAACAAAGTCGATCGGATGAAGGAAATCATCTGGCTGACGCCATCGGAAGATGTAGAGTGTATTTTGTCGTTTAGTCACCGGTAGATACAGTCTACCGAGAGATGTCCTTTGTTTTCATCTGGCTGACGTCATCGGCAGAAGCCTTCTATTCTCTATTTCAGCTTCTTCCGTTGACTTTATTAATCGGCAGATCCGTTTGACCTCCGTAACATCTCAAGTATTTCAATTTAAACTTCTATTTTCTATTGGCCGATTACTCCTTAATATTTCCAACGATCATTTAACATTTTTTTTACAACTTTGTCTAATTCCATTTTTGCTTAAACGATTTCCGCTGCAAGTATTTTATTTTTTTACGATTGAAATTTTTAGTCACGTACGGGCATTGTGTGACGAACCGGGTTCAGATAACTCGAGGCGTTACAGAATGTCTCCACATTTCTGTCCACTCCTATTTTCCTCTTATAGATCCATTTACACCCTATAGGTTTTACCCCTTCAAGTAGATCAACAAGATCCCAGACAGAGTTCGAATACATTGATTCCTTCTCAAGTTTCATAGCTTCAAGCCATGCTTCTTTGTCAGTGTCTTCCATTGCATATCTGAATGACAATGGATCATCTTTTTCATTATCAGTGACAACAACTTGTGCTTCATCCACCTGTCTGTATCGAACTAGTAGTCGTACTACCCTCTCGCTACGTCTAGGTAGCATGATGATCTGACTAGAAGTAGTGGTCTCCTGAGTACCACGTGGAACAACAACTGTTGTCGTTTCGCATCTCATCTCATTATCATGAATCTCTTTCAAGACAATCTTGCTTTGAGGTTTGAAGTTTGTCATATAGTCGTGTTCAAGAAACGTGACATTTGTCGATACAATTACCTTGTTATCTTTGGAACTATAAAACAAACCTTCCCCTATGCCTTTTGCATACCCAACAAAAATGCAAACCTCATATCGAGGTTCTAATTTTCTAGTCTTACCTACCAACACATGTGTTGGACACCTCCATATGCGAAAGTGTCTCAAACTAGGTTTATGACCATGCCACAACTCTAAAGGTGTCTTAGGAGTAGACTTAGATGAGACCACATTCAAAATGTAAGTCGCTGTCTGAATGGCATATCCCCAAATGATTTTGGAAGTACAGAGTAACTCATCATGGATCGAGCCATGTTAAGTAAAGTCATATTTCTCCTCTCAGCAGCGACCCTAATACTGTACCTGATTTTCTGTACAATTTTTTTTTTATCCTATATAACTTTAAACGAACTCTATGCGGAATTTGAGTAAAAGTTGGAATCGTTAATACCGTTCGAAACTAATTTTAGAACCACTTAATTTCAACTTTAAAACAGTTTAAATAAAACTTAAAACAAATTATTAAAACAATTAAAATTTAACAAAAATTGTTTCGGTGACAAAAGGGGACTTTTGTCCCTAAAACGTGGTGGCAATCGATCTCCCAAAACGGGCGATCAATCGCCATCAGCGATCGCTGGCTTTTGCCAGCGATCGCCTGGTGAGGCGATCAGCGATCGCACCTGGCCAACAGGAGGCGATCGATCGCCACATGCTCTGGAATTTTCCAGAGCGTGGCGATCAGGATGCGATCGTGTCGCCTCCACTAGCGATCGTGCCATAGCGAGGGGCGATCGATCGCCAGAACAGGCGATCGATCGCCACCCTCACTGCCTCCTTCCTTTTTCTTTCCTTTTCTTCTTCTCTATTTCTCTTCCCCTGCTTCTCTATACTCATAACATCCTACTCATCATTTCATCTATAACAACCATACGTTCCAACATATTCGTTCCAACATAAATTCATTTCAACTCTCATTCAAAACCACGACTCGAAACACGTTCAAAACATAGCCTATTTTCATGAAAATAAAACGCGTGGATATGTTTAAAACCTAAACAAATCCTCCTGTTTTGAAATCAACAAAAGATTATAAAATCAATTTCTAAAACATTTCAAAACATCAATACATAAACCTATCCAGATCCAACAACCAAAAATGTATCTATCTATATAATAAATCCGTCTAATCCACCATTAGCCCAAAATATCACCAAAACCCTCAAAATATCTAACCATGAGTCCCACGGGTCAAAACGAGCCTCGACTGCGCCAACGCACTCCCGCGACCATCCTCCGTCAACTGCATCACTCCTCGGGTGGAGGAATCTCGTCCTCACCTATGTCGAAGTCACCTACACCATACAGACACCTATGAGATAAAAATCTCAGCAAGTTCTAGTAAATGTAAATGCATGCTATGCATATGAGTTCAGAAATCATGCAGCATTTTCTTTATCTTTACTCTGTGGGTGTCACCGAGATCTCAGCCTCCTAACCGGAGAGAGCACATCCAGCGGTCGGACTACTCTTTCCAGCTAGAAGAGGGGGGTACACGCTTACAACGCGTACAGCAGTGCCTGAGCCCCATCTCGCATGTCCTATAACTGTATAACTGTATGAGTATGCAATAGATGTGGTATTGTGACAAACCCGTAATCGGTCTTCACAATAGGTCATGCCCCTCTCCAGGCCACATCGCCATTTTCTTTAAAACATCATGCGGAAATTCATTTTCTATGTTCTTTTAAAACACGTGATGCGTGAACAGTTCAATACGACAGAAAGTAAACATACATACGGAGCGTACCATCAAAACACAACATCAACCTATAAAACAATCGAACCCTAACTACCAAACCAAAGCTATTAAAGAAACACGTCACCAAAACTCCTTGAGACGACCTCGACGTACGGTGTAGGCCAATCGGCCAGAGAAGATCACGAGAACTTACCTCGTGTCCGATGCAATCCAAGCTCCATCCACGAGCGTTTACCTAGAGCAATTTCACCAAATTGTCGTTAAAACGAGCTTAAATAATTAAATGCTCGAACTAGCAAAATCCTTAACTAAGGAATTTGTAACGACCCCTCATCCCAGCAAGATATTGTCCGCTCCGGGGATCGGGCCGCAGCCCAATATCCTCCCCTCACGGCTTTGTTTGGCGAGAGCACTTCCCGGGAGGTCACCCAACCTGGAATTACTCTCGCCGGAGTACGCTTAACTTCGGAGTTCTTATGGGATCCGTTGCCAATTGTGCTCCAAAACGCGTCTTGCTATGTTGGGAGGGTCTCTTTACATATGTTTCATTTCCACATACTTCCCCAAGCGCTGTGGGATTGTGACGACCCTCTCTTTACGACCTGTCACCTTCCGGCTCGCCCGCGCGGACGTACCGCCATCCGGGTTCCGGTTCGTGCAGCCATCGTACCAGACTTACAGATTCGGGTCATCACAATCACCCCCCCTCGAGGGCCCAACGTCCTCGTTGGCCACAATTCCGGTTGGGTATAGGCTCTGATACCATTTGTAACGACCCCTCATCCCAGCAAGATATTGTCCGCTCCGGGGATCGGGCCGCAGCCCAATATCCTCCTCTCACGGCTTTGTTTGGCGAGAGCACTTCCCGGGAGGTCACCCAACCTGGAATTACTCTCGCCGGAGTACGCTTAACTTCGGAGTTCTTATGGGATCCGTTGCCAATTGTGCTCCAAAACGCGTCTTGCTATGTTGGGAGGGTCTCTTTACATATGTTTCATTTCCACATACTTCCCCAAGCGCTGTGGGATTGTGACGACCCCCTCTTTACGACCTGTCACCTTCCGGCTCGCCCGCGCGGACGTACCGCCATCCGGGTTCCGGTTCGTGCAGCCATCGTACCAGACTTACAGATTCGGGTCATCACAGAATTTCTCCTAGAGATATAACTCAACTAACCGAGGCGTTTCTATAACCAATTTGCCCTCGATACCCCGAAGCGTCCATTTACGAGTTTTCCCCAAAATCCCCAAATTCTCAAATTTTTAACATTTCTCACAATTCGATCTAACTTCGTCCAATAACGTTCAATACGTCCTTTATTTCCATAAACTCGATAAACCTATCAATTTCTAACCCTAAATCACGTTTTTCACAAACCTAAACGAAACCCTAATCATTTTTAACTCCGTAAAAACCGAACAATAAGCTTCCAAAGCTTTAGAATCATACCTAGAGCGTTGATTGGAGGAGAAAACGTAAGAAATCGGAGTTCGATCGGAGAGGAACGATCGCTGGGAAGGAGGGATCGCTGCGAGGAGAGGGGGAGATCGCAGGAAGAAAGAGAGAAAGTCGTGGAGTGAGGGAGAATGAGAGGTTGTGATGTTTTTATTAAAATTTGACTTTGCAAAATTACCTTTTTGTCCTTCCTTTGATTTTCTATTTGTTTCGTCCTTCGCTTCGTTAATTAACTAGCTATTCGACTTCTTCAAATTTCCTTATTTCCCCAATAACTCCAACTTATTATTTTTGATTTATTAAAACTGTTCGTCCGCAAATCGGACCTCGTTTACTATTTTTACTAAAATGTCCTTTATATTGCGAGAAACGTAATTACTCGGAATTAAGCGTCTAAACTCCGAAAATTCTCATAATTTCCTTAAAATTCCTATTAATAATTAGGATTCTAATGAAGCTTTCCTTTCGTAAAACAGGATTTGATTTGACATATTTACAAAAATGTCAATATATATTACGTAATATAAAAATCTCGTACAAGCCGGATATTACAATTTTGCTGAGGAGTGCCAGGTGTTGTTAGCTGAGATATAATCTCATGTTCTAACAAGTAATCCTTGAATTGATAATCAAGTTATTCACCTCCTCGATCTGATCGAAGACACTTGACTGTATTACTTAACTGTTTTTCAGCTTTAACTTTAAACTCAAGAAACTTTCCAAAAGTTTCTAATTTAAATTGAATTAGATAAGTATAACCATATCTTGAGTAATCATCAACAAAAGTGATGAAGTACTCATAACCACCTCTTGCCTGAGTAGTCATTGGCCACACACATCTGAATTTATGAGCTCAAATGGCTCTTGGGTCGTTCGACTCTTAGCAGAAAAAGGTTTTTTGGTCATTTTTCCCTCTAGACATGATTCACAGAGTGGCAGAAATCCAACATTTAGATTTTTTAAAGGACCTTCCTTTACAAGTCTATTAATTCTATCTAGATTAATATGACCTAGACGAATGTGCCAAAGATATGTGTCATTGTCATGAGAAATTTTAAGCTTTTTGGACTTGAGCAATTCCACTTTAAACATTTCAGTATTCAACAGTGTTTTATTGGTGGACCTTATCATATAAAGTCCATTTTCAATAAAACCAGAACAAATATTTAAACCATTTCTATAAATAATAACAATATTATTATTAAAAGAAATTGAATAACATTGTTCAAATAAGAGAGAAACTGAAATGAGGTTTCTAGTAAACCCCGGTACAAAATAAACATTATTCAATAAAAAAAATTTATTTTGAAAATGTAATTTAGTTTCTCCCGCTGCTGAAGCTGAAACAAGTGCCCCATTGCCCACTCTCATAGTGAACTCCCCATCAGCTAGCTTCCAATAGGAATTAAGCATATGTAAATAAAAACAAACATGATTAGTCGCACCTGAATCGATTATCTAGAGTGATAAATCATTTTCAATTAAACAAGATTCAATAACAAGTAAATCAGATTTACCTGTCTTATTTTGTTTTAGCTCATCGAGATACTTTTTACAGTTTCTCTTCCAATGATCATCAATTCCACAATGGAAACATTTTCCTTTGGGCTTTTTCTGGTTTGAGCTATTCTTATTTTCCTTATTTGACTTGTTCTTTTTGTTAGGGACGGGTTGTCCTTCCTACCCCCTGCTTGAAACGCCCCTTGACATCTGGCCTTCTTTTGAAATTTCTTTTGCTTTTTAAGGGAAGAATGAGAAGAGGAGAGTTCAACAGCATTAATATCTCCTCTTTTCTCAACAGAAGAAATGGACTCATAGGTCGTAAGCTCATTAAGCAATTGAGTCATATCATAACTCAGTTCGTTCATGAAGTAGTTGCTCTTGAACTGTAAGAATTATGGGCTTAAGCTTTCTAAAATCATGTCCACTTGGGTGGCATCATCAATATGGGCCCCATTTATTTCAGCTTCATGAATTGTGCTAATCATCATCAACATATGTTCTCGAACAAAGGTAACATGGTGGTTTGGAGAATCGTTCTCTATATCCAAATAGATCATCTCATGTGTTGAAAATACGATCTATCACAAATTAAGTGTGATCCTTTTGTGTTCATCATGCTCACACGTGTTTATTCGAGGTGAGGAGGATTGACAAAGAAAATCGAAGGCTTTTCGATATTAAGGAAATTTTCTTCAAATGTAACTTTTTCAATCTAACTTATTTGTTTTGTCCCTTAATTTATTTTTATTGATGATTATATTTTTTTAAACAAAAATTTATTGAGATTAATTTTTCTCAAATAAATACTACTAACTAAAATATAATTAATAAAATCAATAAAGGACAAAACACTCATTAATAAATTGTTTTTAAAATATAATCAATAAAATAAGTTGGGGGACAAAATAATTTTTTTTAAGATTTATTAACGGAGTTAACTGAAACAATAATGTCAAAATGTTCATTGTTAACAACTCAGTCTGATAGGTCGATCAATTGATGATATCGTGTTTTATGGTCTATTTTAATATTTATTCTTTCAAAAATTAATATTATGGTTTTTTAGTGTAAGAAGAACAATAAAACTGCGAGCACTTGGCATTAATAGAGTGTAAGAAAATGGTGAAATAAATATTAGAAACCCACCAACTTTTCTCCTCTTCTTCTTTTTCCTATTTTTCTTTTTTATTTTTATAATTTCGCGTCTTCGTCTTCCTCTGATCCTTTCCCAGATTCGTCCCTTTCTCCGTCTCTGGCCTCTGCACCTCTTTATTCATGCCAGATTTTCACTTGTGTGAGCTCTTTGCCACTTTGATCGCTTATTTTATGTCTTATATTTTACCTACCTCAGCTTAATAACCTGGCATGGCGGTGGTTGTTTTCTCTGGAAGTGAGTTTAATGCTTTTTTTTTTTTAATTTCTCCTGCTGAATCTGTTGTGGGTTCCTATATGTGAAGTGAAACTTTTTGATTCCGAGGGTTTATGTACTGAAGTACCTCTAACTGCAGTTGTCACTTTTTTTATGTTATCTTTAGATGTTTAAGGACTTCTGTGTTTTTGGTTCGGGATTAGATGTATGAAACTTCTTTGTGTTTGGCTGGCGCAGAAACTCAATTGTTGGAGAAATATGGAAAAGTTACTTTATATTCAACATCTTCGTCTCTTTATTTTTATTTTGTTGTTTATTGCCTCAAATCTCTTGCAAAAATTTGTGCTTTCCTAGTGATTGTAACTGACAATCTATTGAAATCTGTGAAAGAATTGGCGTTGAAAATTGTGATTTGGTGAAGTTTTAACTGCAGTACTTCTGACGCTTTTTTGCTTTAATTTCGCATACCAAAATGATACTTAGTTTCCCTATCCAGCAAATTTGCATACCAAAATGATACTTAGTTTCCCTATCCAGCTAAAGTCATGAGATCGAGAAGGGAAGGAAAGTGAAATCCCGGAAAATAAAGAATCAGCCAGAACAAATTTGTTTTCTTGTTCAAATTTAAATTATGTTTGATGTTGAACTGGTACATACAATTGCCTTCTCTTTCAACTCTGAACAACCGGTATGCTGAAAGATGAATTGCTTCTCTAGAAATGAATTTTCCAGCCTTTAGATCACAAGGCATTGAATCTAGCTGAATACTCTGTAAATGAAGTCCACAGTTTTAAATGGCATACTTTCCTACCTCTTAGTCACTTAAAAGTATCGTCAATGCATGTTTGTGAGATCGCATACTGTGATTAATATCACATCTTCTGTTTGACTTCAACCTTCTAGGAAGAAGTAATCCTTCAACAATTTCCTTTGATTTTGTCAATCAAAAAAATCAATGTTACAGGGATCTCTTAGTGCATGTATATTACTTTTGTGGTTAGTTTTGTAATATTATTTTCTGTGGTAATTTGTAAGTAGATGCATTGTTATATTTCTTTTGTGTAACTGCAACAGATTATATGGAATGCTATTCATAAAGTAGAATGAGCACGGAAGATGATGTGTTTTTTTCACTCTGTGATGCTTTGACTTCAACCTTCTAGTATTGTGCTTGGTTTTATGAATAGGGCTGGCGTGACTCTTGGATGATTGAGTCTTAGTCAAGTCTTAATTATTTTAACACTTGATGAATTCAGTGTAGAGGCAGAGTAGCAGACACTTGACACGTTCCAACAGCGTTATTTGTCGCAAAAAAGAATTTAAAACTGTCATCTGTATTTGCTACTTTCTGGGAATCATTGATGGATGACAGAAGCCATCGCGAAAATGGAAGGCACAAAGCAGATCAGTACAAGGCAGCTCAAAGCCAGGTAACTATGGTGGCCTTTCTATAAGAGATATTGCTTCTTCAATCTCTGAAACACTGTTTACTTTCTATCCAAATATCATGTTTGATGATACATGTCTCCATATTATGAATGCAGTGGTTGATGCATCCACAGCCATCAATGAAACAGATAATGACTATTATGGCTGAAAGAGATGCAGCCATTCAGGAGCGAAATTTGGCCTTATCTGAGAAAAAGGCAGCTCTTGCTGAGCGAGATATGGCAATCCTGCAACGGGATACGGCAATTGCGGAAAGAAATAATGTCTTATTGGAAAGAGACAATGCTATTGCAACTCTTCAATTCCGTGAAAACTCCTTAAGCAGTGGTAGTATGTCATGTCCACCAGGTTGCCAAATCACACGAGGAGTCAAGCATATGCATCATCCACAGCAACATTCACATAATGTTCCTCACATGCATGAAGGTCCTTATGGTAATAGGGAAATGCACCCAATTGATTCTGTCCCTGTTTCACCAGTACCTTCAGAAGCCACAAAGACAAAGCGGATCAAACGGACTAAGGAAACAAAAACAGCATCAGGTAATAAGAAAGCTTCAAAACCTTCAAGAAAGACTAAGAGGGAAGGTGGGGACTTGAACAAGGATATGTTTGGTGAACCACATGAGTGGAAGAATGGACATTACATGGGTTGTGGAGGCGACGATCTTAACAAACAATTTGTGGCTTCGAAGTCTGATTGGAAGGTTCAGGACCTTGGTTTGAACCAGGTTGCTTTTGATGAATCAACCATGCCAGCACCAATTTGCTCGTGTACTGCAGTTCCGAGACAGTGCTACAAATGGGGAAATGGTGGGTGGCAATCTGCATGTTGTACAACCACCATGTCTTTGTATCCTCTACCAGCCGTGCCAAACAAACGGCATGCCCGTGTAGGTGGTAGAAAAATGAGCGGAAGTGCTTTTAACAAGCTTCTTAGCCGGCTTGCCGCGGAAGGCCACGACCTCTCGGCCCCAATTGATCTTCATAATCATTGGGCCAAGCATGGAACAAATCGCTACATCACAATAAAGTAGGAGCCTGAAACTTAGATGGATGGCAAGATTCCCATCACTCATGAGGTACGCACTCTCAGGTTTTCTATGCAGCTTTATGGATAAACTAAACTATGGATTTCAGTAGCCTCAAGCAAGTTTTTCAAAAACCACCGACTCAATTATGCTCTTCCCCTTATCTCTATTTCCATTTTGTGTATGCTAAATTGTTCAGCTAGTCAACTGTATAAATATGCATAGAATTTTAGATTTCATCTTTTTTAATCGTGACTCTGTCATAGAGGCGACTTGTTTTCCATGCGTAGCAAATGCTGGGAACATCATTGAATGACGAGAGCATCCATCCACCTGCCACCATCTGTATAATCACCATCCGATTGGTGAAAAATTGAACATTTTATGGTGAAAATATTTTTAAAAAACCTTGAATTATTCTGATCACTATCGAATTAGGTGTTAGAAGTTGACATAATTGGGCTCTAGTAGTTGATTCTCTGTCACTGCAAAATCCAATATTTGTTGTTGGGAGTTGAACTGTGTAGTGCACTTTGATTTAGTCCCATATTGTATTTAATTTCAAGGATTATTTAGTATTGCACTTGTATTTTCTCCTTGATCGTTTTCCTGAGCTGGTTCTGACTGATGAAAATAACACTTTGCAATTGATGAGATTGCGTATCACTCAAGGTTCAATGATTTGATGAGACTGCATATGGGTCGAGGATAAACATAGGCATTTTGTTCTGGTCAATCTTCAACAATTTTCCAACAGCGTTTGATCTCCAGTGGATCTTTCAACAAAATTTGAACCCAGATTGATCTTGTAGGATTCTGAGAGCAGAGAGAAATAAATCATGATCTCAAAGAGGCAAAACTCAAGAACAAAGTAGAATTCTGTCCGGGAAGCTATTTTTTTACCCAGAAATTATACCTGCATTTTGCCCAATCTAAGGAAACTACAAGTTTGTGTCAGGTACACAAGTTTTTCAGCACTTGACTCATCATCAGCCAGGGATAACTGAAATTTTCATGTTTCATCACCCACAATACAACTATTAGTTTTGATTTTAAGTTTCAAAAACAAATTTCAAATTCATGGTTTTCGAAGTTCAAAAGTTTTAAAATCTACATTTCTAAAACACGATCTAAGAGAAAACAGACTTGCCAGTCAAAATTAACAATAGCCTCAGACCGTCCTAGTTCAAAAGGTTTCAACATCTATGCAAATCGGCATTTCAGTCAACCAAAAAATGAATCTTCATCATCGGCTATGTGCTACCCGAGTAAATAATCTGAAATTTCTAAAAAGAAAATGCGACGTTCTTCACAGATTTGATAGTGTCAGAGATAGTGAAATATCAGCATTTAGTTATCAGACAGGGATAACTGCATATAAAAGTTTCTCCTCATTCACAAACAGTAAGCACAAAATCGTCCAAAATCTTAAAAAGTAGAAGAAAAAAACAAAAGAAAGAAGGCTAGAGAGAGGGAGAGAGACATCAGATCTTCCTATTCAATAGGTGAATCATTATCCCCAATCCAAAACCGGAGTATTCAACCATCGAAGAGTTCATCATCTGTAGAAGAAGAGGGGAAGAAGGGGAATAGCGTGATCAACAGAACCGATAGAATCAAAACTAGCGAAAGAAATTCCGGTGGAATTCTATAGAAACATCGATAGCTTCAAGCTATAGAAAATCCAAGAGGAGTGAAAAAGATTTGGAGAGGAATTGAAGAAGACGGCACCGAGGGAGTTAGGGTTTAGATTTTAAAGGAGATGGAGAGTACAGCACGGCTACTTAAAAAGCAATGAAGAGGATCTCATTTTAAGATGGACGGCTAAGATCTTCTATTAGATTCCGTCATAATCTTTTCACCTTTTAACCAGACCCGGTTTGGGTCAAGCCCCACCCGTGGCTGATGATAGACGTGTGATTGAGCCCTGGCAAGCAGCTTGTCTAAAATTTTTCTTTTAACCAGTTCCGATCCAAGTCGTAGGCCATCTCGCCGACTTTGTTTGATGAGCCTCTAGCTGAGTCAGCATATTACGGCGAGATTCAGCCAGATGCTGGTGAGATTCTGCCGGAACTCTGTCGAATTTTGGCAGACCTGACCAGCGAGCTCAACACTTGGATCAACTTGTTCGGGATGGGTCGGCGCAGGCCTTAGTCCTCTTCACAGCCGGTCGAGCCCAACCTGAAACTCTTTTGTCACTTGGTTTGGTTTGGTTTGGTTTTGCTCAATTTAAAAGCAAAGAAAAGCAACCAAATGGAAGGCTCTTGCCATGTTTTTTGGACAACACGGTCAGGGAGATACGTGTATTGAAATCCCTTAAAAAATTTAACTTAGATTTAGATAAAATTTAATAATTAATGATTATATAATTTGACGTGACAAATTCAGTGTAATTTTGAAATAATTAAAAGGTTCAAAGAAAATTGTCTTCAACCCCTTTAAAAGTACTGATTGACGGGACGTGCAAGGCATTTACGCGTCAAAGTTTTGATTTTCAAATATGACTGAGAGGCGTGAGATGATTACATAAAACAATAATTTCTACATGAAGTATACCATTTGAGCTTTAGACCAATATGTGATGACATGTGCAAGACAAAAGAAAAAAAGAAACCATGTTATCTATAATGTTATAATTAGGAATAGACATGATATTGTGCAATCAATTCAACATGTAACGTGAGTCTAAGAGATGACAAAATTTAACCTAAGTGACATAACGTAACACTCGAGAAATCTGTTAAAATTTAATTTCGTATTTAAAGATAAATTTATATTTTACATTACTATTATAATTATTATGGAGTATTTGAGAGAAAGTAATACAATTACATGAGGGTAAATTTTACATTAATATTATAATTATTATAGAGTATTTGAGAGAAAGTAATACAATTATATGAAAGTTAAATGATATAATGATACGAACTAAGAAAACAACAAAATTTAAACTTCAATCAAAGATTTTCTAAGTATTGGCTATGATTCATTAAAAAAAAGTGATGTCATTGAAAGTGCAAAACAAAAATTTTTAAGTAAAATAATTACAATTAGATTCCAAAACAACGCTTGAAGTGCATCTTGTGCGTCAACCAAATGAAAAACATGAAGTATGACTTGTAGCAAGGTGTTGGGAATGCTGGAAACCCAAGAAAAAGTACGGAAGACGCGTCGGGAGATGTGTAGGGCGCACCTAGCGGCTAGCTTATGCACATTAAACCTAACCTTAAACATGCATTCTCTATTCCGAAATTTGCGAGTTTCCCCTAGTCTCTTCAGAATTTCCAAGATAAGCCTAAACCAAATAGGCTTCGATCCTCAAACAAGTAAACACATGACTTTACATGTTTGAGAAAGATGATTAGAATTTTCATTATGGTTAGGGTTTCTTCATGAAAATTCTTCGACTATATATATATTTTTTCTTTCTTTCACTAATACGCGACAACTCTATGAGTAAGTTAATTCGAAGGTGAAAGACATTCATCTTAAGCACAAGTCTACACACTAAAGACTTTAAGTAAGTGATGTTTTATGCATTGACCCGTCGGTCTACATCACAAAGTACTAGATTAATAGTTTTCGATATGATAAGATTTTGAGGACTTGCTTGTTAAATTTATGATATTAATGATTAGATGATTTGTTATAGTATAAACTTTTAATTGTGATTTATAATTATAATGCTAGATACTATGATTATATTAACGATCATGTCGCATGAAGATTTATTTATCGTATAGACTTTTGATTGGATATATTGTTAAATGATATAATTATATTAACAGCAATGTCACTCGATGATATGTTTTGATTGATGATTTGATAGAGGTAGAAATATTGATGCTTTCATGATATGTTACGCATCGGTAGTATGACTAAATCACAAAGTTGAGAAACTTCACTTATCAACTCTTACTTATTATTTTTGATCGGCAAAAAGTATATTTAAAAAAGAAAGAAGAGCATCCTCTCTTAGTTTTTACATAAATATGAGAACACAACGCGCACACGCTGTCAGACACACATTAACCTGAACCAAAGTTTAGATCAGACGAGCAGAAAATTGGCCTTACAAAAGTAAACAGTAGAAAGCAGAGATTCTAACAGTGACAGGACGATCCTGAATGATAGAAGAAAGGGTTTTTTTTAAAAAAAACCCTAAACTAACGGTCAACAGTAAAAAAACCCCTAAAAATTACTTTTCTCGAAAAACACCTCCAACTATTGAAAACACTCGGTTTAAACCCGACAGGGGGGGTGAGGAGTACGTACTCCCTCTCCGAGTACGGCCGGTCCATCTGGACCGGCCGTACTCGACTCAATTTGCAATTTTTTGTAAATATTTGAGACCAAGTACGGCCGGTCCAGCTGGACCGGCCGTACTCGGTGGGCGAGTACGGCCCATAGGAGGTGGACCGGCCGTACTCTCACCGCTAAAACCCGTGACTTCAGTCACGGGTTTTGTCCTATAGTGCCGAGTACGGCCGGTCCATTTGGACCGGCCGTACTCTCACCGCTAAAACCCGTGACTTCAGTCACGGGTTTTGTCCTATAGTGCCGAGTACGGCCGGTCCATTTGGACCGGCCGTACTCTCACCGCTAAAACCCGTGACTTCAGTCACGGGTTTTGTCCTATAGTGCCGAGTACGGCCGGTCCATTTGGACCGGCCGTACTCTCACCGCTAAAACCCGTGACTTCAGTCACGGGTTTTGTCCTATAGTGCCGAGTACGGCCGGTCCATTTGGACCGGCCGTACTCTCACCGCTAAAACCCGTGACTTCAGTCACGGGTTTTGTCCTATAGTGCCGAGTACGGCCGGTCCATTTGGACCGGCCGTACTCTCACCGCTAAAACCCGTGACTTCAGTCACGGGTTTTGTCCTATAGTGCCGAGTACGGCCGGTCCATTTGCCGTCCTCCTATGGGCAAAACCCGTGACTTTGTCACGGGTTTTGTCCTATAGTGCCGAGTACGGCCGGTCCATTTGGACCGGCCGTACTCTCACCGTCAAAACCCGTGACGAAAGTCACGGGTTTTGTCCGCTAGCGCCGAGTACGGCCGGTCCATTTGGACCGGCCGTACTCTCACCGCTAAAACCCGTGACTTCAGTCACGGGTTTTTTGTCCTCTAGTGCCGAGTACGGCCGATCCATTTGGACCGGCCGTACTCACACCTTCAAAACCCGTGACTTCAGTCACGGGTTTTTGTTTTTTTGTGGGTGAGTACGGCTGCTCCATTTGGACCAGCCGTACTGTGATGACCCGAATGTGAACGTATGTGTACGACTGCGGGGCAAACCTTGGGTTGCGGGGCAAACCTCGGGACCTAAGCCGAGTGTAGGCGAATCCCGGACTCGAGTATAGGCGAATCCCGGGTCGTAAAGAGGGGGTTGTCACAATCACACATCGCTTAGGGAAGTATGTGGAAATGAAACATATGCAAGAGATCCCTCCCAAGATAGCAAGACGCGTTTTGGAGCACAATTGACAACGGATCTCATAAGAACTCCGAAGTTAAAAGTGCTTCGGCGAGAGCAATTCCAGGTTGGGTGACCTTCCGGGAAGTTCTCGCCAAACAAAGCCGTGAGGGGAGGATATTGGGCTGCGGCCCAATCCCCAGAGCGGACAATATCTTGCTGGGAAACGGGGTCGTTACAAATGGTATCAGAGCCTGTACCCAACCGGAAATGTGGCCAACGAGGACGTTGGGCCCCCGAGGGGGGGTGATTGTGATGACCCGAATGTGAACGTATGTGTACGACTGCGGGGCAAACCTTGGGTTGCGGGGCAAACCTCGGGACCTAAGCCGAGTGTAGGCGAATCCCGGACTCGAGTATAGGCGAATCCCGGGTCGTAAAGAGGGGGTTGTCACAATCCCACATCGCTTGGGGAAGTATGTGGAAATGAAACATATGCAAGAGATCCCTCCCAAGATAGCAAGACGCGTTTTGGAGCACAATTGACAACGGATCTCATAAGAACTCCGAAGTTAAAAGTGCTTCGGCGAGAGCAATTCCAGGTTGGGTGACCTTCCGGGAAGTTCTCGCCAAACAAAGCCGTGAGGGGAGGATATTGGGCTGCGGCCCAATCCCCAGAGCGGACAATATCTTGCTGGGAAACGGGGTCGTTACACGTACTCACCTCACAAAAAAACAGAACCCGTGTCTGATTGAGTACGGCCGGTCCAGTTGGACCGGCCGTACTCGACCCACCTATAAAAACCCCAATTCGGGGTTTAAAAATAACAACCACCCCCCTCCCTCACCCCTCTCAATTCTCTACACATCCTCCCTCCCTTACCCCTTTCAATTCTCTCAAAGCTCTCTCACTCTCTCAAATCTCTCACTCATTTCTAATTTCAATTTCTTATTTCGACCATATTCCGACTTTATTTACAGGTATTTAGATTTTGTTTAAGTATTTTAATTTGTATTTGAGTTTTTTTATTTAAATATTTATAATGTTATTTTCTTGATTATTGATGAATATTTCTAATACTATTTTTTTCAATTTTATCTTTTACCATATATTTTTTTATGAATATTTCTAGTACTGTAAATAATTGACTTGTATTTAATTTTTTTAATGAAGGTTTTATTAGCGACGAAAATGGATTCCGACTCAAGTAGATCGATTGATTTAGATGAGCGATCAAGTGGTGATGCCGAAATGGATTGGGATTTGGACAACACGCCGAAATATGGTGATGTACGAGCATTCGATAACCCACTAGAAAATGAAGAAATATATGTCTATTCGACCTCCAAATCGCTAGACGATGAGCTTCGAACACCGGTCGGCTCAGATGACGACGAGGTGGAAAGCATACCGGTAAGAGAACAAATCTCAATGGGATTTCATAAGGGTAAAAAATATGGTTCTTTGTAGGAACTGAAAAACGAGATAGACCAATATTCCATAGAAAATGGTTATGGTATTACATACAAGAAATGTGAAAGAAGTCGACTGACGGCTGAATGTGGAGATGGATGTGGGTGGCGATTGCATGCTTCATTGATGCAAAATGAGCGAACGTTCCAAATAAAGAGCTTGATCGACTCTCACTGCTGTTCGAGGCAAGTTGAAAATCGACGCGCTTCAGCAAAATGGCTGGCGAACCATTACCTGGATAGGTTCAAAAGTCACCCTACCTGGGACGTCTCATCTATTATGGAGACAGTGAGGAATGACTTCACCGTCGACATTTCATCCAGTCTTGCCACAAGAGCAAGAAGCATAGCTCAAACCCTCAATGAAGGGAAGTGCGACGAACAGTACGAGCAGCTGTGGTCGTACGCGGCAGAAATATTCAGATCAAATCCGGGCAGCACAGTGAAAATTGATGGAAACCCAGTGGGCCGTAATCAATTGGGATTCCAAAGATTCTATATGTGCATGGCCGCTTGCAAGACTGGGTTGCTGGAGTACGGGAGACCCGTTATCTGCTTAGATGGCTGTCATCTAAAGGGGTCGTGTGCTGGTCAACTACTCACAGCCGTCAGCATTGATAGAAATGATGGAATCTACCATGTTGCTGTTGCCAACGTCGAGTCTGAGTGTGCAGACTCATGGACATGGTTTTTGGGTATATTAAAAGAAGACCTCAACACTCAGCATGGCTATGGTTGGACACTTATTTCAGATCGACAAAAGGTATGATGTATTTCTATAAGTTTATTTAAAATTTTGTGGCTTTGGCATATTAATATTGTTTTATTAATGTCATTGTTTGTGCAAATATCAGGGGTTACAGAGAGCTATTCGAGATCAATTCCCATATGCTGAATACTGCTTCTGCCTCCGGCATATGTATGCGAATTTCAAAAATCGCTTTCGGGGCAAAGCATACAGAGATGCGATGTGGAATGCGGCCAGAGCACCCACTGAGGCCCATTTCGAGCAAGAAATGCGGAAACTACACCGGCTATGTCCGGAAGCCCACGAATGGCTTAGAGCAGAAGAGCCGAAATTTTGGGCTAGTCATGCCTTCTTTGCGAATCCCAAGTGCGATCTGGGATTGAATAACTTGAGCGAGTCATTCAATGCACTTCTTTTGCCAGTCAGGGACAAACCGATCTTGACCATGTTCGAGATGATCCGAACACGCTTGATGACTCGCATCGTCAAGAAATATGAGAAGCTGTTTGATTCAAATGACATCTTGTGTCCCAAGACCCAAGCAAAGCTTGACAAGCTTAAGAGTGCATCTGGAAACTGGCATGCAACGTTTTCAGGAGCTACACGATTTCAAGTCAGCAATGGATACGACCAATTCGAGGTGGACATGACTTTGTGTGTGTGCAACTGCACTCGGTGGAAGCGTACAGGAATCCCGTGTGTCCATTCCATTTCTTGCATGTACTGGATGAGAGTCGCGCCAGAAGACTACGTGCATGCATGCTATTACAGGGGAAGATACTTGCAGATGTACTCGCACTATATTCGTCCGATCAGTGGCCCAATAATGTGGCCGATCGTACGAGATATGAACGAAATCCTCCCGCCAAAAAGACGACGTCAACCTGGTAGGCCGAAGAAGACAAGAGTGCGAGATGCGGAAGAGCCGTCAAGCTCGAGAGTCAGTAAGAGGAACTCAACCATGCGTTGTAGTATATGTCGGCAGCAGGGGCATAATACTCGCACTTGTCCTAACCGGGGATCAACTTCAGGCGCTGCTTCGCATGACACATTCATGGGCTTTAACACATTTGATGGGACGCAGGAATCTTCGACACGCGGCCGTGGCAGGAATTTGTAAATATGTTTAATATACCATGTATTAATTTTTTTAATCGTATTGTTTATTCAGTGTATATCATTTGATGGGTTTTTGGCATTTACTAAATCAAAAATCTGGTGTGTAAAACCGAGCAATTGGAACAAATCTGGAGCCTGTTTATGCAGCACTACAACCTAAAAAAACTTCAAAATTTCTTCTTTCTTGAATGAAGAAATCAATCCATACGTAGCCAGAAATCGCAAGAAACTCACTAATGAATCCTCATGTTGTCTTGTAATCTTCACATTCCACTCAATTGCCAGTTCCATCGCATCCTTTTTTACCTGAGGGTCAATATTAGGTGATATTTTGGCCAATTGCTCCAGCATGTAACTCCTCGCAACACATTCTTCAATATCACTTTCTTCCTTCTTCCACTATTGAGAAAATACCCTAAAAACTTCAAATTTCTTCTTTCTTGAATGAAGAAATCAATCCATACGTAGCCAGAAATCGCAAGAAACTCACTAATGAATCCTCATGTTGTCTTGTAATCTTCCCATTCCACTCAATTGCCAGTTCCATCGCATCCTTTTTTACCTGAGGGTCAATATTAGTGATATTTTGGCCAATGCTCCAGCATGTAACTGCCTCGCAACACATTCTTCAATATCACTTTCTTCCTTCTTCCACTATTGAGAAAAATACCCTTGAAACACATCCAAAACAAGCTTTGCTGGATCCAATGACATTTGAAGAGTAGCTGAAATTTCATGGGACGTCAAATCATGCCTAGACTTGGTACTCAACTCTTTTTTTACAGAGGCATTAAAGATGGCCAATGAATGGAAAGCTAAAATGGAAATGTCACTCGGTTAAAATGGAGCAACTTGAAGCTTTGAGAGCCGTTTTGGTTAAAATGCCAAAACCCATCGAGAAAGAGAAAGAAGAATAAGACGATGCAATAATACTCTCTGAAATTATCAGTCCATGAATGCATAAAAAGAAATCATAATATATGTCAGACTGAAATATTTGGTAGAAGGTGAAGAATCACATATAATTCACTGAATGACAAACGTAAGGAAACAAAGAGTCACCTCATGGCACATGAAAAATTAAATGAGACGATGGAGACAGAGAAAAGTTAGTTTGGCTTAGAGATGGCGCCCGCCCGCTAAAGCAGTGAGCCGAGGGAACTAGAGAAGATGATGTTTCGAGCTCTGTCATCGGTGGAGCTCTTATCCAAGCAAGAGAACCTTTATGAACTAATGAAAGTGAGAGATGACAAAACTCTGGGTAAAATAGAGGAGAATGAAAAGCACACGTCATCTCTCACTGAAGATCTGGAGATGGAGAGAGAAAACGAAGATGGGTTATTGAAGTTTAAGAGAGTCTTACTAGGGTTAGAAGTTATGATAATGGCAGAAGCAGCAAAATTGCAGGAGCCTTGAGCTTGGCCATTCTTCTGGAAGTAGCTGTTGACAGCGTAAGAACAGTGAGCTTTAACTGTGTTTGGCTGAAAACAAGCTCCATTTTGATGAATTGAGCCACAATCTGCTCCAGCTCCACAGGCATAGTCTAATGTCTTTTGCAGAACTGAATCACTTAATCCATCTCTGCAAACGCACCAAGTTGCAGCTGCAAAAAAAGGTAGAGAGAAAAAGTGAGAGGGAGATTCAAATAAGCCAATTTTTTCCAAGACCAATGTCCACAATCTGGATTAAAAAGGACTAATATTGTCATGAAAAAGTGGATTATGCGATGAGAGAGATTATGAGAAGAAAAACCTCCAAAAACCCACGAAGAAAAAAAATAAAAGAATGTTAAAAAATGAGGAGAGAGACTCAGAAAAGCAATCTCTGAAATACCCATTATCCAGAAGGAGAAGAATAATGTGAAATGTTAAAAGAAAGAGACTAGTAAATGTCGTGTGGGTTTAGCTAAACTTTCTAAACTATTTAAACCAACCGTCCTCAATGGTAAAACCCGTGACTTTTGTCACGGGTTTTGTCATTTTAGGGGCGAATTTCTCCTGATATTTAATACATATAACTGAGCTTGTTGTCAATATCACTTTCTTCTCCTTGGAGTACCAGCAATTAGTTCGACTGAAATATATGCCAACAGTACCAGCAATTAGTTCGACTGAAAGTGATATTGACATCAATCTCAGTCATATGTATTAAATATCAGGAGAAATTCGCCCCTAAAATGACAAAACCCGTGACAAAAGTCACGGGTTTTACCATTGAGGACGGTTGGCCCAAGGACCAGCTTGTCCTCCAAAGTTGAACTAATTGCGATGCTGGAAAGCTCAGCGCGACCAAATAGGCTGAAAGGGGAGCCCAATGAATGACTTCCTGACCATGCCGAAGAGAGGAGAAAGAAAGACATAGAAGAAAGGAGAAAGAAAATGAAAGAAGAAATGCAAAAACTTACCGATCATCATTGCCACCTGAAGCGATCCTGCAACGAAGAAAAAATAATGGGTGGATGCAGACTGAATAGCTATTCTTTATGTTTTTTAAAGAATAATTAATGCAAAGTACTAAATTAAAAATGCATTCATCATAACCTCAAGAAGATGAAATCGTATTAGGGCTCTGATCAATACCCACTCTGGTTAAAAAAAATCTCCATTGAGCTCTACCCAGCCTGGAAAATTACATGCTGTTAAAAATTCAAATTTTATGTATTTGACAGAGAAAGATTAGCTAAACCCACACGACGGAACAATAACAAAGTAAAACATTTACTTTTTCCTACACAGCGTATCACACTGAGCGAGAGAACAACCTGAAAGAAGGAATTTGATCTGACGATTGGCCACTGTACTTTCTTCTTCGCTCTTCCTTCAAGCAATTTTAGCGAGCCTCTTGAGATAGGATTTCTGTGGCGACGAGAACAGACGATCCCATTCTCCACTAATCTCTCAAGCTTTATCGTAGTAATGACAGTGAGATCTGTTATTGAATATCTCCTCCAACTTTATTTTTTTTGCAAAAAATTGCAAAGGGAGTCCAGTACGGCCGGTCCAACTGGACCGGCCGTACTCGATCTTTGAGGACGGCCTCCCCACCTCCACTACTTTAAGGGTTTTTTTAAAACCAACCCATACTTTAGGGTTTTTTTTAAAAAAACCCTAAAATTTATTATAATTTTAATTAATTATTTTAGAGTTAAATTATAATAAATCGTGCAAGTGTTAGAAAATCACGAAAATTTTTGGATTACCTTTCCATGATTTGTTCTACATATGGTAAAAATTTAGTTTATTATAAAGTACAGCAAATTTACCTACAACAACTAAGCATACTACACAGGAGGGGCATCATCGTCAGAGTCCGTGTCGTTTTTCGCCATCCAAGTCGCCCACCTCTCGCTTATCTCTTTATAAGACTCGTTGAGATAATGCTGAGCAGAGACCAGTTGCTGCATCTCTCGTTGCTGGCTTTGCTGTGATTCCAGCAATTGTTGCAGCTGCTGCTGGTGTGTTTGCTGCATCTCATATATTTGCCGCTGTTGCTGGTACTGTTGGTGGTGGTGCATTCGATGCATCTCATTTATCTGCTGCTGTTGCTGGTACTGTTGCTGGTGCATATCATTCAACTGCTGTTGATGCGTCACTTGCATCTGATATAGCTGTTGTAGATACTGCCTTGTATCCCAGCCGCTTCTCTCATCCTCTTGGGGGGCGTTTGGTGGCGATGTAGTCTCATCCATCGGCACTGCCTGAGAGGTGGATGCCCGAGAGGTGGATGCTCCCTGATTTCTTCTCAGCACCCACTCGCCATCGACTTCGACGATCCCCATCCGTATCAACTGGGTCGTATCAAATACGTCGGTCGATCTACGAGGGATTATCTGCTCTCCAATCGGTATGCGAATACCAGCTCGCATGATGAGCTTCATAATCAATGCCCCGTATGAGAGATTAGTGGTGGGTGCCCTCCCGATCTCACGGATGTGATTTAAAATCAAGAAACCGGGGTCAAAAAGCTTCCCGTTGCATAGCTTCTCCATGACATAGAGGTCCATGCAAGTGACGTGATTTCGATGACCCTCTCGCGGCAGAAGAGTGTGGGCGAGCATGTTTCGGAGAACCCGACCTTTAACATTCAGCTCGTGCGCTCTTGGCTTCACGAACACCCCAATATTGGGGTTGCAGTGAATTTGGCGAAGGAACTCTATTCCCTCGGGCAATGTAAAAAATGGGCAGTCTCGGGAAGCATGGTAATATCGCTCCGCCCCTTCTATGTTAAATCCCAGGACGTCATTCACCTGCTCTGCCCGTATCATAAAATCAAACCCAAGAATGTACGCCCTGAAACCTGTTAAAACTCCATCGGTCCCGATCGTTCTCAGGTTGGCGTAGAATAAGCGAACTATTCTCTCGCATGTCTCGCCTGTCAATGCATTAATCCCGTTTAGGCCGATGTTCTCCAACATCTGTTTAATGCCCAACGACTCCCAACCACTAAAGTCGACATGCATGCAATAGTTTAGTGAGCGTTTTCGCAGATCTTGCTCAAATTTTCTTTGGCAATCTTGAGATAAAAATTCCATGGTAAGATCCTGTCAAAAAAAGTATTAGTAAAAAATTATCGATAATTGAAAAAAAAGTATTACAAATATTTAATATTTAAATAAATAAACATTAGAAATATTTAAAAGTATCAAAGAAGTATTAGAATTATTCGAAATTATTTAAATAAATAATCCTAAATTAAAATAATTATACTTTAATGACATAAACAATAAATATATATAATGCATACCGTTTGACATATGTGATATAAATAATAAAAATATTCATATTAATAATTAAAAAAATAATACCTGGAAGTGGAGAAAAATAAAATTGAAAGGGAAGGGAAATATTAGTGAGATTGAGACAAAAATTCCCGGGTAAGATCCTGTCAAAAAAAGTATTAGTAAAAAATTATCGATAATTAAAAAAAAGTATTACAAATATTTAATATTTAAATAAATAAACATTAGAAATATTTAAAAGTATTAAAAAAGTATTAGAATTATTCGAAATTATTTAAATAAATAATCCTAAATTAAAATAATTATACTTTAATGACATAAACAATAAATATATATATATATATAAATAATAAAAACATAATGCATACAGTTTGATATATGTGATATAAATAATAAAAATATTTATATTCATAATTAAAAAAATAATACCTGGAAGTGGAGAAAAATAAAACTGGAAGGGAAGGGAAATATTTGTGGGATTAAGAGAGGGAGAGGATTGTGAGTAATAAGCTTGGAAATGGGAGAGGGAGAGGAGTGTGATTTGAGTGAGATTTAAAATGCGAGGTGTGTGATTTATATAAGGAGGCCGAGTACGGCCGGTCCAGCTGGACCGGCCGTACTCGGCTTGCTAGAGGACGAGGGGAGTACGCGGCCCGTGACTTCAGTCACGAGTATTTGCGGTGCGAGTACGGCCGGTCCAAATGGACCGGCCGTACTCGGCACTAGAGGACAAAAAACCCGTGACTGAAGTCACGGGTTTTAGCGGTGAGAGTACGGTCGGTCCAAATGGACCGGCCGTACTCGGCGCTAGCGGACAAAAACCCGTGACTTTCGTCACGGGTTTTGACGGTGAGAGTACGGCCGGTCCAAATGGACCGGCCGTACTCGACACTACAGGACAAAACCCGTGACAAAAGTCACGGGTTTTGCCCATAGGAGGACGGCTGGTCCTCCTATGGGCCGTACTCGATCTCAAATATTTGCAAAAATTTGCAAATTGAGTCGAGTACGGCCGGTCCAGATGGACCGGCCGTACTCGGAGAGGGAGTACGTACTCCTCACCCCCCTTGCCGGGTTTAAACCGAGTGTTTTCAATAGTTTGAGGTGTTTTTCGAGCAACAGTAATTTTTAGGGGTTTTTTTACTGTTGACCGTTAGTTTAGGGTTTTTTTTAAAAAAAACCCTAGAAGAAATTGTTTTGCATTCCTCTGACACAAGCTGACCCCGCATAGACAATCGAATAGAAGAAAACCAAAAGGAAAAGAAAGATGATGGTCTTATATTATAAAACAAAGAAACGTTTGTATAGAATGAGAAGAGAGCCTTGCTATGAATCAAGAAGCAATATTTCTCTAACTAGCAAGTTATCCCCCTTTATATTTTCACGGGGAACATAGCAACCGCGACACCGATAATCTCTAATTACATAGACGTTAAGAAAAAATAAGACTAACAGGGCGGGAAAAATTGAAAAACGAGAAAATGATATGGACAACTGTTCTTACCAACCAAATGCCTCTTCCCAATGTATGAATGGAGTTGATCCAACTGAGTGAGGGCAAATATTTCAGGTGAAAATCCAACTGCAGAATCAGCCACGTCTTCGACAAGTGTACGCGTATTTATGACTCATTGATAAGGATAATCTTCAATTTGAAATTCAAGTTTATTTTTGGTGACTAAGGCGTTTGACACAAGGTACTACATGGAGGGTGTTTTGGAAAAACTCAATATTGGATGCAAACACAGTGGCATACACTCGTGTTCACTGAAAAGAATGCAATAAAACCATGGATCTTTGCAGCAAAAGGTAAAGAACAAAAAAAAAAGGATAAATGAAAGTTTACGCCGGAATCAACGAGCAAGATTCTCTAAAACTTAGTTGCCTAAAACGACCTATCTTTTGCAACTGCTTATGAAGAACATGAACCTCAACAGTCCAGTCGGGGTTCATTTTAGAAAATATGTGTGGGAAGGTGGAAGGCGAGCTCAACTTCTATAAAACAAATCAATGGAGGAGTGAGCTCTATTCACGAATAACCCAACAAATAGCCCGAACCGCAAAAAACACCCTCCATGTATGAGCAAAATAGATGCAAATGTATGTAAAACATCCCACAAACAAATCGGCTATTTAAATTTAAAGGGAAAACAGGAATTAAGTGCAGGAAAGATACATGGACAACCACATTGAAAACACTGGAATTGCACAAAGGATACATGGTTCACCGCATTAAGAGAGATGCAATTGTATCCAAAACACTGCACAGAGGAACCACGAGCAGAAAGTACATGGAGCAGAAACCAATTAAACAATAGGATCAAAAGCACTATTACCACATCACAACAAAGAAACAGGAAAGTATAAAGAGCATCAAAGTAAGGAATGGCAAAGGGGGGCAGTGAGATCAAATTTCATCAAACAACCACTGACAGGAACAATCAAGACTATAAATAAATAAAGAACATCAAACTAAGAAATGGCCAGCAGCAAAACAGAAAATAAAAAGACATTATAAAGAACAACGAAGAGTATAAATAAACAACACAACCAGTGCATCAAATTTGCAACAGTAAGAGTGAAAATAACTTGCTCAAATGGAACACTTTCTACCATTCACAACTAAGAACAAAACGTACACTACACAAGAATCAAGGCAAATGCAAAGGTGGGCAGCGAGATAAAAATTCCATCAAACAACCACTGACAGGAACAATAAAGACTATAAATAAAGAACATCGAACTAAGAAATGGCCAGCAACAAAACAAAAAGTAAAAAGACATTAAAAATAAACAAATGAAATGAGTAAGCTAATTTGGAAAGTAATCATCAGATTACTTAGAAATCAGAAATTACAAACAAATTGTACTTACTTCTAAACTAAAGCGATACTTCTTATTTAGAATTATAAATTCATTTAAGAACAAGAGGAAAGAAATTTTTCTAAAAAACCCAATGAAGACTATAAATAAACCAAACAATGAATTACCAACAACATTAATGAATGAACCTGTTTTCAATGGTGTCTCATAGAGACGTGACACACTCACAATGTACTAAAGCAACCAGACTACATTTGGCACAAATCAGAGACGTGATAGCCAAAAGGTAAACAACAATAAAAAATTGAATTCAAGATCATATTAGTTAAAAAAAAAAGTTATGTTAGTATATATTCACTTCAATAAATTTGCATTTGATCAATATGTTGATATTTATTCACTTTAATAAAATTGCATTTGATCAATCAAATAATAACAAGACAAAAGCACTTCAAATATAAGAACCAATAATCAAAATTGAAGGATTCATATTAGGGGAGTTGCAGATCTGATGAGAGAAATGGCTCTTTCTGGTCTCACTACTGCTGCTGCTTCTTCGAATTTCCTCCATTGTTTGAAAGCTACCACACCACTCTACCTGTTGATTATTATATCAAATAATGTAGAAGAAGATAGACCATGCAAAGTCAAAGTTTACCTCCATATGAGAATGAGATCACAAAGATTGAATAAAGGTTTTCTTGGTTCGATGAGTAATAGGGGTTTGGAATCAATCAACGCTGATTAAAGCAAAGAAATTATATGATATTTTATACTTTTCTGTTGCTAAATCTACGTCTCAAAAAAAAATCTCTGTTTTTTTTATTGTCTTACATAGTAGAGAGAGAATCTAGAAGGAAGGTTCTACAAAAGAATCTGTCAGGCATTATTTCAAACATGTAGAGAACATAGATCATAACTGGATAATTCTGAACCCCACTGAAACAGCGCATGGCTTATTTTATATAATTATTTTCATGAACAAATCAAATTCAACTCCAAATCTTAGTTTCTTCCATTGCAAAGTCACTAAAAGAAATCCATACGCAGCGAAGAAACTTCTTTTATAGAATGTTCCAATCCACGAGCAATATAAAAACAACAAGCGTAGAAACTTAAACTGTGAAGAGAGGATAAATGGACGACATACTTCAGCGGAATGACAGAAGAAATCCAAAGCAGCAGAAACGAAAAAGAAGCAGAAACTACCTGAGGAAGAAGATATCTACGAGGGAGGGAATGCCTTCTTAGATTTAGGGAGCAACAGATCTTACGTTCCCCATGACAGGAAACCAACATTATATCTAACGGAGGGCAATTAGTGTTGAGAAAAAATAATAAATAAATCCGATGAGAACTCCACTTAAATAAGCGATCCGAAAAACGATAGCAGATGTGATCTGAAAAATACCAGGAATATTTTTCTACTGCCGTAAAATTATAACGGCCAAGAAGTAAGAGAAATAATTCCAAAATAAACACCGATAATTTTACGTAGAAACCCAAATCGGGAAAAAACTACAGAGACTGAGTCCAGAAAGATCTAATTATGAAAAATAGGATTTACAATATTTTTCTAGATATCGAATATCCTAGAAAATATTCACTAAGAGAAATCACTACTCTTAGAATTCTCACTGTGCACAAAAGCACCACACCTATTTTTCTCTCACACCTTTTTTTTCTCTCCCTCCAAAAAATTTCTCTCCCTTTTCAGAAGAACTTCTTCTTTCTTTTTTTCTCTTTCTTCTTCGGATGGTTTTTCTAGCTGAAGAACCTCCCTATTTATAGGAAAGTTTGTCACAAAGGACAAATTAAAAAAAAAAAAAAAACACACCTCCCTTCAAGTAAGGTAGGCGCCGAAAGAAGAAGAAGAAAACTTCTTCTTCTTCATTTAATGATGGTCCCCTCATCATAATGAGAGAACCCACAAATCTCTCATTTCAGACTTATGATGAGGTATCTCCAATTCTGCTGAGATTCTACAGAATTTGTGCTTATTCATTTGCAACGACTTTGTCATCATGTCTGAGTCATTGTCATCCGTGTGAATCTTTTCAAGATACACTTGCTTGTTCTCTAACACATCTCGTATCCAATGATACTTGATATCTATATGCTTTGACTTCAAATGAAAGCTCGGGTTCTTGCTTAGATAAATAGTACTTTGACTGTCGCAATACAAAATATACTATCTTGTTTATGACTCAATTTCGTCAGAAATTTTCGCATCAACAAAATTTCTTTACAGGCTTCTGTAGCCGGCATAAACTCAGCTTCTGTTGTAAACAATACAACTGAACATTGTCGCTTAGATTGCCATGATACAGCTCCTCCTCTAAAAGTAACTAAATACCCTGATGTTGATTTTCTGGAATCAATGTCTCCAGTCATGTCTGCATCAGTATAGCCTACCAACAAAGGCTTCTCACTTCTAAAACACAGACTGAATTCTAAAGTACCTTTAAGATACCTAAAAATCCACTTCACCGTAGTCCAATGCTCCCTGCCTGGATTTGTTAGAAATTGGCTGACTACTCCAACAGAATGTGAAATATCAGGTCTCGTACAAACCATGACATACATTAAGCTACCAACTGCTGAGGCATATGGAATTCTCTGCATTTCTGCTTTTCCTTCTTCAGTGAAAGGACTTTTTTTGGAAGTAAGTTTAAACTGTTTAGCAAGAAGAGTGCTGACCAGCTTTGCCTTATCCATATTGAATCGGTTAAGAACTTTCTAGATATAGTTCTCCTGTGATAGCCATAATTTTCTATTCTTTCTATCACAAGTGATTCTCATCCCAAGCATCTGTTTCGCTGGTCCTAAGTCTTTCATGACAAAAGACTTGTTAAGTTCATTTTTTAACTTAACAATCTTTTCTCTGTCTGGACCCACAATCAGCATGTCGTCGACATAAAATAGAAGAATTATAAATATACCATCTGTGAACTTTTTCACGAACACACAATGGTCTGAAGAAGTTTTCTTATACCCTTGATTTCCCATAAAGAAATCAAACTTCTTGTACCATTGTCTTGGGGCTTGCTTTAATCCATACAGAATCTTCTTCAATTGTTCATTTCCCTTGACAATGAACCCTTCTGGCTGTTCCATATAAATCTCTTCTTCTAATTCACCATGCAAGAAGGCAGTCTTCACATCGAGTTGCTCGATCTCTAAATCAAGACTTGAGGCTAATTCAAGTACCACTCGAATAGATGACATTTTCACAATAGATGAAAATTTTTTCTCAAAGTCAACCATCTTCTTCTGACCAAAGTCTTTTACGACCAGCGTGCTTTATACTTTGGTTGTGAATTTTCGTCTTTGAGTCTGTATACCCATTTGTTCTTGAGTGTCTTTCTCCCATTTGGAAGTTGAACCAACTCATAAGTATGGTTCTCATGCAATGATCTCATCTCATCTTGCATCGTATCCAACCAATTATTCTTTTGTTGATGCTCCATAGCTTCCTTATAGCACTCAGGTTCATCGCTATCAGTGATCATCATATATTCGTTCACAGAGTATTTTCTCGATGGTCGACGATCTCTTGTTGACCTCCTTAACTCTGGTTCTGCAACTGATTCAAGAGAAGTCTCTGTTTTTCTATGGTCAACATCAACAGTTGCTTGATCATTGGATTCTCCAGCATCTCCCCCGTCAAAAGTTGATTTTTCCAGACCAACTTTTACTCGATGCTCATCAGTGACATCTATCTTCTTGTCTTCAATGGTCTGATCTTCAAAGAAGACAACATCTCAGCTCTTGACAAGTTTCTTGTCAACTGGATCTCAAAGCCTATATTCGAATGCATCACTTTCGTAACCGAGGAATATACATTCCTTAGCTTTGTTGTCTAGCTTGGACCTCTCATCTTTAGAAATATGGATGAATGCTCTGCATCTAAACACCTTTAGATGTTTATAAGAGACGTCTTTTTCTGTCCATAGTCTGTTTGGCACTTCTCCACTCAGAGGTGTTGATGGAGACAAGTTGATGATATTTACTACAGTATTCATTGCTTCTCCATAGAATGTTTTGGGAAGCTTTGAATGCGATAGCATACATCTTATCTTCTCCATGATAGTTCGGTTCATTCTTTTCGCAACACCATTTTGTTGAGGAGTTTTTAGAACGGATCTTTCATGTCTGATCCCGTGGATCTTGCAATATTCGTCAAATGATCTCATATATTCACCAACATTTGTCAGTGTGTGTAACGACCCCAAACCCACCCATGGCCGCCACGACACTCAACCTAACGTTGAGTTTGACTTTCACATTTTGGACGAGAAATTTTTCGACTTTCTAAAACTCTGGATGAGTACTCTGGACGAGAGCAAGAAGACAGGGAGAAATGAAAACAGGAAAAACAGAATACTTTAGACGTTTAAAATAAGGAGCAGAATGGACTTTGAGTCAACAGAATGGACAACAGAAACAGGAGGCAGAATAGACGACAGACATGCAGTGGGAGACTTGGTAAAATGGGAAACATAAAACTGGAAGTCATGCAGTGAAAGACTTACTATGGATGACAGAAGCCGTGGACGTTTAAATCAAAGGCAGTGACCGTGGACGTTTAAATCAAAGGCAGTGACCGTGGACGTTTAAAATAAAAGACAGAATCTGTGGGCAACAGAAGTTGTGGACGTTTAAAATAAAAGGGCAGAAACAGTAGACAACAAAAGTGTAACACCCAGAAAATTCTAATAACGTGCGTAGCCCTAGGTTGTATGAGAGATTAATGTTAAGTGATGAAGGTTCTAAACTAATAAAAACAAAAGGAAAGGAAGTTGACAATTCAAAAACAAAAAGGTTGGAAAAGTCAACTATTAAAGGAACCAATAGAAAATTTGTAATTAATGAAATAAAAACGTAGAAAATTTTAATAAAAGTGGTGAGTTCTCACGTTGGAAACCATGTGTGAAATGGGAGGGAATGAAGTATGGTGATTGGTTGAAAATTGTTGTTTGAAAAGTCAAATTCAAGGAACCAATAAAATTCAAACAAATTGTGTGAATGAAAAAGGAAGAAAAAAAAAAGGTGATTTTAAGTGGCTTTCATGTTGGCTGCTAAGGAGAAAAGGGAGGGTTTTAATTGTAATTTCAAATGGTAATTATTAAAGGAATAAAATAAAGAATAAAATGGTGGCATTAAATGGTGGGTTTTTCATTTTTTTCCACCATCTTCTTCGGCCCTTTCTCCTCTCCACCATAGCTGACTTCTCTCCTCCTCTTTGCTTCAATTTCTCAAGGTGTCTCAAGGTGATTTCAAGGTAAAATGAGTGGGTTTTGGTTTTTATGCAATTAGTTGAAGTTTTTGAGTGTTTTTGAGGTGTTTAGGGTGAGTTTAGTGAGGGTTTGAAAACCCTAAATTGGTGAGTCTGAAAATTTGGTTCTCCTTAAGGGTGTTCTTCCTCTTTTGATCAATTAATCTTTAAATATGTTAGTTGAGGTTAATTGAGTAGTTAGATTGAAGATTGGAGGAGTGTTACACAAAAATCGGTTTAGGAACACTAGGGTGGCCGCTTCTGTTCTGTGCATTTCGGATTGGCTAAGTGATTTGTTTGGTTGATTTGAGTATTTCAATGGATAGTAGACGTGTAGAGGTTTCCGAATTGTGGTGGCGCGTCAAAATCCGTTGAAAAACGAGGGAGTTATGACCGTTTGCAAACAATGTTCAAACAATACAACCAACACAACAACGTAACGCAACAACTTAACACAACACGGTACGACAACACAACACAACACCAAACAAAAAAACCAACCAAACAAACGAATAATTTCCTACCGTTCCACGGTGTAGGCCCGAAGGCAAAATACAAGCACTCCACTACTTACCTGAATGCTCGGCTTCCAGTTGTTCAATTCTACCGGTCAATTCACTCGTTCGACGACCTAAAATAACCAAACTTAGCTTAATAAGTTACAAATAAAATCTAAGGGATTTTCTAACTAAAACTAAACAATACTTAAAACACATTTCACTCTCAAAACACAAAACTCGATTTTTTTTCCCAAATTTGACCGTCCAACTTGAAACAATCATAGCTCCCTCGTTTTTCAACGGATTTCAACGCGCCACCCCAATTCGGAAACCTCACACGTCTACTATCCATTGAAATACTCAAATCAACCAAACAAATCACTTAGTCAATCCGAAATGCACAGAACAGAAGCGGCCACCCTAGTGTTCCTAAACCGGTTTTTGTGTAACACTCCTCCAATCTTCAATCTAACCACTCAATTAACCTCAACTAACATATTTAAGGATTAATTGATCAAAAGAGGAAGAACACCCTCAACGAGAACCAAATTTTCGGACTCATCAATTTAGGGTTTTCAAACCCTTACTAAACTCACCCTAAACACCTCAAAAACACTCAAAAGCTTCAACTAGTTGCATAAAAACTAAAGCCCACTAATTTTACCTTGAAATCACCTTGAGACACCTTGAGAAATTGAAGCAAAGAGGAGGAGAGAAGTCGGCTATGGTGGAGAGGAGAAAGGGCCGAAGAAGATGGTGGAAAAAAAATGAAAAACCCACCATTTAATGCCACCATTTTATTCTTTATTTTATTCTTTTAATAATTACCATTTGAAATTACAATTAAAACCCTCCCTTTTCTCCTTAGCAGCCAACGTGAAAGCCACTTAAAATCACCTTTTTTTTTCTTCCTTTTTCATTCACACAATTTGTTTGAATTTTATTGATTCCTTGAATTTGACTTTTCAAACAACAATTTTCAACCAATCACCATACTTCATTCCCTCCCATTTCACACATGGTTTCCAAAGTGAGAATTCACCACTTTCATTAAAATTTTCTACATTTTTATTTCATTAATTACAAATTTTCTATTGGTTCCTTTAATAGTTGACTTTTCCAACCCTTTTGTTTTTGAATTGTCAACTTCCTTTCCTTTTGTTTTTATTAGTTTAGAACCCTTCATCACTTAACGTTAATCTCTCATACAACCTAGGGCTACGCACGTTATTAGAATTTTCTGGGTGTTACAATCCACCCTCCTTACAAAAATTTTGTCCTCAAAATTTGACGTACCTTATTCTTCTTCAATATACTCACTCAAACTCTACCTTCTAGCTTCATTTTTTAAGCTAAAAATTTCCTGTTGGTTTCTATGTTGCAATGTTCTGTTAGTTTCTATATTGAAATTGCTTGCGTTTCTGGAGTTAAAATCCTGCAGCAAAATTGGCTTGTGTTTTGTTTAAACTAGGTGTTCTGTTTAAAAAAAAAAAAAAAAAAAAAAAACTTGGGAGGACCAGAACCGGACCAAAACCGAGATCAGAATTCTGGTCCGGTTCTGGTCTGGTTCTGGGAAAAAAATTATGCTTATTGGTGCAAAAAATTGAAAACCGAATTTAGTGGTCCAGTTCTAATATCTCTAAAAATCGGACCGAACCGGACCACGATCACCCCTATCTGGTGCTCCTAAGTCATCAAATTAAATTTCCACTCTAACTTACTATACCATTTAGAACTTATCACTTCCACCACTTGCATCTACTTACCTCGGACCATCACCACGCTTCATTCATCTTTCGAATACCATACTCGTACTTCAGGCCCTCACTACTTAAATCTATCCCTTTATCAACTATCTCGGCTCTCACTCTTCACCCGATAACATCACCGGTGTGTAACCTTTCAATTCCATTCCATAACTTAAGAGTCTAAACTTGCATAACTCTTTCAATTTTTTTTTTTTTTCTATTCTACTCCCTCTTTTCCTCAATTTTCTTTCTACTCTATTATCTCATTACTCACTTATCACTCACTTATCACTCTCATCTCATACCCTCATTTTCCCCAAATAATCATGACATTTATTATTTATTTTCCAACCCAACTCTCCTACTCAAAACTCTCACCACTTAAATTTATCAACTATTCTCTTAACATTTTTTTCTAAATATCGAATTCAATTCCCTAACTTAAAATCTAAGCTTTCGTAACTCTTCCAAACTCTCCCAAACTTGACTTTTCTTCGCTTAAGTTTATCCACTCCTAAACTTAATGAATCTGGCCGAAGCTATTTACAACATCAACGATTTCGACCTCGATACATACAAGTCGAACCGTCAAACTTTCTAACAAAATTCCTAACTTTCCCAACTCTATATGATACTATTCCAAATCTCGTTCCCAATTTCTCAACACCTAAAATTTTCTCAATGTTTATACAATATCTGACTTCACTCTGTTTTCTCTCCAAAACTTACTAACTAATCTACTCTCTTTTGCTCTACCAACTCGAGTTCTAACTATTCTCCCAAAACCACGCCGCTCAAAAATGTTTTCGCACATCTACAACCACCCTTGATTGAGTAATCTCCTAAGACAGTACCCCTTCCTTAAGGATCAACCGGTTTTCTTATCTGAGTATCTAACATAAAGTTTTAACTCAATTGTATTGGCTTTTCTAACTCTAAATAGATCTCTAAACTTGCATCCTCGATCAGCGGTCTAGTTTGATGCTGTGGAACAAATTTTGTCATCTTATCCGTTCAAGTATTTATCATAATAAGTAATCCTAAATCTCTTCTCTACACTTATGAAAGTCCGAACAGTACCCTACTACCTAACATCCAACTAACTTCACTTCCAAACTTGACTTCACTACAAAAACCACTACCACAAAATTTCACACCACACTCTAGCCTATCAAATAAAATCAAATAAAAACCAAACTACCAATACCTTACCTGAGGTCATGGCTGGTCAACCTTACTATCTGGCTCAATCATGGCGAATATCCTCGATTATGTCTTAATCGGTCCCTTTTTGGCTGTAGGGCAATCCCTAACTAAATGCCCGGGCTCGTTGCAATTGAAACACCTTTTACTCTTTGACTTTGGACAATCCCGGGAAACATGGCCAGTTCCAAAGCAATTAAAACACTTCCTCGCATATTGCGCACACTCTCCTGGATGATATTTCAAGCACTTTGGGCATTGTGAAAACCTTCTCTGCTTCTTCCCTTCTCGCTGATCACTTAATTCCCTGCCCAGCCGCTTTGTTCCTAGAAACTGGGAAATTGATCCTTCTCCGCTCACCTGAGCTATAATATCCTTAAACATCCTTTTCGGGGTTTCAGTAGATCTAGTTAATTTCTCAGCAGCCTCCTCAACCTCTAATGCTTTCGCCATCACTTCAGTAAATGATATTACCGCAATCCCAAAGGTCTTTACCAACATATAAATTTCGGGTTTTAGACCCTGCACGAACTGAAAAATCTTATCTTCCTCCCGACTGACCATGTGGCTGGAAAACCGAGACAACAGTTCAAATTGCTGAATATAATCTCCCACTGATCCCGTTTGCTTCAGCGCCATGAATTCCATCCTCTTTGCAGCCTGAGCCGTCTGGTTGTAATATTTGTCGAAGAACAAATCTTTGAACTCTTTCCAGGTTAAGCCTTGGTGACCCAAAGTAGTCTCCATCATCTCCCACCAACTCTGGGCGTTGTTGGTCAGATGGAAAGTGGCACACTTAACTTTGTTAACTTCTTCAACCTCAGCAACTTTAAACATATTCTCAATAGTATGAATCTACCTGTCTGCAGCTATGGGATCTGTCAATCGACCTTCAAAAGCTGGAGGATTCAGCCTCCGAAACCTGTCCCCACTAGAACCAGCACCAGCGCTTACCGGTCCTCCCGGCCCGATCAAAGATCCAACCAATTCTGCTTGCCGTTTAACCAATTCAGCAAGCTGCTTAACAGATTCCTCAAGTGGATTTCTGGGCGGTTCGGGTTCATGTCTAGGTCTCCCAGGTCGTCTAGGGTTATGCATTGTAACTTAATCCTGCACAGGATTTAAAACAATCTAACTCATATATAAGCTAACTAAAGCAGAAAATACTTACAGTCGGTGAAGCACGTTGCAGGACGGCCGACATTGTCGGGTAATTCTTTGAACATTTCGACCACTAAAGCTCTGATACCAACTTGTAACGCCCCCGAACCCGCCCTGACTCGGTGCGCTACTTTGCTATGCTATCTCGCGTTTAAAACGACGTTTAAAAACATTTCGATAATTTATCGACTCGGTTTTCGGGTTTTATGAACCCTCGAGGCGATCAGTGCCCCAGCGTTTCTCCCTGCGCGCGCCCTCACTCCCCAGCGCGCGCCCCTTCAGCCCTTATCACTTTTCTTCAAAATTTTTCCAAGCCAAACTCTTCCAAAAATCCCGAAATTTTTACCACTCTATCCCAGCACCCAAAACTTCATGACTCGTAAAAATCTCAAAAAAACCGACTCAAAATAGTCATTGAAATCATATAGCAAAACAACTCGACGTTATTGACTTTTTAACAAAAACCGACAATATAACACCTAAAAGTTTCTAATCCAAAACCTGAAAAACAAACAACATTTAAAGCCACAATTCAAACCCAATTTACTCCAGAATACATCCACAATTATCTACACTAAACAACTCTCAACAACTCTCACAAAACCAACCATAAAATCTCAAAATCTCAACCATAAACCACACCAGTATCACCCAATTCTATATATACCAATCCAGCCTAACCAACTAACCAAAACATCTCCAACTACAAAACAAAATATACACAAACTAACCACTAAATATCCAATCCCAACAACCACACACCCCTAAGAATCAGGTCGAAGCGCCCCGACAAATGGCCTGCACCGGCAAGCTCTGTGGATCTCCGACTGCCCCTAGTCCTGTTCCTCGCTCTCAAGCTCACCTGTAAATGCTCCGTCACCTACACCACAGAACACACACACCCACGTAATCTTGCACTTAGCAAGTAGGGATAACAAATGCAGTTTAAAACCATGCATTATGCCCAACAACACTCACACACACTCTAACACATGCGATTTCTAATCCTCGGTTGTTTTCGTTTCAATTTCTTTTCATTACTCTTTCACTATTAGCACTTAACATCGAAGCGTTTGCGGAACCTTCTGCTTAACATCGAAGCGTTCACGGAACCTTCTGCTTAACATCGAAGCGTTCACGGAACCTTTTGCTTAACATCGAAGCGTTTCACGGAACCTTCTGCTTAACATCGAAGCGTTCACGGAAAACCTTTTGCTTAACATCGAAGCGTTCACGGAACCTTCTGCTTAACATCGAAGCGTTCACGGAACCTTCTGCTTAACATCGAAGCGTTCACGGAACCTTCTGCTTAACATCGAAGCGTTCACGGAACCTTCTGCTTAACATCGAAGCGTTCACGGAACCTTCTGCTTAACATCGAAGCGTTCACGGAACCTTTTGCTTAACATCGAAGCGTTCACGGAACCTTCTGCTTAACATCGAAGCGTTCACGGAACCTTCTGCTTAACATCGAAGCGTTCACGGAACCTTTTGCTTAACATCGAAGCGTTCACGGAATCTTCTGTTTATCATCGAAGCGTTCACGGAACCTTTTGCATAACATCGAAGCGTTCACGGAACCTTCTGCTTAACATCGAAGCGTTCACGGAACCTTCTGCTTAACATCGAAGCGTTCACGGAACCTTCTGCTTAACATCGAAGCGTTCACGGAACCTTCTGCTTAACATCGAAGCGTTCACGGAACCTTTTGCTTAACATCGAAGCGTTCACGGAACCTTTTGCTTAACATCGAAGCGTTCACGGAACCTTTTGCTTAACATCGAAGCGTTCACGGAACCTTTTGCTTAACATCGAAGCGTTCACGGAACCTTTTGCTTAACATCGAAGCGTTCACGGAACCTTCTGCTTAACATCGAAGCGTTCACGGAACCTTCTGCTTAACATCGAAGCGTTCACGGAACCTTTTGCTTAACATCGAAGCGTTCACGGAACCTTTTGCTTAACATCGAAGCGTTCACGGAACCTTCTGCTTAACATCGAAGCGTTCACGGAACCTTCTGCTTAACATCGAAGCGTTCACGGAACCTTCTGCTTAACTTTTACATTCCACTCCCACAATTTGCAAACAATGTTCAAACAATGCAACCAACACAACAACGTAACGCAACAACTTAACACAACACGGTACGACAACACAACACAACACCAAACAAAACAACCAACCAAACAAACGAATAATTTCCTACCGTTCCATGGTGTAGGCCCGAAGGCAAAACACAAGCACTCCACTACTTACCTGAATGCTCGGCTTCCAGTTACTCAATTCTACCAGTCAATTCACTCGTTCGACGACCTAAAATAACCAAACTTAGTTTAATAAGTTACAAATAAAATCTAAGGGATTTTCTAACTAAAACTAAACAATACTTAAAACACATTTCACTCTCAAAACACAAAACCCGATGCAAATTGTGGGAGTAGAATGTAAAAAGTTAAGCAGAAGGTTCTGTGAACGCTTCGATGTTAAGCAGAAGGTTCCGTGAAACGCTTCGATGTTAAGCAGAAGGTTCCAAGAACGCTTCGATGTTAAGTGCTAATAGTGAAAGAGTAATGAAAAGAAATTAAAACGAACACAACTGAGAGTTAGAAACTGCATGTGTTAGGGTGTGTGTGAGTGTTGTTGGGCATAGTGCATAGTTTTAAACTGCATTTGTTATCCCTACTTGCTAAGCGTAAGCTTACGTGGGTGTGTGTGTTCTGTGGTGTAGGTGACAGAGCATTTACAGGTGAGTTTGAGAGCGAGGAACAGGACTAGGGGCAGTCGGAGATCCACGGAGCTCGCCGGTGCAGGCCATTTGTCGGGGCGCTTCGACCTGATTCTTGGGGGTGTGTGGTTGTTGGGATTGGATATTTGGTGGTTAGTTTGTGTATATTTTGTTTTGTAGTGGGAGATGTTTTGGTTAGTTGGTTAGGTTGGATTGGTATATATAGAATTGGGTGATACTGGTGTGGTTTATGGTTGAGATTTTGAGATTTTATGGTTGGTTTTGTGAGAGTTGTTGAGAGTTGTTTAGTGTAGATAATTGTGGATGTATTCTGGAGTAAATTGGGTTTAAATTGTGGCTTTAAATGTTGTTTGTTTTTCAGGTTTTGGATTAGAAACTTTTAGGCGTTATATTGTCGGTTTTTGTTAAAAAGTCAATAACATCGGGTTGTTTTGCTATATGATTTCAATGACTATTTTGAGTCGGTTTTTTTGAGATTTTTACGAGTCATGAAGTTTTGGGTGCTAGGATAGAGTGGTAAAAATTTCGGGATTTTTGGAAGAGTTTGACTCGAGAAAATTTTGAAGAAAAGTGATAAGGGCTGAAGGGGCGCGCCCTGGGGCGTGAGGGCATGCGCAGGGAGAAGCGCTGGGGCACTGATCGCCTCGAGGGTTCGTAAAACCCGAAAACCGAGTCGATAAATTATCAAAATTTTTTAAACGTCGTTTTAAACGCGAGATAGCATAGCAAAGTAGCGCACCGAGCTAGGGTGGGTTCGGGGGCGTTACAAGAAGCCTGTGGACGTTTAAATCAAAGGCAGTGTGGACGATAGAATTTTAAAGGCAGCATGGACGATAAAATCTTTAAGGCAGAATGGACGATTGAGTCCGAAGGTAAAATGGACGACGGGATTTGAAAGGCAGAATGGACGACTAACACTTAGCCGAATACTTGAAAAATCGAAAGACAGAAACTGAAAGACAGAATGGACAACTGTTTTACAGAAGGCGTAGACGACTGTTTTATAGAAGGCGTGGACGACTGTTCACAGAACAAAATGAACAACTCTTTTACAGAAGGCGTGGACGACTGTTTTACAGAAGGCGTGGACGACTGTTTTACAGAAGGAAAACTTTAAGACTTGAAGACATAACATTTGCTCCGCCGATCGATCAGCTACCCTTCTGTTTAACGACTTACTACATTTGACACAAAAACATCAAAACTCCAGAAACTCGATTCAAAACGAAGTTTTAAAACATGCTTGACAACATGACATATTTCAAGAATTTAAACTGCATGGATAGCTCTAAAACTTGAGGCAATTCATGCACAACCTAAAAAGAAAATATTCCAAATAGTTCCAGAATACTTCAGAACATATATAAAACTGTCAAATACAGAGGTTTAAAAACTTATCAACACAGAGTCTATACACCGTTTTAAAATCTCAGAAGCTGTACAGAACTTGACATAATTTTAGAAAAATACATCCTCACAGGAATAACATTTGTCTGACTGCAGCAACCAACCCCCGCAAGCTCGTGCCACCAACCACCTATTCCTCGGCCTGAGGCACAAAATCCTCATCCACGGAGTCCGTACTTACAACAGGGAGTTCAACTATGAGCCTAGAGCTCAGTAAGAACATACAATGCAGTGATGCATATGTTATGCATGAACTTTCGAAATACATGGACATTACATTACATTACATTACGTTTCACTGGACAGGGAGTACATTACA
The DNA here is from genome assembly GCA_022432975.1 of Begonia masoniana. NCBI lineage: Eukaryota > Viridiplantae > Streptophyta > Magnoliopsida > Cucurbitales > Begoniaceae > Begonia > Begonia masoniana. Next base: position 4,659,692 of record CM039506.1, read on the forward strand.
TTACATTACATTACATTACATTACATTACATTACATTACATTACATTACATTACATTACATTACATTACATTACATTACATTACATTACATTACATTACATTACATTACATTACATTACATTACATTACATTACATTACATTACATTACATTACATTACATTACATTACATTACATTACATTACATTACATTACATTACATTACATTACATTACATTACATTACATTACATTACATTACATTACATTACATTACATTACATTACATTACATTACATTACATTACATTACATTACATTACATTACATTACATTACATTACATTACATTACATTACATTACATTACATTACATTACATTACATTACATTACATTACATTACATTACATTACATTACATTACATTACATTACATTACATTACATTACATTACATTACATTACATTACATTACATTACATTACATTACATTACATTACATTACATTACATTACATACATCCTCACAGGAATAACATTTGTCTGACTGCAGCAACCAACCCCCGCAAGCTCGTGCCACCAACCACCTATTCCTCGGCCTGAGGCACAAAATCCTCATCCACGGAGTCCGTACTTACAACAGGGAGTTCAACTATGAGCCTAGAGCTCAGTAAGAACATACAATGCAGTGATGCATATGTTATGCATGAACTTTCGAAATACATGGACATTACATTACATTACATTACGTTTCACTGGACAGGGAGGTATAAGTGGGGCTTATAGAGGCATTGGCGCAACAGGAGTACACGACAGGTACTTAATAGGGATAACAGGGATAACAGAATGTCAGTTCCCGTCCCACACTTAACCGTACATTACATTACAGGTTTTATCTTTCTTAACTTCAAACCGTGTGCAGAAAATATTTGCATGACTTTCGGGAAAAACGTGTATGCATGAATATTTACAGTGCTTAAACTTAATACAAACAGGCGACAGAAATAACACAACAAGACGTAAAGCAAAACACAGATAACTCAGAACATAACCTATGACTTATCTACCCAACAAACAACCCGACAGAAATGGAAAATCTAGTACCTTCGTGATATAGGGCCTTAAGGGTCAAACCTAAGCATGAACTTACCTGTTGATGTAGAGTTGAAAGCTTCGCACGTAAGTCCTTGGCGATCCACGGATCTACATCATGCACGATCAGACATTATGTGATGATCCGAATGTGAACGTATGTGTACGACTGTGGAGCAAACCTCGGGTTGCGGGGCAAACCTCGGGACCTAAGCCGAGTGTAGGCGAATCCCGGACTCGAGTATAGGCGAATCCCGGGTCGTAAAGAGGGGGTTGTCATAATCTCACATCGTTTGGAGAAGTACATGGAAATGAAACATATGTAAGAGATCCCGCCCAAGATAGCAAGACGCGTTTTGGAGCCAATTGACACGGATCCCATAAGAACTCCGAAGTTAAAAGTGCTTTGGCGAGAGCAATTTCAGGTTGGGTGACCTTCTGGGAAGTTCTCGCCAAACAAAGCCGTGAGGGGAGGATATTGGGCTACGGCCCAATCCCCAGAGCGGACAATATCTTGCTGGGATATGGGGTCGTTACAAATGGTATCAAAGCCTGTACCCAACCGGACATGTGGCCAACGAGGACGTTGGGCCCCTGAGGGGGGTGATTGTGATGACCCGAATATGCACGTATGAGTACGATGGCTGCACGAACCGGAACCCGGATGGCGGTACGTCCGCGCGGGAGAACCGGAAGGTGACGGGTCGTAAAAAGGGGGTCGTCACAATCTCACATCGCTTGGGGAAGTATGTGGAAATGAAACATATTTAAAGAGAGCCTCCCAAGATAGCAAGACGCGTTTTGGAGCACAATTGACAACGGATCCCATAAGAACTCCGAAGTTAAAAGTGCTTTGGCGAGAGCAATTTCAGGTTGGGTGACCTTCTGGGAAGTTCTCGCCAAACAAAGCCGTGAGGGGAGGATATTGGGCTACGGCCCAATCCCCAGAGCGGACAATATCTTGCTGGGATATGGGGTCGTTACAAATGGTATCAAAGCCTGTACCCAACCGGACATGTGGCCAACGAGGACGTGGGCCCCTGAGGGGGGTGATTGTGATGACCGAATATGCACGTATGAGTACGATGGCTGCACGAACCGGAACCCGGATTGGCGGTACGTCCGCGCGGGAGAACGGAAGGTGACGGGTCGTAAAAAGGGGGTCGTCACAATCTCACATCGCTTGGGGAAGTATGTGGAAATGAAACATATTTAAAGAGAGCCTCCCAAGATAGCAAGACGCGTTTTGGAGAACAATTGGCAACGGATCCCATAAGAACTTCGAATTTAAAAGTGCTTCGGCGAGAGCAATTCCAGGTTGGGTGACCTTCCGGGAAGTTCTCGCCAAACAAAGCTGTGAGGGGAGGATATTGGGCTGCGACCCAATCCCCAAAGCGGACAATATCTTGCTGGAAACAGGGGTCGTTACAAATGGTATCAGAGCCTGTACCCAACCGGAAATGTGGCCAACGAGGACGTTGGGCCCCCGAGGGGGGTGATTGTGATGACCCGAATGTGAACGTATGTGTACGACTGCGGGGCAAACCTCGGGTTGCGGGGCAAATCTCGGGACCTAAGCCGAGTGTAGGCGAATCCCGAACTCGAGTATAGGCGAATCCCTGGTCGTAAAGAGGGGGTTGTCATAATCCCACATCGCTTGGGAAAGTACATGGAAATGAAACATATGTAAGAGATCCCGCCCAAGATAGCAAGACGCGTTTTGGAGCACAATTGACAACGGATCCCATAAGAACTCCGAAGTTAAAAGTGCTTCGGCGAGAGCAATTCCAGGTTGGGTGACTTTCTGGGAAGTTCTCGCCAAACAAAGCCGTGATGGGAGGATATTGGGCTACGACCCAATCCCCAGAGCGGACAATATCTTGCTGGGATATGGGGTCGTTACACATTAACCCTAAAACTTCAAGAAAACTAACGTTTAATTTGTCCACACTTACTAACTAGCTTAGAAGATTACCTTGGGTGGAGAATAAATGGAGAAAACAGGAAAAATGTTGAGATTAAAATCGTCGTTGGTCGCATGGAAGAGAGAAACAGAGAGGAGTGGAGAGAACAGAGAAGAAAAGTGATGAGGGTTTCACGTAGGAGGAAGAACATATCTTGTTCAACAAGTTGAACACTTGGCAGCCATTCATTGGCTTCCTTCCACCAACCTTAATTCCTACCTAAACTGCCCCTCCATTGGTTTTCTAACTAAATGATTTGTTTTAGTTACACTTTTGTTTAGTTTTCCACTAAACATCCCAACAAATTTCACCAAAACATTCATTATATTAATATAAACCTAATCCCGTTCGATAATTCGAGGGATAATTTCCTGGCCAAAAATGCCGGGTGTTACAGTGTGAATGCATTTTAACTTCTTTCCAGTTTCTCTCTCTGTGAAAGCATGAAACTGTTTGAAAACATTAAATACCTCATCTTTGGTCTTGAGTGCATAAGCCCAAACCTTCCTTGAGTGATCATTAATAAATGTGACCATGTATTGGGCACCTCCAAACGTTTTCGTTGACATGAGACCGCAGACATCTGAGTAAACAACTGGTAGCACGTATGGTTTCCTTGATGCCGAAACTCTATGTTGTTTTCCCGCCAAAAAATGAACACAACTTGACAGAGGTTCATTTCTGAGATGTGACAAACAACCTCTTTTGCCAAGCAATTGAAGTCCTTTTTCGCTCATGTGACCAAGCCGTTTGTACCATAACTAATGGATGAGTCATCTTGTGTAGCATTTATTGATGCTTCCTTCACAGTCACTTGAGTCACATACAAGCTAGACTTTTTGATCCATTTCGCTATGATTAGCGAACTTTTGCTGAGCTCCCATTTTCCGCCAGCAAATTTGCTCTTGAAATCAGCCTCATCAAAAGCACCGACTGATATTAAATTCAGTCTAATATCTGAAACATGTCTGACATCTTTAAGCACCAACTCACATCATGTGTTGGTCTGGGTACAGATGTCCATTTTTCCAATTATTTTGGAAACGTGACTGTTCCCCATTTTGACAATGTCAAAATCACCGCAGGTGTAAGATGAGAAATACTCCACTTTTGAAGTAACATGGTAAGATGCTCCAGAGTCACATACCCAACATGATTCATTCATCGTAAGGTTGACAACATCTTCGCATACAATCACATCTTCACCTTCAGAGACAGCTGGAGTCGTACTATTCATTTCTTCTTTAGCACCTCCCATGCCTTGTTATTTCTTCAATTTCTAGCAATCATTTTTCATGTGGCATGTCTTGCCACAATGATAGCACTTGACGCCCTTTTTGCTTCTCGATTTAGATCTTCTTGACGTGCTGGCTCCAGAGGCCCCACGTTCTATTAATCTCCCTCTCGTTATTGATAAAGCCTCCATAGAGGATTGCTCCTTGTTTTTCCACCTACTTTCTTTGTCAAGAACGGGGCTGCAATATCATTGAATATCAATGTTGTTTTTGTACTACCATTGAGTAGATTTACGATGAGGTGATCATATAAATCTGATAAACTTTGAAGTAAAAGCTCAGCTCTTTCATTTTCGTCGATTTTATGCTCCATTGCTGTAAGTTGAGAAAATAATGTATTCAGAGTATTAACGTGGTCCGTCACTGTTGTAGATTCTGACATCCGAAGGGTATATAATTTTCTTTTCAAGAAAATTTTATTATACCACGACTTTTTCTCTTACAATTTTGTCAGCGTATCTCAGATCTGTTTTGCCGTTACCATTTCTGAGATACCTGACAAAATTCCATCTGTTAGAGTGAAATGCAAAATGGACAATGCATTCTCATCAGCTTTGTTCTATTTCTCGTCTTCAACGTTCGTAGGCCTGTCACCGATGGCCATAGCACAACCATCTCTCCGCAATAACGCCTTCATTTTTAATTTCCACAGAGAGAAATTATTGCCGTTGAATTTTTCGATTTCAATTTTTTCTGCCATAACAACCTCTAAAAATTTTTATGATGTGGAAGATCAGTTTAAAAACCACAACCACAGAGCGTACTAAATTTAAAGAAGTCACCCGGGCTCTGATACCATTTGTTGGAAAAAAATAATAAATAAATTCGACGGGAATTCCACTTAAATAAGCGGTACGAGAAACGATAGCAGATGTGATCCGAAAAATACCAGGAATATTTTTCCACTGCCGTAAAATTATAACGGCCAAGAAGTAAGAGAAATAATGTCAAAATGAGCACCGACAATTTTACGTGGAAACCCAAATCAGGAAAAAACTACGGGGATCGAGTCCAGAAAGATTTCACTATGAAAAATAGGATTTACAATATTTTTCTAGATATCGAATATCCTATAAAATATTCACTAAGACAAATCACCACTCTTAGAATTTTCACTGTGCACAAAAGCACCACATATATTTTTCTCTCACACCTTTCTTTTCTCTCTCTCCAAAAAATTTCTCTCCATCTTCAGAAGAACGTCTTCTTTCTTTTTTTCTCTTTCTTCTTCGGATGGTTTTTCTAGCTGAAGAACTTCCCTATTTATAGGGAAGTTTGTCGCAAATGACAAACTTAAAAAAAAAAACACCTCCCTTAAAATAAGGTAGGCACCGAAAGAAGAAGAAGAAAATTTCTTCTTCTTCATTTAATGATGGTCCCCTCATCATAATAAGGGAACTCACAATTAGTGACATAACCTGCAAGCAAAAGGAGGGAACTGCTTGCACTCCTTCTTTAGTTAATTTAATTAATTATAAATAGACAAGTTGAACCTTGAAGGGGGCTGTGAGGAGGCCGTCCTCTCACGCTAAATGATAAATTAATTTTTAAAAAAATACTAAATTATATTTAATTTATTTGAAATTTTTACCACATGTTCAACACATCATGGGAAGATAATCTAAAAATTTTCGTGATTTTCTAACATTTGTACGATGTATTATAATTTTAGTTAATTATTTTATAAGACAATTATAATAAATCGTACAAGTGTTAGAAAATCACGAAAAGTTTCGGATTATCTTCTCATGATGTAATGAACATGTGATAAAAATTTCAAGTAAATTACATATATTTTAGTATTTTTTTAAAAATTAATTTATAAGGGACCTCGTTCTTTCTTTACTTTATAAATTAATTTTAAATAAATATCAAATGGTATTCAATTTACTTGAAATGTTTACCATATGTTCAACACATAATGAGAAGATAATATAAAAATTATCGTAATTGTCTAACACTTGTACGATTTATTATAATTGTTTTATAAAATAATTAACTAAAATTATAATAAATCGTACAAATGTTATAAAATCACAAAAATTTTCAGATTATCTTCCCATGAGGAGAAAATGTAGTACAAATTTCAAGTAAAATGAATATCGTTTGATATTTTTTTTAAAATTAATTTATCATTTAGCGTGGACTGGTCGTACTCTCAAGAGATGTCGACCTCCTCACCCTCTCAAGGTTCAAATTGTTTATCATATTTTGGAATTTGGTTCGATGAATATTAATCTTTAAGGATTTAAAAAAAAAATCATACGTTTAAAATAAAAAAACCCTTTAAAATATTAGATTTGACTAATTGGATTTTGTTGCCATTTAGATCTTTCTTTTTCACTGTCACAGAAAGAAAAGTCAAAGATCATGACAGCTGGCAAATATATTTTATCATATTTTACATTACCATACGTCATTTATTCGTTATTTAATAAATATAAGCAATAAAAAAAATCATTAAAATCACTCTATGATGCATATACATACATACATACATACATACATACATACATACATACATACATACATACATACATACATACATACATACATACATACATACATACATACATACATACATACATACATACATACATACATACATACATACATACATACATACATACATACATACATACATACATACATACATACATACATACATACATACATACATACATACATACATACATACATACATACATACATACATACATACATACATACATACATACATACATACATACATACATACATACATACATACATACATACATACATACATACATACATACATACATACATACATACATACATACATACATACATACATACATACATACATACATACATACATACATACATACATACATACATACATACATACATACATACATACATACATACATACATACATACATACATACATACATACATACATACATACATACATACATACATACATACATACATACATACATACATACATACATACATACACATAGATGCGTATGTACATACATGCATGCAGAGGAGTAGGTAATTCTGCGTGAAGCGCGTCTTGGACTAAGAACTATCGCGTTCCTTTCCTTGCGGGGATGGGGTTTGCTATTGTGCCAGCGCCACTAGTGTAGTAAGCATCCTAATTTGAGCGATTAATTGTTTCTTTTGTTCGTTTAATTTCGTTTAGGGTTTTAATTTTGTTTAAGTTGTCCGAATTTGATGGTGTTAGACTAGGGTGAAATGAAAGGATTGATGAAGAAGGTGGGAGGAAGGTAGTGCCGTAGTGGTTGTGGTGGTTTTTCCTTTTATTTTATTTTTTTGTTGAGGATTTGAGCTCTCGCAGCTCAGCATGGAAATGGGTAGCACCTGCGATTCTAGTTTTTTCTCTTCGTTTGATCGGTCTTCATCTTCTGTTTCGCAAATTTATTTGGATTCAGCTGGTTCTGGAGCTTCTTCAATGTCGGTACCCGTGCGTCATCCGTTGTCGCCTAGTTTGAGTCCTGAGAATTGTAAGAGGCCTGGTATGCCTCCATCGTACCCTAGTAATCCATTTTCGCTCCCTAATTCACAGACCTCACCTTCCCAACCACTTTCTGGGCAAATGGGCTCTCAGAATTTCAGCTCAGGTCATTCCCATTCTAGGTCTTTATCTCAACCTTCATTTTTCTCGCTTGACTGTCTTCCACCATTGAGCCCATCCCCTTATCGCGAGTCCTCAACTTCTTTGCTTAGCGATCCTGTTTCCACTGAAGTTCCAATGGAAGATGATGTTATGCATTCTAATACTGCTTCTCTTCCTTCGCCTGCTTCAGGCGTCGGCAAGGCTCGTACTTCTGACGGGCTTCCTCCTCGCAGGGGTCATAGACGCTCTAATAGTGATATTCCATTAGGATTTATGCACTCCTCACCTCCATTGGTTCCATTTGGTGTTTCAGACCAGACTCTTTCAATTCAGGAAAATTGGGGACTAGACAAGCAGGTTCAGTTTATCAAGCAGGGTTCTTTTTGGGATAGAGCTGGAATTAGTAATTCAGATGGTATAACGAGTGGGAGGAAGTCTGACACCGAAATTACAGACGACTTATTAAATGCTTACTTGAATCTGGAGAACATTGATAAGATGAATTCATCTGATACTGAAGATAAGGATTTGTATAGCAAAGCCAGTGGCTCGAAGACAAATGGATGCGAAAGTAGTGATAATGAAGTGGAAAGTTGCGGCAATGGTTCATTTTCAAGGTCTGCCAATGGTAAGAGAGAAGGACTCAAGAGAAGTGCCAGTGGAGATGCAGCAGCACCTACCCGACACTATAGGAGCCTTTCCATGGATAGTTATATGGGAAGCTTGAATTTCGACAGTGAACCACATAATCTTAGCAATGCGAACAATGACCCGAATAAGTTCAGCGTGGAAATTGGTAGCAACGACTTCAGTGAAGCTGAGGTGAAGAAGATTATGGAAAGTGATAAACTTGCTGACCTTGCATCGTCAGACCCCAAACGCGTGAAGAGGTATTGTGTCATCTATTATTGGTGTCGACATAAAAAAATATTTTTCCTCATAGTTACCGATTTGCACAGGATTTTGGCTAATCGACAATCAGCTGCTCGCTCCAAAGAGAGGAAAATGCGATACATTGTGGAACTAGAGCACAAGGTGCAAACTTTGCAAACAGAAGCAACCACATTGTCTGCACAGGTTACAAGGTTGCAGGTATGTAACTAAGGGAAGTTATATGGAAACAATATTAATCTTCCCTTTTCCATGTTAATTATTATGCTTTAGTTTTATTGTTTTGTATTCTGTTTTCTCTCTCTATAGAGAGACTCAGCAGGGCTATCTAACGAGAACAACGAGCTGAAATTTCGTGTTCAGGCCTTCGAGCAACAGGCCCAGCTCAAGGATGGTATGTGTTTACTGTCCTGTACCTTCTTTTTTAAACTTAGCTGATCTTTTTTTGCATTCACTCGCGAAATTTAATCTAAGAAACATTTATTTCACAATCAAATGCAAGTGGCTACCTGCTGATGCTCATTAAGTTTTTTACTGTGGAAGACAATAGGCTTTTATAGTTCCTCTTAGTGCAATAATTGATACTGGAAACTGATTCATACACACCGTCGTGCATTTACGTTCCACATTCACGAGTTTAATATCTCTAAACGCCCATGTCTGAATATTTTTTTTTGTACAGTAATAAGAAGTGCCTCATAACAATCAATTCAATTTTCCTATTTTCAGTTTTACCAATAAAATGGATTGCAATTTTTATTCTCGATCCAGTGATGTTCTTTACTGCAGCAGATGTTATACCAGCATCAGAAAACTTATGTTCGTTTTTCTTTCAAAATTTGATTTGCAGCCTTAAATGAAGCCTTGTCTGCTGAAGTTCAGCGCTTAAAAATTGTGGCTACAGAACTGGGTGGGGAGGCACACCTCTCGAATCGGATGGCTCAGCAGCTCTCTATCAACCAACAAAGCTTCCATGTGCCAAACCAACGCACTGCCCACATTAACCTCTATCAGCACAGTAATTTACTTCCCAAGAGGCAGAATGGCGAGGCTTCTAAGCCTGAGCCAAAGCCATGAGCTGGCCAATGTTGGTACAACATTCATTCCTAGATATATATCGTTTATTTGAAACTGTCCACATATAGTAAGCTTTATAAGTGTATTAATCCAGAATCTTTATGATAACAATAAAGACCAACCTTAAATTTATATTTATATTTTTTTCATATTAGCCTATCGATACAAAGCTTTGAAACTATATGGAGACTCGAAGCTGAATTCCTCAGCTACAAGTATAAGTTTTGTATATCTTTTGATATATTTTTGGGATTCTTTCTCTCGTATTGGTTTTATTTTTATCACATGGGTAGATACACATACATTTGTGCTGCTTATTTTACATAATTATGGGCGATTTGAAGTCCTTTTTTTTGGGAATTGTTTAGCAAAACAGTATACAGCTCTGTTGTTCCATTCCGTTTGATAGGTAAAATGTTGTCATTCATCCAAATGGACATCACTGTTTTCCTTCTGAAGCTAATCTGCATAACAATAATTACTGGGAAAGTGAAAGTTTACTTTTTGCTCGTGTAAATTTCGTGTTATCAGAGTTTTGATATGCATGTAAACTGCATGCTTTGCTTTGAAAACCTTTATTTCGAATGTTTAGGGAAATTAATTAAACTAACAAGTACTTAATGGGCTTTTCTTTGTTCTTTCTGTTGATTAGATTTGACAATTAGTAGCTTGTGTTTCTGATTGTAGAGTGAATTGACATACTTTTGATTTGAGATTGATTAGTTCATAAGAAGTTTTATAATTTATATGGAGGGGCAGGGCCGAGGGCGGGTTGAATAGAGTAAATTTTAAGTATTTAGGTCCGATTCAGTTCAGTTGATTTTAGAACCCAAGTGGTTTTGTTCTTGGTTTCATTGCTCAAAAATTGATTAAAATCTAACCGAACTGGTATTATCTCCAAAATCAAACATGGAATATAAACTTCCACAAATGGAGCCGAAAACCCAAAAAAAAAATTGAAAACTGTAACTAAAATGAGCACGAGTAATTGGTTTGGTTTTTGTTTTGTTAATGCCAATCGATCAAGTTCAAGTTTTGATTTCCAAAATTTTCGAATTGAATCGGAATTCTCCCATATTTATATGTGACACCAAATATTGCTACTTAGTTGTATGATCTTGTTTTTTGAACTCCTTTTGGATTGATCAATTTAGTCAAATCTAAACATTTTATAAGCCCAATATATCATATGGCTTTTAAAATTACAAAAGGTCCTTATAGTCTCGATTTTGTTTAGCGTTGTTGGAGACTTAAATTTGCACCCTTTGACCGAGAATCGAACCCAACTTAGAAAGACGATATCTCAGGCAATTTAGGTTTTCTTGATGTGCATTTTGGATAAGAGCTTCCACAAAAAGTGAAGCACTCCAAATGTCAGACCAAAATTTGCACGAACGAACAAGTTACAATCAGAACACCACTAGTTGGTCTGAATGGTCACTACAATCGTGACCTTCAACTCCTATGGTAACACTTGTAAAAAAGGAAGCACTCCAAGTTGGTTAATGAGAGTTTATACAATCTTGATAAAGATTTCATCCTCAATTGGATGAGGATGAAAAGATTGTAGAAATAAGAAAATTCAATCATACTCACAAAGATTAGATTCAACTTTACACTTACACAATCGGATTGAGAAATCAACCCAAGAAGAATGTGTCTTGGAAGGAAGAACTTTCTTTACAAAGAGAAACAATTTTCTTAATCACAAGTTGGTTGACTGTAATAGCAGCATAATGGAGTCTTTAAACCCTACAAAACTAAAGCAAGAGCTCTTAAAAAATGACCAAAATAATCTCATGCAAGAGCACATGCATTCAGCTAGACAAGCCCCAGCCGATTAGCTAAAATGTTCACCAAAATTAAGTGATATTTTTCAATATTAAGAATCGCAAATCAACAACCAAAATTAAACTAAAAAACATGATAAAATGAAATTATAGAATAGTTTCAAAAAACCATTTTAAGTTGGTTTTCTTCCCACTCCAAAGAAGTGTGCTCAGGTTAACTTTTAAACACAAGCTCTGACACCTCTTTGCCTTTCATTTATGGGAGCTACTCCATTTGTCCTTGATTCCCACTTCCTTCTTTTCTTTTGGTTGAATGTGTTTATCCAATCTCTTTATAGAGCTAATACCTGCAAAATAAAGAGAATGGTTAGCCTTCTTGGTTGTTACCTTGTAACCGGTCGCCGTGGCACATTAAATGAGAAAGTCTTGGATGCTGGATGGGAGACTTGCTCAATCTCTCAAACTAACTGAGAGCTCAATCTCTCAAACTAACTGAGAGCTCAAATTGAACTAAATAAGGGTCCCTTGTTGAAACAAACCAAACTATTTTGCTTTTCTTTCCCTTCATAGTTTGATAATCCAAATTGTTTGATCCGGTTGGAGGTTAGGTAGCTTAATGTTCTCACCAAGCTTGAACGAGTAGAAGTTGGTAAAACCATCATGCATGTTTTCCTTGGCTTTGAGCAAACACTGATGTCGGTCACCTTTGATCAACAAATACCATCCTCCATAATTCCACAACTAGGTAAGTAGTACATTTCACCATTCAATATGTAACTATCAAACTCGACCATAACATGATTGACCTTATTGTCACAAGTGTCTGGTACAACAAACCCAGTCAAGAACATTATCAAAAGGTCCTTTATGCCATACAACTCCAAGAAGCCTACCATCAAAATTAGTAATTAGACTATACTTCTTTGACAAGATTTTAACTATTTTGAAGTCTTCCTTTTCAGTTGAGCCACGATAAATCCAAACCAAGTTTCTCAACTATATCTAAGGAAGCTTTATTGACACCAATTTCTTCACCAATGAAAAAAAAAAAAGCCGAAGTTGTCACGACTGGGGGCGGGCCAAAGTAAAAACGTCGGGTCAGGCGACCTTGCTCCCGAAAAGGGAAACCGATCACTCTGTCCAAGGCTAAGTATGACACCATAAGTCTTAGAAATATTTACAGTCACGCTCACATAGTAAAATTTCAAGCAGATAGTACAATAGAGATAAAAACTTAACAACATCCAAACTTGCATGGAAATAAAAGAAATCCAATTCATCAATTATGGTTACAAATATCGAGTTAAACAAACTAAATCTTTACCAAGGAAATACAAATAGAATTCTAAGGAAAAAAAATAATAAGAGTCTCTCCCGATCTCCACTGAAGCAAGTCCTAGCCGTTCTTCTCTTTACCTGAATTTGGAGGGGATTGTTGGGGTGATGGACTAAATCAATAGAAACTTTATACCTAATGGATCTTTTTTTAAACTTCCTATTCATAATCGCAGAGGCAAGTCCAAGCGTACAAGCAACATTGCAAACTTCCTCACAACGAATAGGCAAGTCCAACCATTGGTTTTATCAGTTGCCAATTATTGCCAACTAAATTTTAAAATCATCATGTGATTTAAACATTCTTTTCAAAGCCTTTCATTTGTCTCATAACAAAACAATCTTTGTTCATAATTTCTATTAACAACACTTTCCACACATGCTAAAACAATATTCATTTCATAAATTCAATCCATCATCACCATTCAATTCACATTAGCCACAATATCAATTAACCTTCTAAATCCGTAATCAACAGCAACTAATTCTACAACACATAATCCACACTTATCACATAACACTTTTACACAAACACAATTTAGTTCACAACATATACATATCCATTTCATGTAATGAATTCAATACACAATCCCAACACAAACTATTTCAATTTCTCGTAACACTTTCATTTTAATCACTTTCAATTCATATTCTAACACGATATCCAAATTCACATCCAATTCACATCTAAATTCCAACATCCATTCAAAACACGGGCAATTCACACCCAATTCAACCTATATTGGTTCCATCATTTCAATTTCACAATCAATTATAGTTCTTTTCACAAACACGGGCAATTCACACCCAATTCAACCTATATTGGTTCCATCATTTCAATTTCACAATCAATTATAGTTCTTTTCACAAACACGGGCAATTCACACCCAATTCAACCTATATTGGTTCCATCATTTCAATTTCACAATCAATTATAGTTCTTTTCACAAACACGGGCAATTCACACCCAATTCAACCTATATTGGTTCCATCATTTCAATTTCACAATCAATTATAGTTCTTTTCACAAACACGGGCAATTCACACCCAATTCAACCTATATTGGTTCCATCATTTCAATTTCACAATCAATTATAGTTCTTTTCACAAACACGGGCAATTCACACCCAATTCAACCTATATTGGTTCCATCATTTCAATTTCACAATCAATTATAGTTCTTTTCACAAACACGGGCAATTCACACCCAATTCAACCTATATTGGTTCCATCATTTCAATTTCACAATCAATTATAGTTCTTTTCACAAACACGGGCAATTCACACCCAATTCAACCTATATTGGTTCCATCATTTCAATTTCACAATCAATTATAGTTCTTTTCACAAACACGGGCAATTCACACCCAATTCAACCTATATTGGTTCCATCATTTCAATTTCACAATCAATTATAGTTCTTTTCACAAACACGGGCAATTCACACCCAATTCAACCTATATTGGTTCCATCATTTCAATTTCACAATCAATTATAGTTCTTTTCACAAACACGGGCAATTCACACCCAATTCAACCTATATTGGTTCCATCATTTCAATTTCACAATCAATTATAGTTCTTTTCACAAACACGGGCAATTCACACCCAATTCAACCTATATTGGTTCCATCATTTCAATTTCACAATCAATTATAGTTCTTTTCACAAACACGGGCAATTCACACCCAATTCAACCTATATTGGTTCTCTATCATATCCTCAATTAAAACCCGACACGATAGACGTTGACCAAAATTTTTCTCAAACTTAATCGAGAAAAATCTCAAACTCTAAACAAAATTTTGCCTTGAAAATTCCCAGAATTCACTGAGAGCCCAAACGCCTCATGAATTTTCCTCTAACTCGAAGATAAATATACTAATTTACACAATGCAAAATTTTGAAATATCACTACGCGGGACAACAAAAATCTACGGTCGGACCAAAAACTAACACGTGGCCAAATATGAACAAAACAAGAAAATTCGAGTCAACGTGAAACAAGTTGACATCAAATAACAAAAAAATTTTATCAAAAAAATAACGAATAGAAAAATCACGAATATCATAGTATTGATGACTCTAAAGTTAGAATTCAAGTTTATAATTATGTTTTTTTTTTTTCAAGAATTTATGATCCTAATAATAATAACAACGGTAAATATCAAAATGCATTTGAGGTGTTGTTCAGCTCATACCTTAAAATAATTTCGTCAATAAACATATTAGATTTGAGCCGTTATCAATAGACACCCTCGCCATGTGTAGGTTAAATCTCACACTTGTCAGCACCTACTCTTCCCTCCTCCATGAAACAAACCTGAAGAGAGGAAATGAATGGACCCAATCGTCTTCTTCACCAAGATTTTGCAGTGTGTGGCTTTCTTCACTGTTGAAGGGTTCAGCCAACATTGACCTACCCCGTTTCCTCAATCAACCTGCCAATGGGGTTTTCTCCGTCTGAAGGTGTTCCCTTTGTTCCCCTTCTCTCTCCATTTCACTAATCGTTATCCATCCCTTTTCTCAAATCCAAAGGCAAGGCTGATTCCAACCGGTCACATTGCCAGACTCCTTAATCTCGCGCTGGCGGAATCGAATGGAATCGCTGATTCTTCCAACCACCCTTTGAATGATTCTCCAGCTTCTTCTTTTTCTCCTCTTCTGATTCTTTTAATCTGTTTTACTTTCTCCAATTTCTTCTTTTTTATAAATCTCCTTCTCCCTCTCATATTCATCTCCTCTGTCATAATTCTTCTCTCTCTGCTTGGTGACATTCAACTGACGCTACTGTGAGAGTTTTCGTTGATAACTACTCAAATAAAAATTAACTGATATTAATTTTAAAAAAATATCAAAAACATTAGATTTATTTAAAAATTTATTCACAGGTTGGCTTTATTATTGGTAGATAAAAGAAATTTTTTAAAATTTATATGATTTATTATAATATGTTTATAAAATACTAAAATAAAATTACAATAAATTGTATATGTATTAAAAATCACCAAAATTTTCAGATTATCTTCTCGTTAAGTAGTGAACAAGTAGTAAAAATTTCAAGTGAATCCAATATCGTTTGATAATTTTTTAAACGATGGTTTAACGAAATTATTGATATAAGGTTAAAACTGATAACAGAATCAAATTACAAGGTTTAGTTTATCAAATTTTTTAACACAAAAGACTAACTAAAATAAAATACATGATACAATATTAAAATCGATAATTAAATAATAGAATATACGTAGTATTATTCTTTAATATTTATCTCGGGATAATAATAAAACATATCATGTGTTCTTGACTAACCTAGACGGACCTAACATGTCGCCGTTCATTGTTTCTCTCGAAACTCCGGTTCATATCTAAATTTCAATAAGCAATCCTACTCTCACTTGCAGCGCGTGGTCATTATACTTCCATAATAAAATAGAAGTTCACCACACGCGCCGGCCTATGAATCTCTCCTTATAAGTATCACGGAATAGAGGGAGAGATTGACTTTAAAGATGGAGGAAAAATGAATCGGAGAGGATTTATTCGAGAGACGACGAGCGAGAGAGTTGAACTCGTTGATCTAGGGTTTCCTTGCATTAGGGTAGACCATCAGGTTTCTATGGTCTTTGATTTGATTTTAGGTTTTTTTTTTTTGTTTTCGCTTAGTTGTAGTGAGTCTTTCTTTGACTCAGTAGGACTCCATCTTTGATATGGAGTAGTTGGGTGATTTTGGGTTCCATCGAATCGAAATTACTTTGGTTGGGGACTGGTGTAGTGAATTCGACGCGGAAATTGAAGTCCGATTGGAAAAAATTTGATAAAAATGCGGGGATTGCACAAATCGAAAAGGGTTTCTTGGGCTTCAGAATTTAATCTTTGTCAGGTAAAGATTGCATTCGCTGACCAGTTTTTAACATGGATAAGAAATGATTCTGTATTAAGGTGTTCTGGAAAGAAATCAGTAACTATCCACAATGAACTGTTTCTCGAACGCCAGTCTGAAATGTGTGGATTTCTTTGTTGTGGTTTCCTGCTGATTTAATTTCCTAATTTGCTCATTCGATTGTCTTAGACCCTTCTTGTCTAGGTTTGTGAAACTTTTGCATCGCTCACTACCGATTTCTCCGTGTTCGAGTGGGAATTTTTTATGACATTGTACTTGGTTCCTAAGACAATTTTTCCGGGTTCAAGTTCAGGTGTACCATTTTGTGGACTCTGACTTAAATACCATATAATTGGTGAGGCCCCTTCCTCTTCCCTTTCTCACATTGGGAAGCAATTTGGAAGGAATTAAACTTCCGTTTCAGAATCTCAGTCCAATAAACGGGTAATAACATAAAAATTGAACTTATATTAATGATGGACATAAGCATAGCTCAATCAAATTTTTGGACTCGTAAAATGAAACACCTCTTGTTTCAGTCAATGATGCACAATTCTTAAGGGAAAGTATGTATATTTCAATAAAGGAAACACAACTGTTTTTTATTTTATTGTTTCTCAATTCTAGTTTGGATCAGGTGAAACTCTATGTTTTACATGTGGCCTTCCAGCCAAGTCTGGAAATGAGGTCACAATACAATCTCTATGTTAGTTGGCTTTCATTTTATAGAGGCGGTGTGATTATTATTTTTTCTTTTATGAACTAAATTGCTACTGGAATTGAGAATGAATCCTTTCTGGTTGTAAAAAGTAAATGGAGATTGTACTAGAGTTGAGGCTTTTATTTGACTTAACCAAAGAGTCTAGATTTCTTAGTATTGATCGGTTTGGAGAAAAATATGAGTTGTTCGCAGAACCTGCATGTTTTCTTATTATCCTTGTACAGACTTAATGTAAAACGTATAAAAGAAATTACATGCAAAATTGTTCATTTCCTTGGTTCCTAGCTGGTAATGAAGAAAGTTTCGTTATTTTTAAGCTTTTGGTACTTATATCCCTTATTTTGACTGGAGAAGATTCATCCTCATACTGCTTTTGAAGGTTTTGTGCTTATGAAAGATGAGAATTAAAATTGCGGCACTACAGTTGGAACATGTTATTGTAGCATTTACCTATTGCTGTTTTGCTGTGGGGATCAGAATATTAGATTTATTCATGATCCCTGACTTTGCCATGTTGAAAGAGCTAATGATGGGAAGAACCTCAAATGTCCTAGGGTAGCATAGTTGCGTAATCATAAGTAGATAAGTTTGGATTTTAACTAGAAAACTTGGAGCTCTTGTTTCAGGATTGTGCCATTGGACCAATTATAGAGATAAATCTTCTCTAGAGAATTGGTCAACGATTGTTGTAACCATTGTTTAGGCTGCAATTTCTCTAGTTCTGGTCAATGGAATGAGTTATTGGTACTTAGCTAATTTGAAATATATTTATCGCAAAGAACATTTATTTAGTTTCTTCTGAATAGCTTCTTCTTAAGCTGTGTTAGTTTTGGATTGCTGACTATAACTGGCTGTAATGAAGAGTAGTTGGTGATTCACTTGCAACCAATTCTTGCTTATCTGTAGTACTTATCGTTTATGTACAATTCTTCATAAATTGATTGTTAGGATTAGACGCCTTAATCCACCTGTAACGAACGATCAGAAAATACCGAAAAAGAAAAACGAGAAAATAATGGACACCGAATTTTACGTGGAAACCCTAGAAAGGAAAAAAACCACGGGCAAACGAGAGAATCGCTAATATCAATTCGATACAATGAGTTTTGCGACTCAAGCATCAATATATAGAGAAAACATAAAACCCTAATATTGATCACAGGGCCCAACCCGGTCCAATTAGAATTCGGGTCAAACCAAATTCTAACAAACTCCACCTTGACACGAATTCTACGTGAGAGATCCAACTGGCTACTTGGCCCAACCCAAAGCGAATCCAGAACACTGAACTCTGACAATCTCTACCTTCAACGAAATTCCGGTGCAAGGAAACAAATCTGCAAAATTCCATTAAAAAGCTCCTCTACCACATAGGCCCCAGATGGGCCAACTCAACATCCGGTACCGTTCAAGTTTAAGCTCCGCTTAAACTTGAGAGACTTACCTGAGAAGAAATCGCATCTCCTCCTCCATGGTATCACTGAACTATCAGGGTTGTCGCAACGAATTGCCTCTGAATATGTTGAAGACTCCACACAGGAATCGTTACTCTCGAACACATTTAATGCATAACCCACAGTTTAATCATATCGTCCCGGAGTTTTAACCTTCCACTTGGTTCTGCCTTTGACGATACCATTCTGACGTGAAACTGATGACTGAACATCTGTAATAGGCTGACTTACCGGCTCTGATGTACCCTCAGATCCTAACCTGAACTTCACCTGAGAACCTGACTTCTTCCGAGTCTTCTCAACCTTTCTCCTGGAAGGTGAATTCATAAACTTTACAGCCTTATTACCCATCACATTGACTGTAGAACCCGCGATCTTCGCATGCATCACATATAATGAGGAGTATTTTTCTCCTCTCGCCACAATCAATGAACCTCTAGTAAGCTTTCATTTTCCATCACGAAAGGTTTTTGCCACACCCTTCGTCGTCGAGCTTGCCAGTCGAGACCAAATTCTTGCGGACGTCAGGAATGTGCTTCACACCTCTCAAAACCAAGGTGTTGCCGATGTTGGTCTCCAAACGCACATCTCTCATACCAATGGCTTTTGAAACTTCACCATTTCCCATCCTCACACTGCCAAAGTCACCCGAAGTGTAAGACGTAAAGAAATCTCTCCGCGAAGTGGCATGTATTGAAGTGCCACTATCGATCACCAAACTCGTATCTTGGCAAGCGACATTTACGACATCCTCGTCGTATACACTAAAGGACTCCTCGGTGGCTGTGTCTGCCTCCTCGTCTATGTCACTCTATTCAAACATCTTTTCCTTTCCTTTGGCATTCAGATTCTCCCGAAGAAACTTGTGACAAAATCTCTTTATGTGTCCTTTATTGCCACTAATGATAACACTCAAAGTTGGCGTGTTTTCCGGACTTTCTTTGACTTCTATTTCTATTGCCCAGACCTTTACTTTGACTTCTGCCCCTATTTTCAACATTCATAGCTGAACCTGTCGATGTTTCACCAGAATCAATCTTGCGAACCTCCTCGGCAAGAATACGATCCCTCACATCGGTGAATACCAGTTTAGCACTTCCAATTGAGTTACTAACTGCTACTCTCATAGGCTCCCAACTATTCGATAGAGACGCCAACAAAATTAGGGCACGAATCTCATCCTCAAAATCAATTTCCACGTATAGCAATTGATTCACAATAGTATTGAACTCATTCAGATGTGCTGCAATAGAAGTTCCATCAATCATCTTCAGATTAAAGAGCTTCTTCATAAGAAATACCTTATTATTCGCAGAGGGTTTCTCGTACATATCAGACAGAGCCTTCATCAGACTCGTGGTGGTCTTCTCCTTCGCTACGTTGTGAGCAACGCTTTTGGCTAGCGTCAATTGGACGACTCCCAAAACCTGTCTATCAAGGAAATTCCATTCACCGTCTTCCATCTTCTCTGGTTTCGCACTCAAAGGAAGATGAAGTTTCATTCCGTACAAGTAATTCCTCAATTTGCATTCTCCAGAACGCAAAATCTGTCCCATTGAATTTTTCAATACCGTGTCCTGTGCTATCCTCACCTGCCATTGTTATCAATAATCAATGCCAAAACAGATATTTCCAGATCAATTATTCAACCCCAATAATTAATCTCAAATATTCAGAATAAATCCGCAAAATATTCTGAACCAACAAAAATGCCCAACAAACAGATAATTTCCTAATTAATTATTAAACCCAATAATCAATTCAAGTCTGCCCAAAAACGGATAATTTTATTCCCAAAAAATATCCCAAAAATTTGCTGTTAGTCACTGCTTGGCAGAACAGAACAGAACTTCTCTGTTCTCCTTCGGCCAGTCTCCCAAAAATTGCAACTTTAATTTCCAAAATTGCAATCCCTTCTCTTCGCAGCAACACTTCCCTGTCAAAATTGAAAAAACTGTTCAAACATAATAAATCCAGAAACTTTCAAATTCTCAATCCAATCTTCAATATGCTTTTGGCAGGATCGGACAAGGCAGCTTCGACCCAGGCAGCTTCGAATCAAAGATTGGAGTGCGGCAGTTTCCTTGGGCGCGCGACGACGGCGCAGTTCTGGTATGCGCAGAAAGCAACGTTCGCGGCAATTCTGCTCCTGTTCTCCTTCGTCGGCGGCGGAAGGTTTGCAGAAAGCCGGCGAGCTTCGTGATCTTCGCAAACGGGGTGCGGCTCGGGTCTGAGCGTCGGCGATGTGCAATCAGAGCGACAGTCTGCAGCTTCTCTGTTCTCGCGGCGGTCGGCGGCGAGCTCGGGCTTCCCCTCTCTCCCTCTATTCTTCTCTGTCAAAAGAAGAACAATAGACTTCTTTCTGTTTTCTTCACGCAGGCAATAGAAAAGAAATTAAAATTTCTTTTCTATTTCTGTTTCTTTTTTTTTTTATTTCCTCCAAGTGTGACTTTTTCTCATTTTTCCAAAAATTGCAAATTTTACAAACCGAAAATTGCAAACCTAAAATCGATCGATATCCTTCGAAGAATCAAACCCTAATTTTCGAAACCACTTCAACCTGAATCTCTGATACCAGTTGTTAGGATTAGACGCTCTAATCTACCTGTAACGAACGATTAGAAAATACCGAAAAAGAAAAACGAGAAAATAATGGACACCGAATTTTACGTGGAAACCCTAGAAAGGGAAAAAACCACGGGGAGAGGAGAGAATCACTAATATCAATTCGGTACAATGAGTTTTGCGACTTAAGTATCAATATATAGAGAAAACATAAAACCCTAATATTGATCTACGAGCCCAACCTGGCCCAATTAGAATTCGGGTCACACCAAATTCTAACATTGATGTCTGGGAAAATAATATTTGACTACATATGTACTAGTACTATTTTTTTCATGAGACCATGTAGAAGGTAGAGTAAGTTTGTATTTATTTGGGGTTGTATCTCATTCAAATCAATTATTGCTTGCCATGGACCTTGTTATATTTCGTTGCCTGCATTTTTTTCATTTTGAACCCAAACAAGTATCTTTTTTTCAATCTAATCTTAATACAAGAAGATAAGCTATGGTGCAAAACCCTTGTATAGTCATTTCATAGTCTTCTTAGTATTGATGATCATTCATTATTACATCCCATGGGTTTGTTGGTTACCAGCCATTTTTCCCTTCCTTACAGGTTAGGCTGTTCTTGACTGAGGAATCTCCTTCGCAAGTGGGTTCAGGTGCTCAAGATCATCTTCAAGCAAAAGCATCATGGTTATTGCATTCGAATGGGACAGCTTCTGATGACATCCTGCCTCCTGGTTTCGAAGAAACTCATTCTGGAAATAACTTTCAGATCAAGTTATCTGATATTCCCATCAAGCAATGGAGCCGTCCTTTGAGGGTATGATGAAATTCCTCCAAAGCTTCACTCATACTTCATAGTCTCAGTTCGTGATTTTCAATATCTCAACTAGTTCAACTTACACAGTTTGTACTGGATACGACTTGGCAAGTGGTTGCCGGAGAAGAAAGCATAGAGGTGGAGGGTCAAAACCAGAGGGAGTTGAGAGTACTAGAAGCTGTTTATCCCCGACCGTCAGCCATACCTCCAAAGTTTGATGCTAATCTAGTATTGTAAATATTTTTCTTTGGTTTCTTCCTGTCCTCAAATTAATCAGCATTTGCTTTATTTTGATACAGCCCCTCTTTGCCAGTGGAAATGCGAGACCCAGAATTGGATGGCCAGCCTCCTACAATACCCATTACTCCCATTGAAGATGAAGATGTGACGACAGATGGCTGGACTGATTCTGCTTCCTCTTATAATGTTTCAACTAACTCGAAGCCTTCTCTATTTGCTCCACCTGTCATCCCATCTCCACCTCAGTGCCCGCCAGCTAACATGGCTTTCCCTTGCTCTGAGCCTGATGTTGTATCAGCTGCATCACTGGCCCTTGGTGCCGTCATGAAGAGGAATGACCAAGGAAACTTAATTGATCAGGACTTACTCATTAAGATCCTCAGCAATCCAAAAATGATTGAGAACTTGGTTTCGAATGTGGAAACTGTTAACAACTCTCAGACAAAACAGATGCCAATGCCTTCTCAGATGTCTCTATCAGATTTGCCTCAGTTTCAGATAGAAAATTGTTCACCCTCTCCAGCTGCTCTATCAACTAGACCCTTCTTTCCTCAGCCAAACAGTGGTCCTGCAGGATCTGTCACTGCACCTCTTCCAGCGAAGGACATGAGCTATTATAAAAGCTTGATTCAGCAACATGGTGCAGAAAAACAGGAGATTTCTCCGTTTGTCAACCGTCAGAATCACCAGTCAGGAGCAAACCAGGAAATGATAAACAACCAGAACTCAAGAGATCCAAAACCCAAAAGAATGAAACCATGTATTTACTTCAATAGTTCAAGGGGCTGCAGACATGGAGCCAACTGTTCATACCAGCACGATTCTACCATACTGCAACGGAGCAGTAGCGGTCCGGATGTGCAGAGTGCTAAAAGAATGAAAGTGGAGCGAGACATCAGCAGTTGAGTTGAGCTCCACGCCATTGTACATTGTTAAATTCAGGTGGGAATGTGATTACTACAAGCCTACATTTTGGGTCACTCGTGGCTTGATTTGTTTACAAATTGTTTGATTGAATTGCTTATTTATTTTGCTTAATCAAAGAGAAATTACGTTTTGGGTCATAGCTATGATGTCATCATAATTGGCTGATTTGAGATTTTGTTGCTGTTTTCTAATCATAGAAAGCTGTGAAATGCAGGTAGCAGACTACAAATATGGTGGGAATAAATGTCATTACTAGTTATCGGTCGAGTTAATGGGGCTTGTGAAGATATTTATACTTTTTCAACATATGGAAATATAAAATTATGAGAAATTATCGATTTGAACCCTGTACTATACACGTTTTTTCAATTCGGCCCCTGTACTAAAAAAATCGGCAAACCGAACCCTGTATTTTGATTCTGTTATCAGTTTTGACCTTCTATCAACAATTTCATAATACCCTTATTGAAAAAACTACTAAACGATCTTAGATTCAATTAAACTTTTTATCACATGTTCATTACTTAATGAAAAGATAATCTAGAAATTTTCGTGATTTTTTAACACATCTACGATTTATTATAATTTTATTTTAGTATTGTTTACAAATATTATAATAAATCATACAAGTTTTAAAAAAT
Source organism: Begonia masoniana (assembly GCA_022432975.1). NCBI lineage: Eukaryota > Viridiplantae > Streptophyta > Magnoliopsida > Cucurbitales > Begoniaceae > Begonia > Begonia masoniana. The sequence goes on from CM039506.1 coordinate 4,683,995, forward strand.
TACATCAATTTTTTTATTATCTACCCATAATATGGTGAACATCTAGAAAAAGTTTCAAATAAATCCAATATCGTTTGATATTTGTTTAAATTAATCTCAGATTCTTCTTTATTTTATAAATTAATTTTTTAAAAAAATACTAAACAATATTTGATTTATTTGAAAATTTTTCCACATGTTCAACCTATCATGGGTAGATAATAGAAAAAGTTTCGTGATTTTCTAAAATTTGTATGATTTATTATAATATTTTTATAAAATACTAAAATAAAATTTCAATAAATCGTACATGTGTTAAAAAGTCACGAAAATTTTCAGATTATCTTCTCATTAAGTAGTGAACATGTGGTAAAAATTTCAACTGAATCTAAGATCGTTTGTTAGTTTTTTCAAAGAGGGTTTAATGAAATTATTGATAGAAGGTCAAAACTGATAACAGAATCAAAGTACAAGGTTCGGTCTTGCCGGTTTTTTTAGTACAGGGGCCGAATTGAAAAAACGTGTATAGTACAGGGTTCAAATCGATAATTACCCTAAAATTATTAACAAAGGTTGGCCATGGGCTGGTTCGTTCAGGTTCCACATGGAACGGGAAGAACCGTGCTCCCACAGCTCCAAGTATTCAGAACAGACTCAGTATCGAACTGGTTCATGGTCTGTTCTGGTTTGGCTTCAAAATTTAAAAAACAAATCTTTCTAAAAAAAGTATTTGTATTTTTTGGCAGGTTGTCCTATAACACCATTAAAGGTATTTTATGAAGTTACATTGAAAATCTTCTCACCATTGCACATCACAGCCAATGTATTCTTTGCAGAATTATGCAAACTTCATCTTATAATCAAGAAGTATGCTATAAGTGACAACACATTATTGATATCCACAACTTTGAATATGCAAACAAAATTTGAAAAGTATTGAGGAGATTATACTAAAATGAATCACTTTATGTACGTGGTCGTAGTGGTTGATCCATGATTGAAACTGAAGTTTGTAAAACATTGCCTATTGAAGTTACATTCACCGGAACTGACCAATAAGATACTAATGGCTTTGGATGATACGATTAGACTATTGTATGCTGAATATAAAGTACAATAACTAATAAATAATGACGTCGAAGAAGATTGTATGACTATAGTTGAAAATTTTGAGGTACAATCTACATTTAAGTATGAAGTGAACAACAAAAATAATTTTGAGCGTACTAATGAAATAGACAGTTATTTGTTTGTAAAACTTGAAGATTTTTTCGACGACAAAGAAGTATTGTATTGGTGGAGAATGCACACTTCAAAATACCATACTTTGAGTCGAATAACGAGAGATGTTCTAGCCATTCCTATTGCATTAGTTGCCTCAGAGTCAGCTTTCAGCTGTGGAGGCCGAGTTTTGGATTCCTTTCGGAGTTTGTTAGTTCCCAAGACAGTAGACAGTATCATTTGTCTTTAAAATTGGATTCGTGATGCAGATTGGCAGGCCAATATTTCCTAAACCTTACAAGAAGTTACAGAATTTGAAACAGGTATAATATTTTTTACTGTTTAATAATAGTTCTTTTTTCATGCATTATTGAGTTGTTCTAATTTTATCGTGTTTACTTGTTGCTTAACTTTGATTGATATGATAGAAGAATCAAAGAAAGATTGATAGTTCCAACGGACTAATGCTATATTTAAAGGAAGTGAAGGTGGTTATTAATTATGTTTATTTTTCATTTTAATTATTTACGTAACTAAATTATTTTATTTGCTGATACAAGTTAGAAATCAAAGTCACTAGTACCAAGACGGCAAAATCATATTCATTGAGCAATTTCACTTTATTTAGTGGAGATCTAGATCATTTTTAGTTTCTTTTTATGTTTCACAGATTTGTAGTGTAGTAAGTTGACTTATTATGTTTTCTTCCTTTTTTCTTATTATTCTGAGTATTTGGATTGAATATCTGAATTTTTTTTTCTTCTAACAGATTCGTAATGTAGTATATTGGTTGTTGACTTATTATATATATATTTTTTGATTATTTAGTTGGAATGATATCTGAATTTTTTAAATTTTTTTTATGCTTGTATTAATGTTGTAACGAGTTAGTATGTTGATTGAACATTTTTTTAGCCCGAAAACTAGCAAATGCCCAAAATCAAACTCAAAACGAGCCCATTAACCGAACCCGAACCGAATTTCTTCTCGATTTTGTTTCAATTTTCATACCCGATCAGTTTGGGTTCGGTTTCAATTTTATAGAAATCGAACACGTTGGGTCAGTTAGCTAAAAACCGACCTGACCCAAAAATTTCCACCCCTAATGGAAATAGAAGTTCATTCGATCTTGAAAACTATTGCTCTGAGCTTCGATCATTAAGCGACTCAGAGGATGATGAGTGCGAAAGCATATTAGTACTCAAAGCTTGTTTGACGGGTCTTAATTTGGGCAAAGAATACAATTTTTAAAGGCAATTAGAGAACAGTAGAATATGCATTGAAGAATACTTATGGGGTGAAATATATTCAAAGTGATTCTCATCATTTGACGGCAGTTTGTCAGAAGGGATGCAACTGGTGAATGCATGCTATAAAGATGCAATTGAAATGACATTTTAAATAAAGAATTTCAATGATGTCTACATTTGTTCACGAAAAATTGAACGTCGACATACTTCGGTCAAATGGGTGGCAAACCAATACTTAGAATTTTAATGTGAACATTACCCAAGGTCTAGCTGAAACCTGAAGACTTAACGAAGGAAGAGTGACCAACAATATAAGTTATTATGGTCTTATGGAGAAGAAATTCGTAGATTAAATCCAAGCAGAACCATTGTTGTTAGCGTATATTACAATGGTTCTACATCAAAGTATGTATTTGAAAGAATGTATATGTGTATGGCTGCATGTAAGTAATGTTTGCTTCAGTGTGGTAGACCAATCATTTACTTGGACAATTGTCATCTGAAGGGCTCGTGTGCAGACCCACTACTTACAAACATTATCATTGATGGCAACAATAGAATTTATGGGTAGAATAAAAATGTAGAGACTTGTGGACGTGGTTTCTAAACGTACTATAATCAAACATAGACTGATTCAGGACGCGGCTGGACAATTATTTCAGATCGCCAAAAGGTATCATACATTTGTGTTTGTTGTGTATTATAATTTTTGTGTGTAGAAAATTTGTGTGTATTATAATTTGTGTGTTTATACCTCCTTCGTATTTTTGATTATGCATTCTGATGTGAATCAAGTTTCGGTCATTTTTAAGCCCAAAGTCAAAGATCCATATTAAGATATTGGAGGTTCTATGATAAGATCAGAGACCAAAAAAATGTGTGAAGCCTTAACATGAATTAATTCTAGAAATAAAAAAAAAAGATTTCTTTCAACAATAGCTGAAATTAATAAATATTTTAAGTATTTAGGAGGATACTTGAGCGCAAAGGAAAGCTGAAATTACTTAAGGATTTAGAGAATATTTTCGTGACAAGCTGGATGAAGCGCGGCAACCTCTTATGCACATGAAAAGTTTCCTTATCTCAAATTAATATGCAGCCACAAACAATTTTTGACTCTAAAAAAAAGCAAAGTTTTCTTTTCTCAATTTTTTTTTGCAAGCACTTATTCCTAAATTTTTGAAGGATGGTGGAACACAAAATTAGCATATTTCTAAAGAGGAGGCGCGACGCAAATATCACTTAAACTTAAAGAGAAAGTCACGACACATATCAAACTTGGCTTCTAAGCAAGACCTAGTTTCCTTTTTATAATTTGTTAAGTTTTCTAATCTTTAGATGTGCATATTTACTTTTTATTACATTAGAATATTTTAATTATTTTAATTACTTTTTGTACCTTATTTAAAAGCATAAATCATATGACATTATATACATCAATATACAGGATTTGAGTTTACTCTTTGTAAGAATTTTCTATTTGATTCTTTGTGAAGAACTAGATATTATTCAAGTCAAAACTTGAAAGATCAACTTAATAGCTTTGGTTCTAACTACAAGTTCGGTTATGGGTCAACCTTCTTGATTGAAGGTCAAGTTCTTTATACTTGATTTAAAGGTGTTGCTGAGTTTTTATTTTGCGTTGTCGAAGGATTTCGAGTTTGATATACATTTGGTTCTCATCACATTTACTCAAATGTTCTACTGTGATAGAGATATTATCGTCCGTCGAACACCACTATTGTCGTAAACATCTATATGGAAATTTTAAGAAAGAGTTTCGAGTGACATTGTATAGGGATGCGCTTTGGAATGTCTAGGGCAACCACAATTGCTAACTTTAAGACAGAAATGAGAAATTTACTCTCGGTTGACCAGGTTATTCACGCATATCTTCGACTCCTAAATCCAAAAAATTGGGCGGCCCATGTATTTACTTCAATTCTTAAGTGCGACATGAGTTTGAATAACTTGAGTGAGTCCTTCAATGTCCTCCTAATACCTACTAGAGACAAACTGATTATAACTATGTTTGAGATTATCAGAAAGTGCTTAATGTCTCGAATCGTAAAAAATTATGAAAAAATGGACTAAGTCAACAGACCTTTTGTGCCTCTAGATAAAGAAGAACCTTGCGAGGTTAGAACATGCTGGTCACACATATCTTTGACGCCTAAATCCAAAAAATTGGGCGGGCCCATGCATTTACTTCAATCCTTAAGTGCGATATGGACTTGAATAACTTGAGTGGGTTCTTCAATGTTCAACTAATACCAGCTAGGGACAAACCGATTATAGCCATGTTTGAGATTATCATAAAGTGTTTGATGTCTTGTATCCTAAAATGGTATGGAAAATGGCTGAGTCAACAAACCTTCTGTGGTCCTAGATAAAGAAGAAATTTGCAAGGTTAGAACATGCTGCTCAAAATTAGAATCTTCTTTTTGCAGTAGCTACTCGGTTTGAGGTAACCAATATCACGAACTATACGTATTGGATTATGATAAATATGTGTGCAACTGTTACAAGTAGGAGTTCACTAGAATTCAGTGTGTCCACACAATTTCGTTTTTGCATTCCATGAGACTCTTAGCTGAATATTACGTTCATGAGTACTATCACCGAGAGACCTACATGAGAATGTACTCTCCTTTCATTGAACTAGTTAGTGGGCAACACATGTGGCCTGGAACAGAGAGCAATGAAATCACTCCACCGGTAGCAAAGCGCCAATCAAGTAGGCTGAAGAAACAAAGAGTGAGAGATGTCGATGAGCCTCAATCACAATAAATTAGTAAGAAGAATGCAACAATGACATGAAATAGATGCCGACATGCAGGGCATAATAGTTACACTTGTCGAGACATAGGATCAACCTCCGGTACTTCTACAAAGTACACATTTATGGAATTTAACACTGATGTCGAGGCACAAGTACGTGCTTATATTTCAATGTTAAGATTACATAAATGAATAGCATTTCATAGTATGTTATAATATAGTTTTACGTTTGTGCAGGAGTCTTCTATGCATCATTCAAACAATAATTTATGACTTTTATGGATATGATTATATAGATGTAATGGTTCAAATAGTCTTCTATATATTTGTATTCGTACTAATTTCCAATGCTCTCGTCAATCTCTCTCATTCATAGAAAATTCTAAAATTGGGTAGAATTTCCTTTATTTTTAAACTTCCCATAGCTATTGACGTGCCTCAAGCTAGTGATTAAATGGAAGCACTAAAATTAACAAACTCAACATTGCTCATTTCTCAGATTTAGAGGTTCTAGTTCGAAAATAATCCAACTTGCAGAATGTATAACTTTCAAGATTCTAAACCAAATGAACTGAAATTTTAAATAGGACTTATTGGGGTTGTAGAAGAATTACCCTCCAAATTGGAGCGGCTAAATCTCTGGGAATGGAAAGTTATGGCCGAATTACTAAAGGCCGTTGGAGCTCGATTTACTGCTCAGGCCGAGAATAGAATGTCAACTTTGGAGAGGCATAACTCTCTCGTGTGATAAAGAAATGACGCGATTCTTGCAACAGATTGAAGCTGTGGATGTGAGAATGGTTGTGTGTACAAATGAGAGGATGAGTCAAAGGAATGGAAAATATATGGTTGAAGTCGTGCTGCTGGTCCGAGCAGGTGATAAATGGCACCTTTTGGGATTTGGCTTCTTCTTTGACGGAGAGCACTCCAACAAGCTTTGGATGAGAGTTTTATACCAACTTAATCTAGTTTGTCCAAGCCTAAGAAGGAATAGAAAAATGTTGCATCAAGAAGAAAACACTTTGGCTCACAACAAAGTGGGAACCGAACACACACACACTTTACTTTCTCGAATTTGACTCACCAATTGAAAGAAGGAACACCAAACAAAAGCTTATGGTTTTCATTCAACAAAAACTATGGCTGAAGGGGTGTTAAGGATGATTTAAATACATTCTCATTTCAGCAAATTAGGGTTACAAAATGTGGTCAAAAGTGAGCTGAAGATGGAGCTCAAAAGGAGGTGCATTTGGCCAACCACATAGCCAAGTACAAGAGTTGTTTTGTCAATTTTGGCAATGCTTATTTCTCTAAATGTCCCTTTCAAATGTAGTTCCTCCTCCCACCAAAGCACAGCACACAGCCTCCTAAGTGTTCAGCTAATAAATGTCACATAACTAAATTAAAAAGTGTTAAGTTTAAGGAAAATAAGACTAGACTATTCGCTTACATTAAATGTTCCTAGGAAACAAGCTTCCTTCTTCAAGCTTAAGAGTGGGCAAGACATGTTCCCATGTGAGTAATTGAACTTGTTTCTTCTTGTCTTGAATGCCAAGCTTCATCCTTAATTGCTTATGGAAAGAGTCTCATCTCTTGAGGCTAGCTCGGGGTGGCCGAGGGTCAGTTTTTTCCCCTAGCTTGGAGTGGCTGAGGGATGCTCCTTCTAGATTGGCATGATCATGTGATTGCTTCTATGTTGACAAGTTGAATGGCTCCTCCATGCCTTTAGTGTTTGACTTTAGCTCCATTTGGTCTCCAATAACATCACCTATAAAATGAGCAAACACGTTAGATAAAGGTTCAATCATGGACTTGGCCCGTGATTGGAGGATGACAACTCGTGGCACATGAGCTATCTTTAACAAATCTTGTATATTCAAACCACATTATAGTAACTCAATCCAAATACTACAAAAATAAAACCAACCAAATTTAAAGTGTGACAACCATAAGGAAGCGTCAGAAATATAAACTATTGCAACTATATTTTGTTCAAGTTTTGTCAAAAATAAACTGAAAGTATAAACTATGCCTTTATCGTCTTATGCATCGTCTTGCACATCATCTTCTGCTTCCCGTTGCATCTACGCATCAACTCTATCATCCAGATTCCTATGAGCCACAGAGAGCTCCTCAACCTTGCCTATGATAACGTCTAACTTCTCCTCAATTTTGGCCAAAATGGAAGACGTGTGTGGTGAATATGGCTGCACGGGAGCATCCTCTGTACGAAAATCATGAGCTGTCTTAGGGGATGAGGAAGTTAGATGGAAGTTACTTTAATTATTTGACAATATTGTAAATATGATGTATACTTGGTGGAGGAGGAGTTGTCGAAGAGGAGGCTTCACGATCGTCCTTGACTACCCAATTATCTTTGACTTAAATTATGCTTATACGCCTTAAGGTGGTCTTATCATATACATCACCTGACTTTTCTTTTCCCACAGGCTCGCCAGTCAATAATTCAATCTAAAGAATATTTAATGATATTCTGAATCAACGTATTATACGATATATTTTTATTGAACATCTGGCTAATCTCAACCATGACTCAGAATCAGAAACACCGGATCAAATCGTTTTCCATTATATAACTTCTTCATGACATAGAGATCCATGCATCGGACCAGATATATGTCCGTCATATGGCAGAATAGTATGAGTGATCTAGTGGTGAACAACTCGAGCTTTGACATTTAAATTCTTTGCTCTTGGTTTGTAAAACTCTGTAGTGTCAAGATTCAATTGAAATTTCTTAAGGAACTCAATTCCTTTGCTTGCTCTGATAAACTTGGCATCCAAGGAAGCATGGTAGTATTCATCACTAGGGTCGTCCATCAAAAAATGATCAATTCATTTACTATGCTCGGAGTTATATTAATTTTTGTTACCGAGAATGTATTTCTTCACCGCAACATTAGGATTCTTTTTCAAATTCATATTCGTATAAAATAACCAAATAATCCTCTGACAGCTAACCTCTGACAATTTGCACAATCTAGTTAATCTAATTCTCGCAAACATTTCCTCATTTTCCAAATAATCAAAACTTCTAAACAAAGCATTCTTAGAGTATATAATTGATCGGTGGGTGGTATCCACCCCATAATTTTGTTAGTGTAATCTACTTCTAAATTCAGTAGATAAATCATCGAACTTGCATCAAAGTCGGTTGTGTCGGAGCCTGTTGTGTCGGAGTACCTTATGATGGAACACCTTGTGCCAGAGCACCCTTTCCAGAGGAACTTAGGGCACGAAATAGAGAGAGGAGGGTTGATTTCGACTTAGGGCACGAAATAGAGGGAGGAAGGGAGGGTAGCGCCGCGACAGTGGCATGAGAGGGGAGTTTGCGAGAGCAGCGACGGTGGTCGATATCGGCTGGAGGTTAGGGTTTTCTAGAGAGAATTCCAATTTGGGCGCGCTGGGCGTAAGAATGGGCGGTCGTTCCTATTTATAAAATCAGAACGGCGCCCGCTCCTAATGAGCTCCAAAAGGCTCTATGGGTTGGTTGTCTGTAGGGGTGGGCAGACCCGAAACCGACCCGAGGAAACGAACTGACCCGAGGGTTCGGTTCGGTTCGGTTCGGGTGCAGGATTTTTTTTGGTGTTCGGGTTGGGCTCACTAATAAGCTTTCGGGTTCGGTTCGGGTGGAGGCCAAACCCGAACATAACCGAAAAACCGAAACCACGCTTAAGCGTATTCCTAATGGAGGCAATGGCCTCGGTCAGGTTGCGGCTCAACCTCTGAAATCTCTTGTGCATCGCAGACGACTCCTTCAATGCGGAAGCAGAGAACGAGTCAGGCGGCAAGACTTTGGTTCTGTTACGGCTCAACTTCTGAAATCTCTTGTGCATCGCAGACGACTCCTTCAATGCGGAAGCAGAGAACGAGTCAGGCGGCAAGACTTCGGATCTGTTTTGGGTCCTGACGAGAACCTGCTATACGAGGTCGTCGTCGTAGTGGGTCAGCTCGACCAGCAGTCGAGAGCCGTAGCCATGGGTCCGGCGCTGAAGAAGGGTAGGGTCGAATGTAAGCGGAAGCAGAGGGAGTCGAGCAAGGATAGACTTTTAATGAGAAAGAAAACGGGGTGAGTAAGGGGAAGAGGAACGAGGAATATGCAGGAAGGAAAGAGAGAGGGAGGGTGGGGAATGACAATAAATGAGGGATGAGGAGGGTGATGGCGATGTAAGAGCAGAATGCAGAGGCAAAGTTTCAGGGTGAGAGAGAGTTGAAGGAGACCGACCAGACCCGAACCGACCCGAACTGAACTTTTCGGTTCGGGTCTGGTATAAGTCAATCGGTTTCTGGTTCGGAAACTGAAACCGAAACCGATGAGTTCGGTTCTGTTCGGTCCAAAACCGAACCGAACCGAACTTTTGCCCACCCCTAGTTGTCTGTTCAAAATGAATAGGCATTTGTTCTCCATTCTATGGATTGGGTGCCCGTTTGTCGAGACAAGACGTCAGGGTAAAATTGTTAACAAAATCATATTTAAGAATGATTTTGTTAACAAAAAAAACTTTAAAATCTAACTTGATAATCACCTCATATTTCGAGAGTAAATTTAATAATTACCCTAAAGTAAAAAAAGAATAGAACGTGTTACAAATTAGATCATAGTAAAGAGATCATAGTAAAAGCATGCTTTTAGTAGAATACGGGTCTACTCATTAAGGGCCGTTTGGTTGGACCGTGCCAATCTTAGCCCCGGTCAAACTTACCATAACGCAGTTTCGATTGGAGAATGGAGACCTGGTTGAGATTTATGTTTTTAAGAACAAGACATCAGAAATTACAGACTGATTAAACAAGGCAAGACATGTTACATTATCAATGCATACATCTCACTATAGATGAGGGTTGAAGATAATTCAGAAACTAACATGATTTACAATTTTAGACCCAAAATTTGGGTTAGTTTATCTTGATCTCCGCCATTGTCGAGATCTCTTCAAAGTAAGAGAAAAAGAACAGAAGAAAAAACCTAGTCAACCTTTGAGTTATCTTCTTCTTCTTCTTCACCACCACAATCATCATTATCTAAGCATCGAAGTGAGTGACAGAAAAAAATCTTCGTCGCAAGGAATTGTGAGACCCAGGCAATGGTGGAAGCCAAATTCTTCAGCTGCTTTTTCGAGCAAGTTTTGGAATTCTGGGTTGGTCAAGAAACGGATTGGAACGACGTATCTGCTTCGTCTTTCACTTACATACACTACAAAATGACCTTTTGGGACGTCCAAAGAAAGCCCTTCATTTACACGGCCTGTCTGTTTCCTTCTCAAGCTTGAAGCATCTCTTCAGAATGTGCTTCATAATCGCTGCTTGGCCTAACTTGCTTGATTCGCCGAAAGCCATTTGTTTGGAATTGTGGGTTCTGAGTTGTAGGGGAGAGAAATCAGAAGGGTTTAGGGAGAGGCTGAAATGGTTGAGTTGAAGGTAGCAAGAGTTGTCTAGGATGGCGGATAGATTAGTGTATTTATTGTGAAGGCCTGAAGCTAAAAGTTTGGGGAAGGTAAATAGAAGTCTATGAGGGGCTGTGAAGGTGTAGGACAGTCTACCCTACGTGTTCTCAGGATCTGCGAAAGTTCAAGAATTTATTCGTAGCCAGCAACTCCTTTTGTCCACCATTGCTACCTCTCTCTCTCTCTCTCTCTCTCTCTCTCTCTCTCGCTTTGTGTGATTTCCTATTTTGAATTTGATACCATGTTAGAATGACAGTAGGATTACATACATAATACATTCAACTTCAAAGAAAAGGAAGAAACTGAATTACAGTATTTGGGGAAATGGAGAATACACTTTACTTTTCTGGGTTTAGGGCTCTGAAATCTTGCCTAAATCTCCAGTTTTGACTTTCTTTTAGTGGAATAATTATGAATTTCAGTCAAACAACTACTTGCCTTTATTGCCCTTTCCGTAAAAGTTTCAAATACTATAATGTTATTAGTTTTGAATCTAAGTTTATTTTTAAGATTTATTCCAAAATTTGTTCTAGATGAGTAAATAACTATATTCTCTAGCTTTATGAAGTGATATAAGATTGTATTGCTATTCTTGTAGAGTCTTTTAGTGTTCACAGTATGATATTGTGCGATTTGAATCAGAGCTGCAATAATTTACACTTGCATTAGCCCGAAACGTGTTGTATTAAGTAGAGAAAAAAAACTTTACTTATTAACCATTTAATGTCCACTCTTTCAAGCGATGTGAAATTGTGTACCGTTATTGGTATTTTGGGTCATCATTGTCTTCATATGACGTGCTGTCACACTTCAAAATCAAGAAACTGTAAACTCAATATAACATGTTTTAAAATAAAATTAAAAAACCAAATCGTATAGACTTCGACCTAATGCATACGAGACTGCACCAATGGGGCCTAGAGTCGACAAGAAAAGTTTAAGAAAAAATAAGAGACAGAAGAAAATGTAAGAAAAGGGGTGGAAGAAGTGGGAACTAAGTGGTAGTGAGATATAAATCGAAGCATTAAAAGTAGATGTAATTAGGTACAACACAGCACAAAGGAGGGAGGTCCCCTTAAGATAAGCCTTAGGAGTTGGGTACACTAAGTACACTCCTTCCCACGGAAACTCAATTATTCATCCATGTCATGCATTTTCTTCCTCCCTATTTTTCTTCAAGCCCTTCCATTTCTTTGTCTCTTTTCAGATTTACCCTTCGCTCCAATTCTCCTGTGTCTACACATCCTCCCAATATAAGTACGATCCAAGATTTTATTGATATGGAGACTCAACCGACGTCGCTTGGAACAATAAAAATTAAATACTTTATGAGTAAAGTTATCATCTCTACTCATATAACATGTTTTAAACTGACCCTAAAAATAAAACTGTGATGGTTCCAACTCAATATAGACAATATTGTACTGAAGCATTAGAAGACTCCACATCCACTCCATAACCTTTGTTATTCATGTAAGTTTTCATAATATATTACGCACACAATTTGCCCTATGAATATAAGGACGACTCAAAATTTAGTTGATTGTGAGGGCCCAACTCATATAGTGAAAATGCACTTTCTCACATCACTTGTGAGAGTGAAAAATGAATGATTTATAAGTAAAATTCTTTTTCTACCTAGTACAACGCGTTTTCAACTAACCCAAAAAATAAATTCATGCGAGTTCTATCGTAAAACAGATAATATTGTACTAGGAACGCTGGAAATTCTACATATGATATTAAAGATTAACCCAACCAGAAGTGTAGTTGACAGGAACGTCGAGCCCCCAAGGGAGGGAGATCGTGACAGTTCGGTCTGTGAAGGTAAAGATGATCCAAAATTTCGTTGATTGTGAGCACTCAAACCATATCAATAGAGTGCACAATCTCATATCGCTTGGAAAAGTGGAAAGTTAATGACTTATAAATAAAGTTCTTCTTCCTACCTAGTCCACAACTTTTAGGAGAACTGAAAAAAAAATATGCAAATTTTGATCTAAAACGAACGATATTGTACTAAAAGCACTTGAAACTTCACACTAAAACTATCTTTTAATCATTTTTCTCTATTATAACTTTTCTCGTTTGTCCGTAATTTTTATTTCTACTTAATTTCAATCTTGAATCTTTTTACTTCTATTTTGATTCTTTTTACTTCTATTTCAGATTGTGTTTTCGTCATGCAACTATGGTGTCCAAAACAAGGTGAACTTGAGAGGATGAATTCACACAAGCTAGTGGGAGATGTCATTTTCATCAGACAGATTACAACGTAAGTACGGTTGGAGTTAAGGAGGATAGGCTGGCTGGATGACCAATCAAATCAAATCATCAATTAATGAAACGCTGAAGAAAACGCGTCTGGAGGCCAAGAAAATGATGAGAAAACACACAGAAAGTTCACCAGACACAACAATTCGTTGGTCAAACGTTGTGTCAATGCCCAAGCTGCCTCATAAATTATCGACAAAACTAACTCTCGACCTAAATGAGATTTGTATCTGCTTCTTAGCTCACCCATTTTCGTCGAAGCCCTCTAGTTTTTATTCCTCGTAAATGTATTTTTAATTAAAACATAACCATACCTATTTGACTTAACTAAGTAGAATTTGGAATTTTGATTTGATGCGTCAAAAGTGATGAAATAAAATTAGTTTAGGTTTCCAATATTATCATTCACAAGAAACCCTATATCTATTTTGAGTTGTTTTTTTTTATTTTTACAGAGTTTTTCTCTTTTATCAGTGTTTTTTTTTCCACTAAATTTGATGTTATTTTCTCTCCGTTTTCTGACTTAGGTTTCCACCACATCACAATTACATGACATTTATATTTACAATTTCTTTTAAATTTTTTTGTGAGTCATAACACTAGTGTTGATAGATTGAAAAGGAAGAAAATGTTAAGAGTTATGATCTATATAATAGAGTAAGAAATAGGTAGTTACTAGAAGTTTAATGATGCAAATTTTTTTGGATCAAGCCAATAAATTTGTATTACCATCTCATTTGGAGTTCAGTTTTTCACTTTGAATACATATAAACTTGATTTACAAAATTTTCGATTGTTTTTCAATATTCATATAGTGACATACTTTTATGTCATTGGTTGCTTGCATGTAAATATTGGTGTCTGTAAATTCTGCATGTAAATATTGGTGTCTCATTTTAGTATTTTTTTTTTTCCATTGATTGTTCGATGCGTAATAGTTATGTCCCTATATTTCATTTTAGTAGTTTGTTAAACTTTTATGGGAATTTGATAAATAGGTTTTATAAAACATATTTGGTTCCAACCTTAGTGAAAGATATAATCTTTTGGGTGGGAAAGTCTACAACTCAACCAAGTGGAAGCACGAATTTTTTTTATTCTTTTATGGTCATGTCATTGTGAAGACAACATTAAAGTATTTTGTAATCTACCTCAAATAACTACAAAATGAATTTAATCATTACACGTTATATACAAAGGCCTATTCATATAGTAAAATTATATCTAAATTCATCAGTTTGAGTCAGATTGACTTGCTCTGTTAAGGTGGAAGTATTGGCTTAATGGCTTTGGTCCCTCGACGGCGGTGGTCACTGAAAAAAGCATTCTTGATTTTGTATTCCAAGTGCCAGTGGTATGGATTCAATCCATTTTGTACTCTTAACTACTTCAAAATTCAATCACAAATCCAAAAAAGCATTCTTTATCTTCTATATGAAGAGTTCAAATCTCATCGAGAGAACTAGAGATCATAAATTGTTGAAGAAAGTACAAGATAATACATTCAAGATAATACCGTCTCAACTTATCCTGAGAAAAATCTTGTGCGGAACAGAGGTGGAGTTCTAAATTTTGGCATTGATCGTTAGGCTTAAAGTTGTGGTCTTCTGGATCCATACAGCTTCTCAATTCATCTATGTATTCATCATGTAATTGGATATAAAGAGAATACAAATTGGCTCTACCATCAGTTACAATAACCCCAATTAAACAATTGTCAATTATTTGGGCCTATTTCTCATTCCGTTTACCATGAAATTAGAAATCAGTCTCTAGTCTCTATATGTTAAATCCGACACCCAATCTATTAAATAGTCCAATCATCTTCAATCGATATTTGATCATTTTAGCGAGCTGAAATTCATGATAATCTTTTAAATATACAAAAGTTGAGATTGGAGGACTAGGAGTTGGTGTAAGGAGGGGGGCGGCATGGCTTTTCAAAGCAAATTCAGCCTATCACATGTTTAGTGATCCAAGACAAACCATCCAAAGTCAAGGGGAGGTACCCAATATATTCCTCAGTATCACTGGTTATGTGTACCGGTTTCATGATTGAATGTTTCCGTTGTTCAGGTAATATCTTAACAGACACGGCTAAGAGTGGTGGATATTAATTGTCAAAACTCTACGTTCATATTCTTGTATTGGAATTATATCATTTTGACATTTTCTTGCTAGTAGTATCTAGATTTTACATGATGGCAAAAAAGGAAATGATTATCATAAATAATGGTTAAATATAATATCCAGCCACTAGATTCTAGAAGTTGGCCTAGCTGCTACTCATGATGTGTATATATAATGAAAAAGTAGAAATATAACAAACCATGTTTCTTCGTTTGAATCTTGGATGCGATCAATTGATGCTACTACATATTTTAGTTCCGCTCAGAATGTAGCCGCCAAATGCACTCATCTGCATCATCGGATGTGTTCTCGAGGGAAGGACCTGACATTTTTTTTGTATACAGTTTAGTTTATTCACCAAATATTCAATTTTATCAAATAAAAATGAAAGAAAAAGGAGTGTTGTAAAGCTTATTTTCAAATATACAACATTTCAGTTTTTCAGAAAGTAGTTCGCAGATTAAAAAAGTTGTTGTTCTCTCTCCTGTCCTCCTATTTTTAGAACAGT
Organism: Begonia masoniana; assembly: GCA_022432975.1. Taxonomy (NCBI): domain Eukaryota; kingdom Viridiplantae; phylum Streptophyta; class Magnoliopsida; order Cucurbitales; family Begoniaceae; genus Begonia; species Begonia masoniana. The sequence goes on from CM039506.1 coordinate 4,699,603, forward strand.
TTCAAAAGTTTGATATCATTTCCATACGCTTATACCCTCATTCAGATAATATAGCAAAAAATAATAAGAATTGAGAATAATATTCGTAAAGCAAAGACCAATAAACACAATTGAATAAAACCTGATATTCACGCAGCCATGGTTCTGAAATTTGCATTCCAATAGCCAATTTTGAAATCTGTAGCTCGTGCATGCATGTTGCAAGAGGCTACATTCCACAACAAAAACGTTGGCAAATAACTTGAGTGAAATGACAATCCAAAATGGATCAACAAAAACAACTCATACTTACTATATATTCATGAAGGAAAAAGGCACTCATTTGAGGAGCACTATTCAAAGAACAGATGCTTTTCTCATTTATTACAAAGATTTTGGTAATTATATCAATTCATAAAAACATCAGGGAACTAACCTGTAAATACTGGTGATATATTGCAAAAGGAGCTGAATTTGCAAGAAGTGGCAATGCATCTTTGACAAGGGGCAAAGTATCCAACTCTGGAGCAGCGATTATTAGGCTGCATGAGAATTTTAAAGAGTTGTCAACTAAATGGGAGAACTATTGATAACATAACAACTCTATACCAACCTAGTAAACCCATCTTCCTTCCACGAATTAATGACGTCTGGTGGTGCCTTATCTCCTGCCTTGACAGACTTGGCCTCTTTTATTGAAGTACAAATAGACTCAAGATTTACATTTGATGTTCCATTTTCAGGTCCAAGAGGAATATTGCCCAAGGTACTTTGATTAAATACTTGATCCTGAACATGATTGTAGCATGAGTATCTTGCAAAAATATAAAATTTAATGCAACTAACTGAATGCTGCTACTTACATCTAATTGACTCCACTGTTCTCACATACTTCATCCTCACCGTTTTGCACCAAAAGTTCAACTTGGGATGAAGAAAGGTCGGTGAGAGACGATCGCACTATCCTGAAAAAAAAAAAAAATAAACAAACACTTGCCAAATATAACCATGTTTCAAACAATAACATGGAAACTAACCATAACTTTCCACATCCAAAACTCTACTCATATTAAGCATGAGTTCCTTACGCTGAAATGCACCATAGAAATTAATATTAACACGAAGAAATAACTTTTCTTTCTCAAGTGACCTCCTTAAAAAACCTAAAATTGAGTATCGTCTCTCTAATGAATGGAAATACAAGGTGAGGGTAGCTAAGGGTCAAGATTATGTTACCTCTTGGTAATATCATCATTGAGGTTGAATATCCTGACTATATCAATGGAGCATGGAGTGTTTCCAAGGTAGGCACTGCATACATAACCTGTACCTGTAGAGTAAACAACGCTCAATCTCTAATCAAGTGCATATGGCAGTATGTACTCCTAACTTTCACATAAATTAACCACATCAAATAATCATAGGATGCGTTATAAAAATCTGATTTCAAATATAATTACTAAATGACAGGTTTTTGAATTATATGGATATTTAAAGTTATAGTTTTAAATTTCTTGTATTTTAGTTAAGATTGATAAACTATTTCAGCTTTTTTTTTACATTGAAATCACATTAAAAACTTCATTTTCACTTTTACTTGAAGGAGCAAACAAACCTCCTAAGCGCTCAGCCACAGCTCCAGTGAGAAGACCCCCAACCATATCCACCACGAGCACATCAGAATTTGCAAATACATTAGCCAGAGAAAGCAGAAGGGATAATGTGTCCACTCGCAAGAATCTAAACCACAATAAACAAGAATGATAGACATAAGTGTCCTAAGCCACATAAAAACAAAAACCAAACACTTTTTAAAGCTACTAATGCAACTTCAAAAATTTTGTGTTATGAGCTCAAGACCTTTTCCAGAAAACAAACAAAAATACAAACAATGTTTTGAGAGGCTAAATCGTGCCCAGAGGTCTTTATGCTTCCGTAATGTGAGGCATAAGCCTCAGGGATGTATGACATATAAGCTTCAAAGTAGAACATAGAACAATGTAAAAGAACTATAGGATTCATTTTTCTCACTCTAATTTGACATTGTTCATGAAATGTTCATTAATATCTTTATATTGAAAATATACATATATTTCTTGCAAAAAGTTAGTTTAATATATTATATAAATATTTTTTATCTACCTAAACTTGCTCATACCCAAAGATGTGTATTAAATATTAAATTTGCTAAAGATCACATGACCCAATGTTGAGGCATGCTGGTGGATCCAAGAAAGAACTAACTCTTTCAACTAGACTATACAAAACTATCAAATGTGAGACTGAACTAACAAACTCATTCACATGCCTCTAAGATCTTGTACCAAACACAACCTTGGGATTCTCTATCTTAGATTTCTGATCTGACAAAAAAATCAAACATGGTACCAATTTTTGTCTTCCAAAACTTAAAAGGTCTTGATTCTCCAATGGAGTACCTTGCTTCAAGAACTATGCCTCAGGAACTTCTTAAGAACAAGGATAACGTGTAGATAATGCGGACACAGTTACCCAAGAAATGACAAGAAGAAAACTTCAGAAAACGAATAACAGATAATTAAAATAACCAATGAAGACTACATAATGTATCAGTGTACAACTAGGAGGTTGGTTATTTGGAGCAAGAGGCTCTTCACCCTCCCATGATTTGGTTCTATAAACAATGAAGTACGATCAACCAATAGGAAACCGAGATATTAAATAATAATATAAAAATGAATGGTTCTATAAATAGTAAAATGGTGCCATTCTGAAAAATACAAGAGTATCATCCAATCAAAATCAACATACACACATTTAAAAGCATTAATCAGATGATCAAAGACATCCCCTCCGCCTGTAGAGAAAATAAAAAGAAGCATCAAGATGTGATCTAATACTTACCCAATTCTTGTTGGATATTTCTTGAAGTATGCCTCACATATACTGCACAAACAATAAACACATTAGCACCTTACTTGAATTGATAATATTTGAAAATAGTCTTTACAATTATACTGGATCAATTAAACAAGAAATTGAAAGACAGACTACATCAAGGAAAACATATTTTATTTTCCAATGCAATAATGAGATCCCTAGAGGATAAAATTTATTTTATTGTATCAACCCAAATATGAACATATAGAATTCAGGTAATATCTTCAAAATAACACAAATCATGGAGAACATAAAATCACTTAAAATAAAGAGATCAAGGAAAAAAAATTACCTTCTAGCAAAAGGACGCCTCATAAGTATCCTAGGTGCATATTTCTTCTGCTTCTTAAGCCTATATTTTTCCTGGAGACGATCAACAACCAGATGAGCTTCAAATATAAAACACTACTAATCAGCAATCCCATAAAGTACCTGTGAGAACACTGTTTTCTTCTCAAATGTTGCACTGTTGTTGATGAGAGCTTCCACAATTTCATCACCTGTTGCACCCTGACTACATAAAAAGAAAAAAGTAAAATTCCAAAAGTTGTTTATTCTATTTGTCAAGAATTGTGCAGAAGTCCAAGCGAGATGATGCATCAATGTCTAAATAATCTGACATTCAAAAGCTTGTCTAAAAAAGAAAAAGAAAAAACTTTCATACAACTTTCTATACAGTTCATAGCTCTAATAAATATCATCATAAAAGGACATTTGAATTTAACTCCCGATATTAAGGGTACAAAAGCGAGTACCTTACCTTCGCAATGAATCAATATCTTCACCAGTAAGGTTTTGAGCCTTATTATTATCGATTAAGTCTCGATTGTCTCTAACCTCATCCCTAGATTGACACATCCCAGTTTTCTCGGAGTTATTACCTGAAAATATATAATGAAAAATAATGGAGATAACAAAAAAATTAAAAACCAAACCACGAACAAAGAGAAACATGAAGTAAATAAAACAATTACAGGAAAACCTTCTTCCATAGTGGTGGCACTGAGACGTGACAAGCATGGCCCATCTGATCCATTGTCTATTTGAAATAAAGAGCCGAAAGGGCAGCCAACCAACGGTTGCAGGGAGTAAATTTTATTTCCAATTTTCACAGTCCTACAAAAACCATTGAACATAGTCTATTCCACATTTTTCAAGGCAAAAACATAGCTAAAAAATGAAAAAAAGTCCAAGGAAAAGACTAACGAAGCGGCCGAAAGACGAGCAAAAACCAAACGATCGCCATCGTTAATGTCGAGCAACACACTGCAACCTTTCCAGGATACTCTAAGGTTTTGACTCAAATCAACTCGAGGATCATTCAGTGACATTGTCGACCTTTAATCGAATAAAAGATAGAAGATAAGGAGAGAGGATTGCAGAACAAAGCAAAAAGATCCGTTTGTCAGAGTTGTAACGTTGCTTTGAAGCCTAGAGAAGAAGAAGCCAATACAAGTCAAAACCCCGAGTAAGCAACTTAGGGTTTAAGCGTCAGAGACTTTGGGCTGGGCCGGCAGATTCCTAGACGATCACTTTCTCAAATTAACTTTGGGCCGACCAGATTAAAGGTAGGCGGAATCAAACCCTAGCAATACTTTGACCAGAATCATTGGTTTTGATCCCACTTAGAGGTGAGGATGGTCCGGTTCGGTCTAATTTTTAGAGAAATTAAGACCGGACCACTAAAATTTGATTTTCGAATTTTTGCATCAATAAGCCAATTTTTTTTCAGAACCAGATTAAAGGTGGGCGGAATCAAACCCTAGCAATACTTTGACAAGAATCATTGGTTTTGATCCAACTTCGCGATGAACATGGTCCGGTTTGGTCCAATTTTTTTTAGAGAAATTAAGACCGGTCCAGTAAAATTCGATTTTCAAATTTTTGCATCAATAAGCCAATTTTTTTTCAGAACCGGACCAGAAATCTCGTCTCGGTTCTGGTCCGGTTCTGGTCTTCCCATTTTGTTCAAAATTTTTTTAATTTTTGACAAAAAATTGAACCAATATGTAAAAAAAAAATCAAAAATTAACTAATATGTTTGGTTCTGTTTCCAATTTCCAACAAAATATCACATAATCTATAAAAAAAAATCTTCGTTGTTCTAATCATAATCTCTGCATTCCATTACAAGTTGTTTCCCAAAACAGATAATCCACAATCTAAGGTTGAACGATTTCGAAACAATTTTCCAAGAAAACAAACACCACATTGAAGCTGCTAACATTTAACCCACAATCATATTGCAGAGCAGAGCAAAAAAAAACCGAGAACTGCAAAAAGAAAACTAATAATTGCAGAGCAACCAAGCTCTGGGCTCTAACCTCGCAAAGCTTCTGGATTTCTTCGCAAAAAACAGAATAAAGTTTTGGGAAACAGATCTACCACAGTGGACAATCGAAAACACAGAAATGCGAGAGAGACCTACCACAGAAGAAAGTTTCGGGAGCGAGACTATCGATTGTCCACTGTCGAGGACTCTACGAGAGGCGAGAGGCGTTTGTTCTGTCCGGTGTCGAAGAGAGGAGCACGGCAGCGGCTACTGGCGAGAGAGACACTGAGAAAGTCAAGAACAGAATACAAATAGAGTTAATAAATTAGGGGTAAATGGTCCAGTTCGGGTTTTCCGTTTTCTATCATTAAACCCGAAAACCGAACCGAAAATTTCGGTTTGGATAAAGAAAAAAAGAAATTTAATTATTTTATGCTCAAAACCAACTAGAACCGGACCAAATGTGTCGGTTTTAGTCCGATTCTCGATTCTGGTCGGTTCTTGCTCATCCCTTCCCACCTTTTTGCGGTGACTTCAAGAGAGCTCTAAAATCAAAATCTTAGCTGAAAAATCGAAAATTTTGATAAAGAAGGAACCAAGAAGATCAACAAACACCTACACCCCGGGATCACGAGTTGCTAAAAATCAGACAAAATTTGCTTCCGACTGTTTCTCCTCTGCCGCGACAGTCTCTCTCTAAGATTCAGATTAGAATAAACCTAAATAATAACACTGTCCCCATCAGTGCCCATTCCCCCAATTTAATTTTGACCAAATATTAAACTCTTATCAATCACCTTGCCCGGCTGCACAAAAATCCTCAAAACTTTTAAAACCATTTCTATAACGTGAACATGAAAAAGTGGTCAAGTTTAATAATAGGTGACATCATACATACCACATAAAAAAAAAAATTGAAACTCTCATATAATACATTTACGATGTCACGTGTTTAGTCATGAGAGATACAATGTGTTGAGTTGTGGAGCATATGCTGATCGAAGATTTTATGCATAGAAATTTACGGATCGACCTACGCAGTTAGGTCGACGCGTGGATTTTAAGGGGAGTGGTAAACCCCCCTTCAGGGGTCGAGGGCAGCACCCCAAAAGAAATTTTTTTTTTACAAAAGTCTTTAGTGTTAGAGGTATTTTGGTGATTTTATCCTCTTATTTCGTTGTCCTATTTTATTAAGTATATAAAGATATATTTAGAATTTCTCATGGTGGTAGAGAGCGTAAGAGGTAGAGACAGGATTATAACTTGTTTTTTCCTTAATCTTAGTGAAATCCCGTAGTGGCAAGTGGATGTAGCTCTCGTATTGAGAGTGAACCACTATAAATCTGTGTTCCTATTTTTCACGTTATTATTCGTTTCAAAGCAGGTAGGATTAGAGCATTTAATCCTAACACAATGTAATATGGGTAATTATTAAAATAGACTATAAAGTAGTAAGAGAGTATTTTCAATAGACACTTCATAGTTTAAGGTGTTAGCAATTGACACATTATCATTAACATCCGTTACATTTACCGTTAAAGTCTGTTAGAAAGATAGAGAGATTTAACGAACTTTAACGAAAAATATAATAGACGTTAACGACAAAGTATTTGTTGTTAACGTCTTAAACTATGATGTGTCAATTAACGAAATTAAAAATTTTAAGGTATAAATTGAAAATACCTCTTTACTTCGTGATCTATTTTAATAATTACTTCATCTTTTATTTAAATCCTTCCAACTTATAAACTAAATAATTTAATTAGGTTATGTATGTGGGATTATTATAATTCCATTGATCAGGTGACAAGGTTGGTTTGCTGCCAAACCCTTCTGGCTTCTAACAACTCCTTTTAAAACAAACAAATAATTAATTAATTAAATCAAATTAAAGATCCAAAAAAAAAAAATAATGCAGAAAATAGGTTTGGTACGTTGATTTTTCATGGGAATATTATGAGCGTGTATGCGACCAACTGCATGAAACAAGGTAAGGTTTGGAAGATGGATTTGTTTTCAATTGTAGTGGGATTGTCTTTTGACGTAGAAGCTCCACCTTTTTCTAAGCCCTAAAATGTATCTCACTTTATGTCACTGAAATTGACCCATACTAGAAATGTTCAACTTGACTCGGGATAATATCAATTACGTGTCTATAAATATGAGAGTTTGACGTGACTTTTACATGTAATTTATTCATTGACCGAATAGTCATGATTCACTCCAAATAATCATATTAAACGTCATATCAAGGATTAAGAAACCATATATAATTATTAATCAACTTTTGGTTCAACACCATAGTTGCCTGTTTTTAAAAATAAAATATATTTTCAATCTAAGTTACGTAGAGTACCGTGATGTTTCCTGTAAAATATTGTCTGTTTTAGGTTAGAGTTCACGTAAATTTATTTTTAAGTTAATTCAAAATGTGTTGTACTAGTTAAGAAAGAAAACTCTACTTATAAAGTACTCACTTTTTACTCTTATAAACGATAGAGAATATCACATGAACCCTCACAATTAACAGAATTTTGAGTTGTCTGTGCTTCTTAGGATGGTCTGTTGCGAGTTACGTGGATACTAATTGTTTTTGAAGTAAAAAATTGTTGGAAACCGTACAATTTAAGAGTAAATGTACTTTAGAAGACTAAATTTCATTATAAAATGATATTGGACAGAAAAGGATAGAGTGGAACTAATGGGGATGGTAGGAAAACCAACCCACTACAAACTTAATTGTGGAAGAAAAGGCATCAAGAAAAGGGCTAGAACTTCCAAGAGAGCAACTCCAACAAAGCATTGTAGAGAGATGAAGACATATGGGAGAAGCTTCGCTATCTTCCAAACAATAAATGCATCAGCAGACAGCACTTCATCAAAGGACCCCACACATGTAGATTTGACCGTTCTCAGCCGTCCGATACCCTTCATAGAAGTTGATCCAGGTCAAGACTGGTGGACTATAGTCCAATCATGCACTTGCACATAGAGGATCAAAAACAGGTCTGTGAACCACGAAGCCAGTCCACCGGACCACCACCTTCCCTTTCCTCCTTCATTAGTATCCCCTTCGATCTCTCTCTCTCTCTCTCTGAAGCACAATAAATTTCAAACCCTCTCCCTCCCTCTCTCTTTCTCTCTCTCTCTATCTATATCTCTGTCATGAAACAGAGACGCTGGGCTTCCATTGTAGTCTGCTATTTGCTCGGCCTGATATTCATGGCTTTCCTGACTTTCTTGCCGGAACAATCTGACCCAGAAAAGAGAGAACAAGACGCCAAATCAAAGCGAAAGAGAAAGAAGCAGAAGCCGCCATCTTCATGGGAACAGTTCAAGAGTCTGCTCAGTTGCAAACAGATGGAAGCGAGCAAAGTGCACGACCCGTCGAAAAACACAGGACCCTACTCCAAGCTAGGCTCCTCCTGCAGCGCCATTTGCAGCTTCAAAGACGTGGCCCACGGCAACACTAGAGTCGTTCACAGAGCCGACAACTCTCCCAACTCTACCTCAGTGAGTCAGGAGGCCCGGTTGCTCAGTCGGAGAGGTGAAAATCGCCCGTCCGCTCAGTCCGGCAGAGGAATGCAACTGAGACGACTCTCCGGGTGTTACGAATGTCGCATGGTCGTTGACCCTAGCAGGTATTCCTGGCTTTGCTTCAACTATTCACTCATACACAAAGAACGTAACGTCCAATTATTTATTTTTATGATTAAACAAATAACAGATACCCAGTTTCTCGAAATACAATATGTGCATGCCCACAATGCGGAGAGGTCTTCCCCAAGATTGAAAGTTTAGAGCTTCACCAAATACTTCGCCACGCTGGTAATTCTAAAGACGATGCCTATTTTACTATATTAAAATATACGTATTTTAAAGCACTCTACAGAGATTAAGGGTATGAATCCATCGCCCTATATTTAAGTGTAACGTTCAGTTTACCGCATTGAATTTCATACTCCAATTGTGAAAGTAGAAATTGAAGGTGGTTTGGATTCATCTGATCAATTTTTGTAGAGGGCATTTGATGCCGATCAGACGGTCGCCCATCTACCATCTTTATTAAGCTATGGGGGACCGCCACAGCTGCCCATGCGTAAACAAATTAAATGTTTTCTCGATCTAATCACACGTGGCACTGAAATCTACCGACAAATTCGAAAAGTTGGTGTGTTTCGTTTTTGAGTTGACGAAAGTTTTGTTCTGGGTTGCAGTGTCGGAGCTGGGGCCGGAGGATGCGGGTCTCAATATCGTGGAGATAATCTTCAAGTCGAGTTGGATGAAGAAAGATAGCTCCGTCTGCAAGATCGAACGGATATTAAAAGTCCACAACATCCAGAAAACGATCCAACGGTTCGAGGAATGCCGAGACACGGTCAAAACCCGTGCGCTGAACAGCACTAGAAAAAACCCCAGGTGTGCGGCTGATGGAAATGAGCTGCTTCGGTTCCACTGTACCACTTTATCGTGCGCTCTCGGGACACGTGGCTCGACGAGCCTGTGCGGGTCCATTCCGGGTTGTGGGGTCTGCAGTATAATCAGGCATGGCTTTCAAGGAAAGGGCGAGATCAAGGGCGTCAGGACCATGGCTAGCAGCGGCCGGGCTCACGACGCTTTGCGTTGTGGGGAAGGTGGCAGGGCCATGCTCGTATGTCGTGTCATCGCCGGGAGGGTCAAGCGTATTGCGGATGACGCACCCGCCGAGGACGACAGCATGTCCTCTGGCTCTGGATCATACGACGCCATAGCAGGGTCCCCTGGCCCTGGGCTCTACTCCAATCTGGAAGATCTCATTGTTTTTAATCCAAGGGCTATCCTTCCCTGCTTTGTGGTGATTTACAAAGCCATGCAATCATAGTTTAACGACGTCGTTTTATGAATTTTTATCTTTAATTATGTACAAAACTCCAGACCTATTAATATTGTGTTGAGTCATTTAAATTGAGTAACGTTTGGCGACCACTGATTGCTTAAAGTAAGCTTGATTATCAGTAATTTAATGTAATAACATTTGTGCACTTATTATATGATCATATTATTAAAAATTGGGGGGTTGATCTCTGACATCAGGGGTGGTGAAACCCTCACCGGGGGTGGTGACCCGTTCTAGACAAAAAAACATATTAAAAGATAACAAAATTTGTTGAAATTTTGGCCATATGTATAACATATTATAGGAAGACAATCTGAAAAGTTTCATAATTTCTCAATATTTCTATGATTTATTATAATTTTTACGTCTATTTTTCTAGAATATTGTTTAAAACATTATAATAAATTGTACAAGTATTAAAAAATTATGAAAAATTTTAAATTATCTTCTCATGATATGCTGGGTATATGGTAAATATTTGAAAAAAAATCTAATATCGTTTAGTAAATTTTTTGTTGAGAACCAAAGGTTACTACCCCCGATCTCACTTGAACGATTCAAAATTATCTACCCATGATAGGGTGAACGTGTGGAAAAATGTTCAAATAAATCCAATATCATTTGGTATTTTTTTAAAAATTAATTTGTAAAGTAAAGAAGAAACTGAGATTAATTTTACACAATTTGTTTTAAATAATAATAACAATTAAGACCAGTCATTTTTATTTTAAAGAAAGAACTTTAAAAATAAATGTTGATTTTCCTTGTTTTTCATTTTTAACTAATAATGTACCAAGATAGACCTATCTAACCACTACCAGCCGAGTTGAGTTGAGTTTGCAAAAATTTAAACGATCCAATAAAAAAAAAGGTTAACCGAGCTGCTACCATGTATCAGTTTGCAATATCTTTTTACTTATATCATTATATTATACATGTTTCTTTTTTTACTTATTTAATAATTATTTATATTAAGATATATAATATATATATATATATATATATATATATATATATATATATATATATATATATATATATATATATATATATATATATATATATATATATATATATATATATATATATATATATATATATATATATATATATATATATATATATATATATATATATATATATATATATATATATATATATATATATATATATATATATATATATATATATATATATATATATATATATATATATATATATATATATATATATATATATATATATATATATATATATATATATATATATATATATATATATATATATATATATATATATATATATATATATATATATATATATATATATATATATATATATATATATATATATATATATATATATATATATATATATATATATATATATATATATATATATATATATATATATATATATATATATATATATATATATATATATATATATATATATATATATATATATATATATATATATATATAGATATATAGATATTATATAGTATATATTAATTAAATGTAACATATTTACATTGCTCATTATTATTATAAAAATACACTTGAGTCAGTGATATATTCAACTTAATAATAATAATAATGGTTAAATTTATGATAATACTATATAGTTTGTTTATAATAGTAAAAAAAAAAAAACTAAAATTTTAAATTTTCAAATATAATTTATTGCAATGCATAGAGTACAAAAGAAATAAAAATGTTAGTACCCACATTGGGAAAAAAAAAAAACTTGTCTCGTTAAAACGATGAAAGAAAAACTTTTTTGTGAATAAGTGTATAAATGAGAGAGAAGGTATGATAGAGAATAAAGATGAAAGTTGAAAGGCCTTGGACCCCCTTTGCTTCACACTTTTATGTCGACATAATTTGATAATGGAGATGTCAAACAGCTCTCGGATTATTATTATTAATATTATTTTGCCTATGCATACTTCATGCACAAAAAAATTGACACTAACTTTTTTTCATTAATTTTGATAATGAAAAATTGTGATAGATTGAAAAAGGATACCGGGTAAGCAAGTTATTCTTCTCTTTACCTTGATGTTGGTTTCATCGAAAATTTTGATTCTCATATGAAGGTTTCCGTCTTTGAATTATTGCTGTGATTTGGATACTCTAAGTTTAAAAATTAAACTTTTGTATGATAACCACGATCATTGTGAATAAAATTTATGCTTTTAGACGTTACTGAAAGCTAAGAATGATTTGAATGAAAGCTGGATTGAAAATTTTTGAATTTTCGGCAAAAAAACTAGCAGTTAATGTCGGAAGAGATGACGCTAGTCCGTGACTTGGCTTATGTTGGGCCTCAACCTAGCCCGTATTGGCCATGCGTCCCAATCATGTGTTGCGGCTTGGGCCCTGGAGGGTTTGCGACGCAACCCTCTTAGGTTGTGCCTATTTCGATTAAAATTATGGAATCTCAATCATTATCTATTATAGTATGATGTAAAGGTTTTGAGAATTAAAACATTTATTTGGGCTCGTGCAATGTCGGATTTGGATTTCAATTTGGGCCTTGGCTTTTGATAGGTCTGTCGTGAGGCATGACTTATTTATATGTGTATCATCATTGTTTTCAAAAGTATTATTTTGAGATATGTTCTCATATGAATGTGATAAGAGTGAATTTGGGTTCGAGAAGAAAAAAAGTGGAAAGAGAGAAAAAGATAGAGTTAGAGAGAGAGAGTAACAGAGAGAGATTCAATATTCTTTTCTATTCTCCCTCTCTATTATGGAAATACATCACTTTAAAGAGAAGAAAGAAACTAAACTAGAGACAGAGAAACATAACTTCAAACTATTCCATAACCGATCATATAGGCTAGGACTTCGGCTAAACTAACCCACTTCTGCTAAACTAATCTAATCCACTTCTGCTAAATTAATCCATGCCATGCACCCATGCCATGCATGTCTGCCACCATGCACATATCATTCCCCGCCGTTTAAGAATGCTTGTCCACAAGGATAAAATCAGGATAAGTTTCAAGGAACGTCGAAATTTCAGGCATGTAAAGAAATTCCAGGTATGGCTTTGGGGTTGTAACGACCCTTTTTCCCAGTAAGATATTGTCCGCTCTGGGGATTGGGCTGTAGCCCAATATCCTCCCCTCACGGTTTTGTTTGGCGAAGACTTCCCAGTCGGTCACCCAATCTGGTACTACTCTCACCGAAGCACTTTTAACTTCAGAGTTCTTATGGGATCCATTGTCAATTGTGCTCCAAAACGCGTCTAACTACGTTGATAGGGTCTCTTTACATATGTTTCATTTCCACATACTTTCCCAAGCGATGTAGAATTGTGACGACCTCCTTTTTATGATCCGTCGCCTTCCGGTTCGCCCGCGCGGACGTACCGCCATCCGGGTTCCGGTTCGTGCAGCCATCGTACACATACTTACACATTCGGGTCATCACAATCACCCCACCCCCTGGGGGCCCAACGTCCTCGTTAGCCACATTTTCGGTTGGGTACAGGCTCTGATACCATTTGTAACGACCCCTTTTCCCAGCAAAATATTGTCCGCTCTGGGGATTGGGCCGTAACCCAATATCCTCCCCTCACGGCTTTGTTTGGCGAGGACTTCCCAGTCGGTCACCCAACCTGGTACTACTCTCACCGAAACACTTTTAACTTCGAAGTTCTTATGGGATCCGTTGCCAATTGTGCTCCAAAACGCGTCTTACTATGTTGGGAGGGTCTCTTTACATATGTTTCATTTCCACATACTTCCCCAAGCGATGTGGGATTGTGACGACTCTCTTTTTACGACCCGTCACCTTCCGGTTCGCCCGCACAGACGTATCGCCATCCGGGTTCCGGTTCATGCAGCCATCGTACACATACTTACACATCTAGGTCATCACAAGGGTCCCCTGTTTCTCTGTCAGCCTTCATATTGTCACTGGGGCTTGAATGCGATGAATCTTCGAGCATGAATAATTGTGGTCTTTCGCAGCGATGACCTGGGATAAACTTCTTGTCACAATAATAGCAGAGCTCTTTTTCTAGACGTTCGCGTGCTTCTTGGTTGGTGATTCGATGAAATGCTGTCGCTGGAGCAATAACTTCAGCCGTCACTCGGTGGTTTGGAGAAGGGCCAAGTAAGCCAGCAGAGGGGTTGAAGGTCGCCTTTGGCGTTAACGAGACGAATGGACTAGATTTCTTTTGCAACTGGTTCCGTTCCTTAATTAATATAGCGACGCCGATCGTCTCTGCTAAGGTCCATGGTTGTTTAATTTTGACATCCAAACGAATGTCATTACGAAGTCCGGCGATAAAACAACCAACAAGGAAAGCTTCGGGTAAGCCATCTACCTGATTGGAAAGCTTTTCAAAAGCTTCTTGGTCCAAGGCGACGGTGGTGGTTTGATGCAGGCGTGATAGAGCTTCCGCTGGATCTTCATAATTGGTTGGGCCAAAGCGTAGAATGACAGCCTTGGTGAATGCAGTCCAAGTTAGAGGACCACGAAATTTTGTTAACAAGCGATACCATTGCAAGGCAATGCCCTCCAGGTGGAAGGAAGCAAGTTGGACTTGTTGAGTAGGGGAAATGCCTTGGAAATCAAAGTATTGTTCGCCCTGTAGATCCAGCCTGTAGGATTTTCGCCGTTGAAACCTGGAAAAGACAGCTTGAGATGGTGGTGGTGGTGGTCAGGGATGGTGGTTGAGCGGCCATTGTTTGGTGAAGGAAAAGACGGTCCTGCGGCGTAAGGATTGATATCGGACGAAGTTCGGGAGGTGCGCAGAGTTTGGAGCTCAGACAGCACCGCTTGTAAAGCTGCGTTCACTTGATCAAAGTTAGACTCATGGCGGGCTAAGATTTCATTCACTTCGCTGCAGAATTCAATGTTCGATTTGCCTCGTGTATACATGAACGCGCTCTGATACCACTGATAAGAGTGAATTTGGGTTCGAGAAGAAAAAAAGTGGAAAGAGAGAGAAAGATAGAGTTTTAGAGAGAGAGAGAGTAACAGAGAGAGATTCATATTCTTTTCTATTCCCCCTCTCTATTCTGGAAATACATCACTTTAAATAGACGAAAGAAACTAAACTAGAAACAGAGAAACATAACTTCCAACTATTCCATAACCGATCATATAGACTAGGACTTCGGCTAAACTAACCTACTTCTGCTAAACTAATCTAATCCACTTCTGCTAAATTAATCCATGCCATGCATCCATGCCATGCACGTCTGCCACCATGCACTATTAGAAGTTTCAAGGACTTCGAATTCAGGCATGTAATGAAATTCCCAGTAGGCTTTGGGGTTGTACGACCCTTTTTTCCCAGTAGAATATTGTCCCGCTCTGGGGATTGGGCTGTAGCGCAAATATAAAAATAAAAGAAAAAAAAAAACAATCCTCCCCCCTCACGGTTTCTGTTTGGCGAAGAACTTCCCCGTCGTTCCCTCCAATCTGTACTAGCTCGACCGAAGCACTTTTCAAACTCAGATTTCTTATGGGATCCATTGTCACTTGTGGCTCCAACACGCGTCTAACGACGTTGATCATGTCTCGTTACATATGTTTCATTTTCACCTACTTTCCCCCAAGCGAGGTATAAGTGTGGCGACCGCCTTTTATGATCGCGTCGCCTTCCCGGGTTCGCCCGCGACGGACGTACCGGCACCGGGTTCCGGTTCGTGCAAGCATCGTACCCATCCGTACACATTCGGGTCCATCACAATCACCCCACCCCTTTTGGGGGGCCCACGTCCTCGTTAGCCACATTTTCGGTTGGGTACAGGCTCTGATACCATTTGTAACGACCCCTTTTTCCCAGCAAAATATTGTCGCTCTGGGGATTGGGCCGTAACCCAATATCCTCCCCTCACGGCTTTGTTTGGCGAGGACTTCCCAGTCGGTCACCCAACCTGGTACTACTCTCACCGAAACACTTTTAACTTCGAAGTTCTTATGGGATCCGTTGCCAATTGTGCTCCAAAACGCGTCTTACTATGTTGGGAGGGTCTCTTTACATATGTTTCATTTCCACATACTTCCCCAAGCGATGTGGGATTGTGACGACTCTCTTTTTACGACCCGTCACCTTCCGGTTCGCCCGCACAGACGTATCGCCATCCGGGTTCCGGTTCATGCAGCCATCGTACACATACTACACATCTAGGTCATCACAAGGGTCCCCTGTTTCTCTGTCAGCCTTCATATTGTCACTGGGGCTTGAATGCGATGAATCTTCGAGCATGAATAATTGTGGTCTTTCGCAGCGATGACCTGGGATAAACTCTTGTCACAATAATAGCAGAGCTCTTTTTCTAGACGTTCGCGTGCTTCTTGGTTGGTGATTCGATGAAATGCTGTCGCTGGAGCAATAACTTCAGCCGTCACTCGGTGGTTTGGAGAAGGGCCAAGTAAGCCAGCAGAGGGGTTGAAGGTCGCCTTTGGCGTTAACGAGACGAATGGACTAGATTTCTTTTGCAACTGGTTCCGTTCCTTAATTAATATAGCGACGCCGATCGTCTCTGCTAAGGTCCATGGTTGTTTAATTTTGACATCCAAACGAATGTCATTACGAAGTCCGGCGATAAAACAACCAACAAGGAAAGCTTCGGGTAAGCCATCTACCTGATTGGAAAGCTTTTCAAAAGCTTCTTGGTCCAAGGCGACGGTGGTGGTTTGATGCAGGCGTGATAGAGCTTCCGCTGGATCTTCATAATTGGTTGGGCCAAAGCGTAGAATGACAGCCTTGGTGAATGCAGTCCAAGTTAGAGGACCACGAAATTTTGTTAACAAGCGATACCATTGCAAGGCAATGCCCTCCAGGTGGAAGGAAGCAAGTTGGACTTGTTGAGTAGGGGAAATGCCTTGGAAATCAAAGTATTGTTCGGCCCTGTAGATCCAGCCTGTAGGATTTTCGCCGTTGAAACCTGGAAAAGACAGCTTGAGATGGTGGTGGTGGTGGTCAGGGATGGTGGTTGAGCGGCCATTGTTTGGTGAAGGAAAAGACGGTCCTGCGGCGTAAGGATTGATATCGGACGAAGTTCGGGAGGTGCGCAGAGTTTGGAGCTCAGACAGCACCGCTTGTAAAGCTGCGTTCACTTGATCAAAGTTAGACTCATGGCGGGCTAAGATTTCATTCACTTCGCTGCAGAATTCAATGTTCGATTTGCCTCGTGTATCCATGAACGCGGCTCTGATACCACTGATAAGAGTGAATTTGGGTTCGAGAAGAAAAAAAGTGGAAAGAGAGAGAAAGATAGAGTTTTAGAGAGAGAGAGAGAGTAACAGAGAGAGATTCAATATTCTTTTCTATTCCCCCTCTCTATTCTGGAAATACATCACTTTAAATAGACGAAAGAAACTAAACTAGAAACAGAGAAACATAACTTCCAACTATTCCATAACCGATCATATAGACTAGGACTTCGGCTAAACTAACCTACTTCTGCTAAACTAATCTAATCCACTTCTGCTAAATTAATCCATGCCATGCATCCATGCCATGCACGTCTGCCACCATGCACGTATTAGAATGACGTATCCATTTTTATGGCTCGTCGATTTTATCATATTACTTATTTATTTTCATTGAATATATTTATTTGTGCATGCATAAGTTCCTTGTTGATCACCTTGGTCAAATGTACCAAGGTTGATCGAACCGTGAAAATGTCTTGTTTTCTTCACGCATATTCGACTGTTGAAGAATATATTTGTCTGCGTTAATTAGAATAATTAGACAATTGATTGTATCCGTGTCCTTGGATGCAAAAACCTAAAACTGATCAGGGTCTTAATTTTGTAGTTTTAGCAATCGCTGAGTATCGCTCATTACTAACATGCTTTTGATATAATGTGCTTGGAATTCGTGAGTAGCTCCTTTTTTACTGAGTTTTTTTTTTCATAGTGTAAAGTTAGTTTGAAAGACTATCAACTGCCGGTCGAGGACTAAGCTCGGTGATCCCCTTTTTCTAACTATTTCAAAGTTCTTCTCCGAGAGACTTTTGTGTGATCTTGTTATGAATTTTTATTGTTATTTTAATTTGACACATTTACTTGGACTTATATTATTACTATATCTAAGATGTTATTTTATTGTCTTTGTTTTAGCCTAATTAGACTTGGACCCTAAATTTTATGCTTATGAAGTCTTTCGTTTCATTTTAAATTATTTAATTTTATGGGTCATACAACTTGAATCATTTTCAGGTCGGATCGTTTCACGTTCCTTCTCGAGTCCCTCTTTGAGATGTGACAGAAATCTTGTCAATTATTTTTTTAACTTCACGATATTTTCATAATTTTTGACGTATAAAGAAAGAACGAAGTTACATATCATTTAAGACACAATGTCACATTGTTAATCTCACTCATCAACACCGATTTGAGTACTAAAATTGAATAAGGAAATTTATGAAAAAATTCAACAAGAATAGTAAATAGTTAAATTTCAAAATGTAGATGTGCTCAAGGAAGATGATCTTCTTTCTTCTTGAAAAACATCCCTCCAATGAGTGGAATCAATGGCTTCTTTTTCTTCTTGTTCTTGAGAGAAGAGTGTCTTTCCAATTTCTCAACTTGAGGTGGAACAACCAGTTGGGCAAGAGATGGAGGGTTGGCAAAAGTCACGTACCTTTTCTTTTGGAACTCGATTCCATGTTGCTTCTCTGGCTTCGATCGCATTTTCCCATCGGGTTTCGTCGAATCTTCCATAATCTTTACGTCTTCTGTCTCGGATTCAGTCGTTTGTTTTTCGAGTTTCTTTTGTTTTAACGTTCGAAGCTCTAGCTTTGTTGTTTCGAGCTCTTCTTGTAGAGAAGAGATACAATGTGCCATCACCATACTTTCTTCCTTGGCCTTTTCTAGGCTTTGTTTTGTTTCCTCTAATTCAGCTGTTATGCTTCCCAACCGAGAGAGTCCATGCCCATTTTCACTTCCACCTCCACCGTTCATCTGTAAATATTGGCAAGCCTGAGAAAAAAATAGAGACAAAGAAGACATGAACAAATATAGAGTCCTTTAGGGTTTAGTGGTGGAACATAATTGAACTGTGAATTTCAATCCAATTTGATTTTTTAGTTCATGTAGTCCGACTCTGAACTTATATATTTTAATGACATTTAATTTTAGTTTTACTTTTTGTTTTTACGGTTCGGTTTTTTCTATGACCCGGTCGGTTCTGATCCTCATTTTTTTGAATATGTGAGTGACCCATTTTGTTTTGTTCGAGACTAAAATCGGACTAAGCCAACCGTGCCCAACTTATACAAATCTGCAAGAATAGCCTCATTATTAGTTGTAAACTTAACTAACATTTTTAAATGTTATAATTCTGAGAGTGAAGTCCAATTAAGCATCAATTGGCTAAAAAGGTCGGACCTTGAATTCCTTAATGAAGCTTCCTGTAGTTGGTTTAGTGTAATTCTAATGATTTATTCTTTTTTTGGTGACTTTATTCCATTCCATGTGGCACAAAAGACTCCAAAGATCTGCCATATTCTTTTCTCTAGTCCATTTTCAAAAGCTTTAAAAAGCTAAGTCTCCCTCCTGGTCCGAGTACGATAACGTCCACTTTGAACCAAAACCATTATAGATTTATTCTTGAATTTTATATCAAAATACGACTTAATAGTAAAAATAAGAACTTTACTTGTGTATTTTTTTGCCCTATTAATTCTAAATGAAGGGTTAGATGATTTGGTATAATTCGGGTTGGGTCGTCCCTCCGTTCTATCTTGGATCCTTTTTAGGATGGCGATGTTATCACATTTTTCAAACTATATGGACTTTTACAATTTTACATAAATTTTGTTTCATATAACCATCCAAATATGCTACATGAACATCATGCATCCTAAATGTGTTAGATTGTGTAAAAAACTCGAGGTTTTTCTTCTCGTGTCAAAGCGTGTTGGATGAGTGACGGTTTCTAAGACGGACAAGCCGACGAAAATAGAATATATGCGTATTTGAAATATTTATCTAGGTTAAACTATATTTGAATCATACATTGTTTAAGTGTTCAAGAGAGTGGAAAAAAAAATCAAATTGATGAATTAAGAAGTTAATTACCTGTTTAAGCTTGTTAGGATAGAGTTCTCCGGCTAGAACTTTTTCGCCGAACAAGGAGACAGCCTCTTTGACTGACCGGAAGGGTGCCCTTGTATCAATCTCTGATCTTCTGACCATTAACGTTCCATCTTCACCCTCCATATAAGCTCAACTCTCCCTTCACTTGAGATTGATAGAGCAATCAAAACAATCCTTGTCCTTTTTATTCTTGATAGAGAGAGAGAGAGAGAGAGAGAGAGAGAGAGAGAGAGAGAGAGAGAGGGCTTCGTTTCTTGGCTTCCACTTCACTGGAATTCTGTAATATAAGAAAGTGGAAAATGGTGGGTAGAGAGAGAGAGAGAACTTTAGTTGTATTTGGCAAAAGATCGGGACTGTTCACCTTATTCACACATCAATTATTTATCTCTGTGGGTTTATTATTCACATATCAATTATTTCTAAATTGTCAACAGTCTGGTTAGAGAGAGAGAGAGAGAGGAGAGAGAGAGAGAACAACATTCTTTCTTATTTCTTACTTCTGGCATCTAACTGCAGAACTCAACCTTCTTTAAAAGCATAATAATTCTCTTTTTTGGGACATAGAAAATATGCTTATGATTTGGATTAAAACCCTTCATTGAAACACCTCGCCTAGCAAGCCATCATTTTGTTCTTGCATTTTCATCAAAATAAACTAGGCATTGTTCTTGAGGCTCGTAGTCTTCTAGATCGATACAATTGATAATGTATGTGTTCTCTCGGATCATGAATCGAACATGTCGTATAACTTAGACTCTCTTTTAAAACTACTAGTTATTTTATCTTATTTTGTTTACATACGTTACAAAATACATAGCCAACAAAATATATTAGATTTTAATGTGATTAATCATGGCTCTCGTAATACCAATCGTACATATAAACAACTCCATGATGCATGATTTGAGCGTCTATTTTATTTTATGCTTACAGTTAATTAATCTTCTTAATAACCTCTTTACGTTTCCAATTTAACATGCGATCCCACCTTATTGGTTACCACATTTTATTGTATGATATCATAGATAAAGTCCTTATAAGACTTTTCGCCTCACTAAAAATTCTCAAATTCTCACTCGTCTTTTACAACTTCAAAATTATATAAATTGAGCTACAAAACTCTAAATCATAGAAAATCATTTTCTTCATTAAAACGTCTAATTTAACATCCTAAAGTTTCATGAAATTCCATGCTCGTTTACCTATTTAATCGTACCAAAATATTCAAACCATTCATGAGAAATAATTTATAATTCTAACTCTTTTTATGTATAATCCATTAATTTCACTTATAATCATGCATATGTGCTACCCTTAAATTCACATGTCTCAATTACATCATTCAAAAAATGTCGTGAGCAAATTTCAAATCATTACAACATGGTTATGCTAACATACTTGAGCCTTTTGCAGGGACAATATACGTGCATTGTGCGATAGTAGTTATGCATCATTCTTGATTCCACGAGCATTTATTTTATACTATGATTTTAGAGATGCATATTTTCTTTGACTTACTAACCATTGGCTTCGTCTTACAAATACGAGGATCTAAAGGACAAGTTAGTCACGTAGATTCGTCAATCAGTTATATTTTGCTCATCCTTTTAGGCACAACTTTAGGATTCTATATTGCATAGTTATCGTACGAGAGATGGATCCTACACCTGTGATATCGTACTCTCGTAACGTACTCACGCTGAGACTGCTTTTCGATAAGGAAATATGGTACTCTGCCTCACGACCTCGGTAGTCTCCCTGACTTGACGAGTTGTCACGATTGCCTTATAGGTCCTTGAGAAATTACAATAAAAACATTATAGGTTTTTTTATTGTAAATCTAAGGCTACTAAGAGCATAGGGTATTTAGGTAGTGCATATTTGTACCCTAGAGAAGCCTTTGTAGTCAACCAATAAGATTCCAAATAGGTCCTCAACTTAGTCATGGGTTTGACGTAGATCTATGTGGGCCGGAGTTGACAATTGCATGGGCCGAGGTGCATTTTAGCAATCGTCCCAGGGATTTTAAATCACGCCAAAACTCGACCGTTGATTTTCAACGGTCTTATTCTGCTTTTGCTTTGGAAAAATTCAACGACGCTTCTGATTCTTCTTCTGATTTTTCTTCTTCTGATTCTTCTACTGATTCTGCTGCAATGGAAACGCACAAGAGTACGCGACCCTCTTCTGAACGGAAAAAATGGGGAAAAATCTTCAATTCTATGGTACAGATGCTACAGATGCAACAAACACAGCTCGAAACCCTAGTTAAAGAGCGAAAAATTCTCGAAGATCTCGTTAAAATGCAACAAGATCGATGGGTCTCCGATACTCGTCTCTATGAAAATAAGATCTCACAGGTGAAGTTTTTTTTTTTTTGTTTTTTTCGTTCAGGCTATTCTTTGACTGAGGCTGTGACATTAGGGGTTTTCTTTAGATCTAGGGTTTATAGTTTTTAACGAATTGCGAGGGAAATTCTCTTTCGTTGTGCAGATGAAGGGTGATATGTTAGCGCAAGAAATGGACCGCTCATTTGATGCGTCAAAATTCAATTTTGTTATGGGATTGAAGGATGGAGACAGTCAGCTCAGTCGATTGAGGCATGGTTCGTATTCTTTTTTATGCCCTTCTATTACCTTCTACTTTTGGAAGAGAAAAGAGACAAGAGAATGGAGCCTTGTCTGCGTTCTCTTTCACTAACATTTATTTGATTTGAGTTTCCCTACTCTGTTAGACTTTTTAACCTTTCACTCTGATATTTTTGTTAGAAACTAGAAGATAGGATCCAGAACATAGATAAATACATATTCACAACTAGATGGAATTACCCTAAAAATTGCTTCATTAATTACAGTTTCCCTGCAATTGGGAATGATTTCATTGGATACTTGGTTCTGGTGGCCATAATTCCTGACGTTAAAGGTTATGGGAAAATGAAAATTCTTGTTTTTTGGGCTTTTTATTGCTTTTTTTTAGATGGAATAGTTTAAATGTTAAATGTTATTAGATGTTTCATTATGAATGGTTTTGATTCAAGTATGCTGAAGGACTATTATCTTTTCCGAGCAGAACTTACAGACAGTGAATTGGAAGATTTTAAAGCAATTTTTGACGTCCTTTGTGAAAAATGCTCCGCTCTATCTGTAAGTTCCATAAATCTTGTCAAAATTATTTGTTAGAATGTCTTGTGGTTCACATCAATTTGGATGTTTGCAGGATAATCATTCAAGAAACCCACTACAAACTTCTAAGTCAATTGAAGGAGAATTAAGGATGTTACGGCAAGCCTATGAAAAGCTAAAATCTGAGAAGGATTCCGAGGTGTCTGCCCTCGTGATGGAAAAGAAGTTTGTATGGAACCAATACAACATCATGGAGGAGGATTATACGAGTAAACTAAGGAGCAAAAATTCAGACGTCGAACGAGCAAATTTGACGATTGAAAAACTTCTCGGGAGTTTAGAAGAGCTGCAAAAGTCTAATCACGGGAAGGACGATAGTATTAGTGCATTAAAAAGTGAAATGGGAAAGAGGGATACTGAAAAAAACAAGTTGAAGGAAGAAACACGTCGACTCTATAACGAGCTGGAATTGCTAAGAAAGTCGAAGACTGTTTCGACTTCGCCAGTTTTGAAACGTTGCAACTCAAACGACGAAAACTCTGTTTTGGTGGGAGGCAAGACTAATATCATGGTGAAGAAAGATGCATCATCAACAGAAATTTCTCATCCTACGACGAACAGTAAAACGGTAATCATCGATCTTTCTTCCTCTCTCCATCATGTTCTTCCTTCGATTCTACTTTTTACCCGCGTAAATAAGTGGATAATTGTTAATTATCAGGGAAGCAGCAGAAGTTCAAAGAGGAATAAAAAAGAAGTCATTGCCATTTTAGATTCCCCGAAATTATTCTCATCGAGCATTAAAATTCCGAAGCTGAAATCTACTTTTCACAGGTAAGTTGTTTAACATAATCTTAGAAGAATTGTTGGAGTTGTATATCTCCAAACTCACTTTGGTCTTATCTATTTTGTTTTCTATGCCTCATGTAAAGATTGAATCTTGTGTTCAAATAGAAATCATTGTAACTTGTATTTTGAGAAGAGTTACTGTTTGGAAAGCAATAAAAGTTGTAAGCTTTGTTCAAAATAAGCCAAATAACTGCTAAATTAGGAGGTTCTATGATTATTGGATATAATTTTAAGAGTAATGTTTATGGAAATTTTGAATTATATTCATTTATTCAATTGAAAATATATTACTAATATTTTACATGAAAATAAATAATTAACTTTGTATTTTTTTTATCATTTATAAAAAAAAATATTAAGATCGTAAAATTAATAAAAAGCTATAACATGTTATGAATAGTTCCATGTAATTTTCTTAATTATATTTTTAAAACTAATTAGTTTCTAGCTAATTATAATAGTTTTCTTATTGAAATTTTGAATTTTAATTCCACAATTTATTATCAATCCTCTTACAAATTCGTCCTCTTCAATCCCCTCTCTCTCTCTCTCTCTCTCTCTCTCTCTACATATATATATATATGTATGTATGTATATATGTATGTATGTATGTAACACCCGGCATTTTTTTTATGTAATTATTCTCTGAACAATTAAGCGGAGTTACTCTGATGTTAATGCAACGACTATTTTTAATGAAATTGTCGACGTGTTTAATTGACTGAGGGTGATTCGTAAAACCGATTCGACGAACTAAATAGTAAATTTAGTTGAAAACCAATAGTTAGAAATGCATGGTGGGGTAAAATGGGAAGCCAATTAAGGTTGGTGGGAGGAAGCCAATGGGTGATTGACATTTGGCAAACTTGTGGAAGAAGTCATACCTTCTTCTTCCCTTCTCTTCCCCTCTACGTAAAACACTTTGCATTTTCTTCTTCTCCTCTCTGTTTTTTCTCTTCCAGGCGATTTCGATATTTCCAAAACTTCCTTTCTCCTGTTTCCTCCAGTTACAGGTAATCTTCTACGAAAGTTAAAGAGTTTAGGTTAAACGTTAGTTTTTTTTTTTTTTGAAGTTTAGGTTAATATCCGATTTTGCGTACTCTAGGTTCACGAACCACGGTTGTCGTGTGTGCAAAACTTACTGCATTTCGGACAACAGGTAAATTCATGCATATAAGTTGGCCCTTAAGGCCCTACAGCAAGGAGACACTAGATTTTGGTTCGGGTAGTTAGGTCGTAGGTTATGCTTTAAGTTAAACGTGTTCTTTGTGTTCTGTTTCCCTTAGTTTTTATTCTGTCACCTGTATATGTTGAGTTTAAGCATCATATCTGTTCATGCATTCACGTTTTCTGGAAAACCCTGTAAATGTTTTTAGCACCGGATTTGAAGTTAAGAAAGATAAAACCTGTAATGAAATGTATGGTTAAGTGGTGACGAGGACTGACATCCTGTCATGTACTCCTGTTATGTCCTGTTGTGGCATGTACTCTTGTTGCGCCAGCTCTTCTTCCCACTTATACCTTGCTGTCCAGTGAACAGTAATGTAAAGTAATGTGATGTTCACGTATTTGAAAATGTTCATGCACAGCATACGCATCACTGCATTTCATGTTCTTACTGAGCTCTAGGCTCATAGTTGAACTCCCTGTTATAGGTATGGATCCTCCAGATGAGGACTTTGTGCCTCAAGCTGATGAGTTGGGGAGGTTGGCAGGATTGAGCTCATGAGGTTTGGTTGCTGCAGTCAGACGTATTTCTGTCATGAGGTCTAAGTTTTAAATTGAATTTCATGTCTGGAAACTCTGTTAGGATTTTGGTGTTTTCGTTTTAAAACCCTGTTGGGAACTCTATTGGGATTTTTGTAATGTATAGGTTTTGGTGTTCAAGTTTTTAAACCTCTGTAATTGACAGTTGAATGCATGTTTTGATTTATTCTGAAACTGCTTGGAGTTCTCCTATTTTAGGTCGAGCATGGATTATCTCGAGTTTTAGAGCTATCCATGCAGTTTGGTTTCTTGCACTTCTGTCATGTTTTCCAACTTCTGTCTTGTTTTTATGTATGTTTTAAAATTGTGTTTTGAATCAGGTTTTTGTGAAATTTGTAATTCTTATGTCTTCTGTTTCCGTGCTTTCTGTTTTAATGTCTCCCTGTTAAATATCGCCCATTTTGTCTGTAAAAGAGTTGTTTATTTTGTTCTGTAAACAGTCGTCCATTTCACCTCCAGTTTTGGTTGTTTATTTTGCCTTCAGTTTTCTGTCTTTTATTTGGCTAAGCGTTATCGTCCAAGGTTATCGTCCATGATAACGTCGCCGAGAGTCTGTCTGTTATTTTAAAAGTCCAAGGTCTGCCTTTTATTTTAAATGTTCACGTTGCCTTTGAAAATAGTTGTCCACGCCTTCAGTAAAACAGTTGTCATTCTCTTCTGTAAAACTGTCGTCCACGTCCATTCTGCCTTCAAAATAATGGTCTATTTTGGCTTCGGTTTCTGTCTTTCATTCGGCTATGTGTTATCGTCCACGATAACTTCACCGAGAGTCTTCATGTTATTTTAAAAGTCAAAAGTCTGTTTTTGATTTTAAACGTCCACAGACTTCTATATCCACTGTTTTTGTCTTTTAGTGCAAACGTCCACGGACTCCTGCGTCCATTATTTTTGTCTTTTAGTGCAAACGTCCACGGACTCCTGCGTCCATTATTTTAGTCTTTTATTGTAAACGTCCACGGACTCCTGTGTCCACTGTTTTTGTCTCTATTATTATTTTAAAAGTCCACAGCCCCGAATGTCCACGACTACTGTAGCCTTCCACAGTATATCTTCCAGTTTACGTTTTTTTCCCACTTTTATTTCCTGTTTTATTTTGTTTATCCCCCCCCCCCCCAAGTCGTCTATTTATGTTTCTTGTTTTTCCTATCTTCTTCTGTTACTTATTTCTGTAACCCAGTTCTATATTATCTCTCAGTCTTCAATTCCAGGAAGGGTTTTTCTATGTTTCTTCCTGTTGTCTTCGGTCTTCTATCACTGTAGTTCAAATTTTAATACGTCTTCTGATTTCTTGTATCTCGATTCTGAATTATGTTAAAGTTTAAAAGTAAAGTTCAAAAAAAAAAAATGTCGTGTTTTAAAATGTCCGGAGTGAGGGCTTGGCTCTCGAATCCCGATCAGGACAGGGTTTCGGGCTGTCACAGAAATAGTATCAGAGAGAAATCAGGTTTTAAAAGCGATTCTGTAAACTGTCTGACTGCGCAATCCGCCACGTGAGATCGCTCCACCAACTGTAAGTGTTTAAGTTTCTGTACACGTTCTGTTTATTAAGTTGAGTTCGTTAATATGTATAGGACTTTCTAGAATGGTGAGAGGGAATCAAGGTGATGCAAATGACAGAGGCGACACCCTCGATCGTTTAACTGAGCTGGTCGGCGTTCAGTCATGTATGATGGAACGCATGATGGCCGATAATGGGAACGACCATGCAAACGCTTCACGTGACTCTGGTGGGGAGAGATTCCGGCGACTTCAGCCGCCTGTTTTTGATGGATTATCAACATATCCTAGTCACGCCGAGGAATGGATCTGGGCGATAGAGAAAATGTTAAACTATGCCGAAGTGGAGGAGAACAATAAAGTGATATGTGCCTCGTTCTATCTCACCAAAAATGCTGGATTCTGGTGGGACACGGTGCAGTCTACTATCGTAGCATTGAGCTGGGAAGGATTCAAAAAATTTTTTACGAGAAATACTTTGATCGCAGCGTGAGGAAGGAGAAGATGATCGAGTTTGCTCGACTCCGGCAATTTGGTTCAGTGGCCGAGTATGTTCAGAGGTTTGAGTCGCTATCCCGCTATGCACCTCATTTGGTGGCCACTGACGAAAACAAGGTGCACCAATTTATTCAGGGTTTGAAGCTGGACCTCTTACGGGGGATTACATACGGGGGATTTGACGAGGCCCCGTATACGAAGGTAATGGCCAGGGCTTATCAGTTGGAAGCCTTAGAGGCGAAGTCTCAGAGATATAGAGATACATCAAAGAGAATCTTGCGTGATGCCCCTCTACAGCAACAACAACAAAGGGGTCAGTTTGGGCAACCACAACAGCAACAGAACAGAGGTATTAAGAGACCTAATGAAGTTGCCATTTATCAGGACAAGGGGAAAAGACCTATGTGAGCTCCTCAGCTTCCTGTATGCCCACGTTCCCAGAGAAATCATATGGGGGAGTGTAGACTCTTTACTGGCCGATGCTTTCGATGTGACAAGGAGGGCCACCAAGTCCGGGGTTGTTCGGTGCCTGACACGAGGCTGAATCGTGCCGTGCCAAGAGTGTTTGCTATGATAGAGGAAGATGATGACACCTAGCACACGGCGATCACAGGTACGATATTAATCTGTGATGCACCTGCATATACTTTGTTAGACACGGGGGCCACACATTCGTTTGTGGCAATAGACTTTGTGGGAAGAGAGAACTTACGTATAGTGCCGTCAGATCAACCCTACAGTGTCATGCTACCATCCGGAGAGTTTATGCACTCCGAGCAGGCAGTGCAGGGTGATATAGTGTCAGTTGGAGACCAGAAGTTGTATGCCAACCTTATCGTCATCAGTATGAAAAGATACAAAGTAATTCTGGGGATGGACTGGCTGTTTCGACATCAGGCCACCATTAAATGCAGGTCCGGGCTCGTGTCTTTTTAGCGCCCGAACGAGGTAGAGTTCTCCTATCAGGCAATACCAAAGAAATACCGTATGCCTGTTATATCTTCCTTAAAAGCTCAACAGCTGATGAGGTCGGGATGCGTCGGATTTCTTGCCCACGTAGTAAATGTTCAAAGGCAAGGTGAGGTGGAACTCTAAAGTATTCCGGTAGTACGAGACTTCTCAGAGGTTTTCTTAGATGACTTACCGGGATTGCCACCTGATCGTGAAATCGAATTTGAGATTGATATATATCCTGGTACTGAACCAGTATCGAAGAATCCGTACCGTATGGCGCCAATAGAGTTGAGGGAGTTGAAGGCTCAGCTAAAAGAATTGGTGGACAAGGGCTTTGTGAGCCCTAGTTTCTCTCCGTGGGGTTCTCCCGTCTTATTTGTTAAAAAGAAGGATGGGTCCCTATGTATGTGTATTGACTACCGTGAGCTAAACAAGTTGACTATCAAGAATAAGTACCCGTTACCGAGGATCAACGATTTATTTGACCAACTACAAGGGGCTCGGGTATTCTCGAAGATCGATTTGCACTCCGGTTATTACCAGTTGAAGGTCAGGGCTGATGATATTCCAAAGACCGCCTTCAAGACCCGATACGGGCACTATGAGTTCTTAGTGATGTCGTTCGGGTTGACTAATGCCCCGGCAGCATTTATGGACTTGATGAACAGGATATTCTAGGATTTCTTGGATAAATTTGTAATCGTCTTCATCGACGACATCCTAGTTTATTCCAGGAGTGAGGCCGAGCACGAGGAGCACTTGGCAATTGTGCTATCAACTCTGAAACAATACCAATTATACGCCAAACTGTCAAAGTGCGAATTCTGGTTGAGCAGGATCAATTTCCTAGGCCACGTGGTGTCTGCAGAAAGAGTTTCGGTGGATCCGGCCAAGATTCAGGCTGTGAAAGAGTGGCCGAGACCGAGAAATGCCAGTGAGGCACGGAGTTTTGTCGGGCTAGCTGGTTACTACAGAAAGTTTATCAAGGGATTTTCTGTGATAGCGACACCTATGACCAGCTTAACGAGGAAAGACATTAAGTTCAAGTGGTCTGAAACATGTGAGGTGAGTTTTCAGTCACTTAAACAGAAGTTGACCACTGCTCCTCTGTTAGTATTGCCTGTTGAAGACGGCAAATTCAGCGTATACTGTGATGCATCCAAGGTCGGCTTGGGATGTGTGTTAATGCAAGAAGGGAAAGTAGTAGCATACGCATCTAGACAATTGAAGAGCCATGGGAAAAACTACCCTACACATGACCTCGAGTTAGCGGCGGTTGTGTTTGCGCTGAAAGTATGGAGACACCACTTGTATGGGTAATCATGTGAGGTGTTTTCTGATCACAAGAGCCTGAAGTACATATTTACCCAGAAAGAGCTGAACATGAGATAAAGACGGTGGCTATAATTTGTGAAAGATTACGATATCGAGATTAAATATCATCCCGGTAAAGCTAATGTGGTAGCCGATGCACTGAGCAGGATGCCAGCTACTATGCAACCGGTTGTGTCGGCCGTATCAATGCCTTTAAGGACAGAGATACAGAAGTTCGATATGGAGATAGTTTCTGGGCTATCGGCCATACTAGATAACTTGACACTACGGCCCACCATCCTGGAGCGAATTAAAGAAGCCCAGAAAACCAATTCAAAAGAGATGGCTGATATAGTAAGCAAGTTACCTATGGCCTCTTCCGATTTCAGTTATTCGGGAGATGGTATTCTGAAGTTCAAAGATAGGTGGTATATTCCGAGAGACGAAGAGCTGCGAAGGGACATTTTATTTGAAGCCCACTCGTCTTCTTTTTCTATGCATCCTGGAAGCACGAAGATGTATCAGGACTTGAAACTTAACTTCTGGTGGCCGAATATGAAGAATAAAGTGGCCAAGTACGTGGAGTCTTGCATGATATGTCAACAAGTCAAAGCTGAACATCAACGACCAAGTGGAACACTTCAGCCTCTTCCGATTCCCGAATGGAAGTGGGAGAACATAACGATGGATTTTGTTGTCGGCCTTCCAAGGACAGCAAAGGGCCATAATAGCATTTGGGTCATAGTGGACAGATTGACAAAGTCGGTTTATTTTCTGCCTGTAAAGACGACGTATTCCATGGATCAGTACGCAGAGCTGTATATTAATGAAATTATTAAGCTGCATGGCATTCCTGTATCGATCGTCTCAGACAGAGATCCCAGATTCACTTCCAGGTTTTGGAAAAGTTTGCAGAACTCCTTGGGTACAAAGTTAAATTTCAACATTGCATTTCATCCACAAACTGACGGACAATCCGAGAGAACGATTCAGATACTGGAAGATATGCTAAGGTCGTGCGTGCTGGAGTTTCATGCTCCTTGGAGTAGATATTTGCCACTTGTGGAGTTCGCTTACAATAATAGCTACCAGGCTACGATCGGTATGACACCATATGAAGCTCTCTATGGTAGGAAGTGCAGATCTCCATTATGTTGGGATGAAGTTGGAGAATCCAGACTCGTCGGCCCCGAATTATTACAAAAGATGTCTGGGGTAGTAGTTGCTATCAAACAAAGAATCCAAACTGCACAGAGTCGGCAGAAAAGCTATGCAGACCATCGGAGAAGAGACTTGGAGTTCGCTGAAGGTGACGAAGTATTCCTAAAGGTGTCGCCTTTCAAGGGCGTGGTCGACATTTCTCTGTTTTTCGTTCTATGGATCAAACCCACTTCCCGAAAGCATTTATTTTATCGGGAGGGAATGTGGCGGAGAGAAAATTAAACGGAAGAGATTCGATTATTTGTTTAGCTGTGAGAAACCAATCAATTGCTCAACCGAGTCAGAAAATTCAAGGGAAAATTAGAACGAGAAAACCATTATTAAGTGAGGGAAGAGATGAGGATGAAAGATTTGGAGATATATGCCCAGGTTGTGGATTTTTTCTGCAAAATAAGGATTCAAACCTTCCTGGATATTTTCAGAAAAGAAAGGTTGAATTGGAAGAACTCTCAGAGAATGAAGAAGATGGAGAAGGAGATATTGAGGCTTTCGAGAAAGTTAATGAGGATGAAGATGAATTTACAGATGAGGATGAACTAGGTAGTGATGATGAGTGAGCATGAAGAAAGTGATTTAGAAGAGGGTCCATTGAAAATGGATGATGAATTTGAGTGGGATTCTGATGAATGGGAAGCTAAACTGATGGAGGAAGAAAAGTTCGACCCAGAATTAGCCGGGTTTTCTGTGACAGCCCGAGACCCGATCGGGGTCCGAGAGCCATGACACCGGACATTTTATAAAAATGTGGACTATATTTTTTTTTAACTTTACTTTTAAAAGTTTAACAGAAAACAGAATCGAAGACAGCAAACCTATTAATATTTCGGCTCTTAAAACTTTACGGAGAGAGAAAACTTTCTCTGTAAATGAAACTGGAAAACATATTAGAAGTCGGACTTCAGAAATAAATGGCAGGAATAAAACAGAAAACAGGAGGCAGGGAGAAATGGAAACGGTAAACATAAATAATTTGGACGTGAAAACAGGAAGTCATAAAACAGAAATAGACGATTGAAACAGAAGAAAATACAGGGAGAACAGTAAAAGACAAACACAGTGGACACAGGAGTCCGTGGACATTTGCGCTAAAAGACAAACACAGTGGACACAGGAGTCCGTGGACATTTGCGCTAAAAGACAAACACAGTGGACACAGGAGTCCGTGGACATTTGCGCTAAAAGACAAACACAGTGGACACAGGAGTCCGTGGACATTTGCGCTAAAAGACAAACACAGTGGACACAGGAGTCCGTGGACATTTGCGCTAAAAGACAAACACAGTGGACACAGGAGTCCGTGGACATTTGCGCTAAAAGACAAACACAGTGGACACAGGAGTCCGTGGACATTTGCGCTAAAAGACAAACACAGTGGACACAGGAGTCCGTGGACATTTGCGCTAAAAGACAAACACAGTGGACACAGGAGTCCGTGGACATTTGCGCTAAAAGACAAACACAGTGGACACAGGAGTCCGTGGACATTTGCGCTAAAAGACAAACACAGTGGACACAGGAGTCCGTGGACATTTGCGCTAAAAGACAAACACAGTGGACACAGGAGTCCGTGGACATTTGCGCTAAAAGACAAACACAGTGGACACAGGAGTCCGTGGACATTTGCGCTAAAAGACAAACACAGTGGACACAGGAGTCCGTGGACATTTGCGCTAAAAGACAAACACAGTGGACACAGGAGTCCGTGGACATTTGCGCTAAAAGACAAACACAGTGGACACAGGAGTCCGTGGACATTTGCGCTAAAAGACAAACACAGTGGACACAGGAGTCCGTGGACATTTGCGCTAAAAGACAAACACAGTGGACACAGGAGTCCGTGGACATTTGCGCTAAAAGACAAACACAGTGGACACAGGAGTCCGTGGACATTTGCGCTAAAAGACAAACACAGTGGACACAGGAGTCCGTGGACATTTGCGCTAAAAGACAAACACAGTGGACACAGGAGTCCGTGGACATTTGCGCTAAAAGACAAACACAGTGGACACAGGAGTCCGTGGACATTTGCGCTAAAAGACAAACACAGTGGACACAGGAGTCCGTGGACATTTGCGCTAAAAGACAAACACAGTGGACACAGGAGTCCGTGGACATTTGCGCTAAAAGACAAACACAGTGGACACAGGAGTCCGTGGACATTTGCGCTAAAAGACAAACACAGTGGACACAGGAGTCCGTGGACATTTGCGCTAAAAGACAAACACAGTGGACACAGGAGTCCGTGGACATTTGCGCTAAAAGACAAACACAGTGGACACAGGAGTCCGTGGACATTTGCGCTAAAAGACAAACACAGTGGACACAGGAGTCCGTGGACATTTGCGCTAAAAGACAAACACAGTGGACACAGGAGTCCGTGGACATTTGCGCTAAAAGACAAACACAGTGGACACAGGAGTCCGTGGACATTTGCGCTAAAAGACAAACACAGTGGACACAGGAGTCCGTGGACATTTGCGCTAAAAGACAAACACAGTGGACACAGGAGTCCGTGGACATTTGCGCTAAAAGACAAACACAGTAGCTAGACATTTATGCTAAAAGACAAAAAGCAGTAGACTTTTAGACTTAGCCGAATATGTGCAAACCCGAAGGACAGAAACTGAAAAGCAGAGTGGACGTTGAAAGGTAAGAAGGCAGAATGGACGACTGTTTTGAAGAAGGCGTGGACGACTATCTTCAAAGGCAGCTTGGACTTTTAAGAAAAGCAGAAGGCGGGATGGACGATAAAACAGAAGGTAGGATGGACGACTATTTTAACAGAGGGCGTGGACGACTGTTTTACAGAAGAGAATGACAACTATTTTACTGAAGGCAGAAGTGACTGTGGACGACTAACACTTAGCCAAAATAAAAGACAGAAACCGAAGACAAAATAGACAACATTAACTGGAGGCAGTATGGACGATAGAATTGAAAGACAACATTTAACAGAAGAACTTATAAACAGAAGGCACAAAGACAGAAGGCATAAAACTCAACACAGAGTCTGTACACGGTTATTAAATCTCAGAAGCTGTACAGAACTTGACATAAACTTCAAAATATACAACTGTTATAACAAAGGTTTTAAAAATATTTACACAGATCTTAAACATCCCAAAAGCTGTACAGATATAACATACACTTTTAAAACACACCCTCAGGTCCAAACGCGTCTGACTGCCACAACCACCCCGCGAGAGCTCGAACCACCAACCACCTATTCGTCGGTCTGAGGCACAAAATCCTCATCCACGGGTTTAGTACCTACATCAAAGAGTTCAACTATGAGCCTAGAGCTCAGTAAGAACATATCAAAAATAAATGCAGTGATGCATATGCTATGCATGAACTTTTCGGAATACAGTGACATTACAGAACATTACTTTTATCTGTCAGAAAGTGGGGCTTATAGGGGAACAGACGTAACAGAAGTGCACTATCAGGCACTAGTAACTCAGAACAGAACACCAGTCTCCGTCCCACACTTAACCGGTACATTACAGTCAGATTTTCATTCTTTTTAACTTCAAAACCGTGCACAGAAAACTTTTGCATGTCTTTTAGAGAAAACGTGTATGC
The DNA here is from genome assembly GCA_022432975.1 of Begonia masoniana. Taxonomy (NCBI): domain Eukaryota; kingdom Viridiplantae; phylum Streptophyta; class Magnoliopsida; order Cucurbitales; family Begoniaceae; genus Begonia; species Begonia masoniana. The sequence continues at coordinate 4,734,538 of CM039506.1, forward strand.
ATGAACGGTGCCTGAACTTAAACTGGCAGATAACATAAATAAGACAACAGACAACAGAAAATACAGACATCTTAGGATATAACCCTAACTTTTCTACCCAAAACAACCCCGACAGAAGTGAAAACCTAGTACCTCCGTGATGTAGGGCCTTAAGGGCCGAATCTATGCATATGAACTTACCTGTTTTGCTGGAATGTAGCAAGCGTGAACACACAAGCACAGTGGTTCACGAACCTACAGTAAGTAAAATCGGTCATAAACCCTAAACTTCTTAAAATCAGTAAATAGTGTAGTTAAACTTGTTAACTACCGACGAGAATTACCTTAACTAAAGAAAACAGAAGAATGCAGGAGAAACAAAGTGTGTTGCCTGGAAGAGAGAAAACAGAGATGAGCTTCACGTAAGAGTGAAGAGAAGAGAGGAAGAAGAGGAAGAAGACATAGCTTCTTCAACAAGCTGCCACTTGGAATTCATCTATTGGCTTCCTCCCACCAACCTTAATTTCATCCCAATTTACCCCTTCATCCATTTCTAACTAATGGTTTTGTTTACTTATTCATTAGTTTGGTTTTTAACTAAATGGATGTTTTGGTTACACCTTGGTTTAGTTTTCCACTAAACATTCCAACAATTTCACCAAAACATACATTATATCAACATAAACCTAATCCCGTTCGACAATTTGAGGGATAATTTTCCGGCCGAAAATGTCGGGTGTTACATTTTCTCCTCCAGGACTGGGGTATGGAAACATAACGGAGGAGTCGTTGAAGAAGGCGAGAAAGAAAGTATCAAAATCGGAAAAGAAGAGGATACTCAGAGAGTCCCAGAAAGAGAAAGAAGAAGTCACAGTTTGTGCTCGATGCCATTCGTTCAGAAATTACGGTCAGGTGAAGAACCAAACTGCAGAAAATTTAATGCCCGATTTTGATTTCGATCGATTGATAGTTTCCAGATTGATGAAAGAAGCAGAAGTAGAGCGCTGGCAGAGAAGGCAAGAAGAGTCGTGTCAGCAAATGGGTCATCGTCTTCCAATATGAACGACTTGATCAAATGTTTAAAAAATTCCTCAGAATTCTGAAGCTCTTTGTAATACTTCATCAACCACTAGTTACTCCACCACTCACAGCTTTTAACATTTCGTAAACCTTCTTGTCATTTTTAGGAAAAAAAGAATCGAGTAGAGCTCCGTTGAATTGGGAAATGAGTTTGCTGGAAAAACACATTTTTGAAGGTTCTAATCGTTTTAATGGCTATTATTGCAGAAACTCAGTTCTGGAGCAGGGGCATTTTGGGAAGAAAAGATGAACACGTGCAAAAAACGTGATTTTTTAACAGAAAATGTGACGGTAGGGGCCATATTGCATAACAAGGTGATCCCATTGGCGAAGGTCTTATAGCGCAACCATAACGTGGAGGAAGCCACTTGGGAATGCGACATGTTGTAAAAGACAGATGTCCTGAACTAGATGTCTAAGCAAATTTTGGGGACCAAAATTCTTTTAAGGTGGGTGGAATGTAACACCCAACATTTTTGGCCGGAAAATTATCCCTCGAATTACCGAACGGGATTAGGTTTATATTAATATAATGAATGTTTTGGTGAAATTTGTTGGAATGTTTAGTGGAAAACCAAACTAAGGTGTAACCAAAACAAATCATTTAGTTAAAAACCAGTGGAGGGGCAATTTAGGTAAAAATTAAGATAGGTGGGAGGAAGTCAATGGATGTTTGACAAGTGTTCAACTTGTTAAAGAAGCCATCCCTCCTTTCTTTCTCTTCCTCCTACGCGAAACCCTCCATTCATTGTTCTCTTTCTCTCTGCTTTTAGTTTCTTCTCCAGGCAACAGAACTCCTTTCCTCCGTTTCTTCCATTTTCTTCGATCAAGGTTTGAGGCTCACAGAGGTAACACGAACAAAGCTGCAACTCACGGACCACATGTAAGTTCATATCCGTAGGTTGGCCCTTAAGGCCCTACATCACGAAGGTACTAGGTTTTTTTTTTTTTTTTTTAATTTTTGTCGGGTTGTTTCGGGTAGAAAAGTTAGAGTTACGTTCTGAGTTATCTGTTTTTTCCTTATGTTCTGGTGTTTTATTCCTGTTATCTGCCGTTTTAAGTTTAAGCACTATAAATGCTCATGCATACACGATTTTCCCGAAAGACATGCAAAAGTTTTCTGTGCACAAGATTTGAAGTTAAGAAAGTTAAAATGTATATGTAAAGTACAGTTAAGTGTGGGACGGGGACTGGCATCCTGTTCTTGTCCTTCTCTGGGACTCATGTAAAATTATCCCTGCCAAGGATACCCTGTACCTTGTCCTTCCCTGGGACCGGGCAAAATTACTAACCAGTGTCATGTCCTGTTATGTTAAGTATGTATGTGCGCCAGTTCCTCTATAAGCCCCACTTATACCTTCCAGTCCAGTGAAATGTAATGTAATGTTCATGTATTTGAAAATGTTCATGCATAGCATATGCATCAATGCATTATTATATGTTCTTACTGAGCTCTAGGCTCATAGTTGAACTCTCTGTTGTAGGTATGAATCCTCCAGATGAGGACTTTGTGCCTCAAGCCGATGAGTATAGGAGGTTGGCGGACCGAGCTCATGGTGATTGGTTGTTGTAGCCAGACAAATGTTATCCCTGTGAGAATTGTATTTTGAAAGTTATTTCAAGTCTTGTATAGCTTTTGAAATTTTAAAACCGATGTATAGAGTTTGCGTTTTTGTCTTAAAACTTCTGTTTTGGTGAATTTTTGGAAACATATGTCAAGTTCTGCACAGCCTCTGTGATTTTAAACGTTGTATTAAATATGTCGATGTATTTAAAACCTCTGTAATTGACAGTTGAATTTATGTTCTGGAATTGTTGGAAATCTTCTCTTTTAGGTTGTGCATGGACTATCTCGAGTTTTAGAGCTATCCATGCAGTCTGATTTCTTGCACTTCTGTCATGTTTTCTAACTTTTGTCATGTTTTTATGCATGTTTTAAAACTGTGCTTTGAATCGGGTTTTGTGAAATTTGTAATTCTTATGCCTTCTGTTTTCATGCTTTCTGTTTTTAATGTCTCCCTGTTAAATATCGTCCATTTTGTCTGTAAAGAGTTGTTTACAGACAACTCTTTTGTCTGTACTTTACGTTCTGAGTTATCTGTTTTTTCCTTATGTTCTGGTGTTTTATTCCTGTTATCTGCCGTTTTAAGTTTAAGCACTATAAATGCTCATGCATACACGATTTTCCCGAAAGACATGCAAAAGTTTTCTGTGCACAAGATTTGAAGTTAAGAAAGTTAAAATGTATATGTAAAGTACAGTTAAGTGTGGGACGGGGACTGGCATCCTGTTCTTGTCCTTCTCTGGGACTCATGTAAAATTATCCCTGCCAAGGATACCCTGTACCTTGTCCTTCCCTGGGACCGGGCAAAATTACTAACCAGTGTCATGTCCTGTTATGTTAAGTATGTATGTGCGCCAGTTCCTCTATAAGCCCCACTTATACCTTCCAGTCCAGTGAAATGTAATGTAATGTTCATGTATTTGAAAATGTTCATGCATAGCATATGCATCAATGCATTATTATATGTTCTTACTGAGCTCTAGGCTCATAGTTGAACTCTCTGTTGTAGGTATGAATCCTCCAGATGAGGACTTTGTGCCTCAAGCCGATGAGTATAGGAGGTTGGCGGACCGAGCTCATGGTGATTGGTTGTTGTAGCCAGATAAATGTTATCCCTGTGAGAATTGTATTTTGAAAGTTATTTCAAGTCTTGTATAGCTTTTGAAATTTTAAAACCGATGTATAGAGTTTGCGTTTTTGTCTTAAAACTTCTGTTTTGGTGAATTTTTGGAAACATATGTCAAGTTCTGCACAGCCTCTGTGATTTTAAACGTTGTATTAAATATGTCGATGTATTTAAAACCTCTGTAATTGACAGTTGAATTTATGTTCTGGAATTGTTGGAAATCTTCTCTTTTAGGTTGTGCATGGACTATCTCGAGTTTTAGAGCTATCCATGCAGTCTGATTTCTTGCACTTCTGTCATGTTTTCTAACTTTTGTCATGTTTTTATGCATGTTTTAAAACTGTGCTTTGAATCGGGTTTTGTGAAATTTGTAATTCTTATGCCTTCTGTTTTCATGCTTTCTGTTTTTAATGTCTCCCTGTTAAATATCGTCCATTTTGTCTGTAAAGAGTTGTTTATTTTATTCGGTAAAACAGTCGTCCATGATGTTATGAAAAACAGACATCCATTCTACCCCCAATTTTGGTTGTCCATTTTGCCTTCGGTCTACTGTCTTTTATTTGGCTATGTGTTATCGTCCAAAGTTATCGTCCACGATAACGTCGTCGAGAGTCTGTCTGTTATTTTAAAAGCCCAAGGTCTGCCTGTTATTTTAAACGTCCACGTTGCCTTTGAAAATAGTCGTCCACGCCTTCTGTTTTATGCTTTTCAGTTTCTGTCTTTCGATTTTTTAAGTATTTGGCTAAGTGATAGTCGTCCACGCCTTCAGTAAAACAGTTGTCATTCTCTTCTGTAAAACAGTCGTCCACGTCCATCCTGCCTTCAAAATAATAGTCTATTTTGCCTTCGGTTTCTGTTCTTTTATTCGGCTAAATGTCGTCGTCCAAAGTTATCGTCCACGATAACGTCGCCGAGAGTCAACCTGTTATTTTAAAAGTCCAAAGTCTGTCTCTGATTTTAAACTTCCACGGACTCATGTGTCCAATGTTTTTGTATTTTAGGGCAAACGTCCATGGAGTCTTGTGTCCACTGTTTTTGTCTTTTAGTGTAAACGTCCACAGACTCCTATGTCCACATTTTTTGTCTTTTAGTGCAAACGTCCACGGACTTCTGTGTCCACTGTTTTTGTCTTTTAGTGCAAACGTTCACGAACTCCTGTGTCCACTGTTTTTGTCTTTTAGTTCAAACATCCATGGACTCCTGTGTTCACTGCTTTTGTCTTTTAGTACAAACGTCCACGGACTCCTGCGTCCACTGTTTTAGTCTTTTATTGTAAACGTCCACGGACTCTTGTGTTCACTGTTTTTGTCTTTTAGTGCAAATGTCCACGGACTTCTGCGTCCACTATTTTGGTCTTTTATTATAAACGTCCATGGAGTCATGTGTCCACTGTTTTGTCTCTGTTATTTTTCCACAGCCTCTGTTATTTTAAAAGTCCACAGCCTCTGTTGTTTTTAAATGCCCACGGCTCCATATTGTCCACGGCTTCTGTCATCCACTGTAGCCTTCCACAGTATATCTTCCAGTTTACATTTTTCATTTTTATTTCCTGTTTTATTCAGCTTATTCACTCCAGTCGTCCATCTTTGTTTCATGTTTTTCCTGTCTTCACGTCTTCAGGTTTAAGAGTTGTAAAAGAGGTCAAAATCCCTTGCCATTTTAAACGTCCACAATCTTTATTTCCTGTTCTTTTCTGTTGTGTTCTGTTCATTTGTTCTTTCCTTCTGTTTTTAAAGTCCATTTGACCTGTTGTTTTAAACGTCCAAACTCTGCCTGCTGTTTTAAACGTCCAAAGTCTATTCTTACTTCTGTCTTCCTGTTTTTCTTCTGCCATGTATTTCTGTAATCTGTTTTCAATATGTTTTCACCTTCTGTCTCCTTGTTTTTCTTCTGCTATTAATTTCTGAAGTTCGACTTCTAATATGTTTTCCAGTCTAAATTTCTAGAGGAGGTTTTCCCTGCCTTATGTCTTCTTGGTTTTCTTTTGCCATTTATAACTGTCATCCAGATTTTTTTTATATGTCTTCCTGTCTTCTTCTGTTACTCACCGTAATCTTCCAGTCCTCAAATTTTAGTGAGAGTTCTCTCCGTATAAAGTTTTAAAAGTTAAAAAAAAAATATATGTCACGTTTTAAAATGTCCGGAGTGATGGCTTGGCTCTCGGATCCCGATCGGGATCGGGTCCCGGGCTGTCACATATAAAAAAGGAGTCTATTTAAATAAAATTCATCAAAAAGTTTAAAAATCAAATAAATTATTACAGCAAAAAATTGTCATTCTAACACATAGAAGTGGATTTATAGTCAAATAAAAAAAGATTCTATTTAAAAAAAAATTATCAAAAAGTTTAAAAATCAAATAAAGTATTAGTGTGTGATGCTCTAAAACCCTAAACAAAATTTGGTTTAACAACTAAAAATTGTCATTTTAACACATAGAAGTGGATTTATAGTCAAATAAAAAAAGTGTCTATTTAAACAAAATTTATCAAAAATTTTAAAAATCAAATAAAGTTATAATTGTGTCACGCTCTAAAACGGAAAACCCTAAACTAAATTTGATCTCCATCTGCGTCGGACACGTGTCCAATATCCTACTTATAAGAGGCAAATTCGCCCCGTTCCCAAGCAACGTCCTACTTCCTAGTCTTGAGTCTGGCCTCTGTCCCTTTCTCTCTCTCTCTCTCTCTCCTCAGTCTTGGTTTCTCGCCTCCTGCAAATCGATTTTCTCATCGAAATTGCTTCGTCCTGGATCGAGGAGCCGCAGAAACGTTGGCTCCAATGGCGCCCAAGGCAAGGAAAGGTAGCTCCGATGAATTTTGTGAGAGTCATTATGAGGTTGCTGAAATCTTATCTCAATTCCCGGACCTGGTCGCCAAATTCGAATCTACTCGATTCACTAATGTGTACTGGGGCTGCAAGAGAACAAGAACTCCTAGGCAATCGACACGGCTTACTGCCGCCATGGAAGAAAACGGTCCAATCACTCCGAGCCCTGACACTCCTCTCTGTTTCAGGCCGAACAGACCGGAAGAGAAACTGAAGCACTTCAAGAGAAAGCCCTCTCAGAAAAGAGTAACGCGTTTTGATCAATTTATTTTGAATTCGGCGAAATTTGATGCCCTGTTGTCCCAAAAGCTGCGGTTTTGATTGTGATTTCTTTTGATCTTGCAGAAGAAGAGAGAAGATTTGTCAGCCGAATTAGTCAAACTTAGGCACGGAAAGAGAGTCATTAATGGCGGTAAGTTCTTCACCTTTGGGTTTTCTTGTTCTTTATGTCGTCACCTAAAGCCTGCATTATCGTCTTCCCTAAAAATTTCATCCGTAATTTCTATGTTATCGAAAGAAAAAAAGGTTAATTTAAAAAAAAAAATTATCAAAAAGTTTAAAAATCAAATAAAGTATTAGTGTGTGATGCTCTAAAACCCTAAACAAAATTGGTTTAAACAACTAAAAAAATTGTCATTCTAACACATAGAAGTGGATTTATAGTCAAATAAAAAAAGATTCTATTTAAAAAAAATTATCAAAAAGTTTAAAAATCAAATAAAGTTATGATGGTGTCACGCTCTAAAACGGAAAACCCTAAACTAAATTTGATCTCCATCTGCGTCGGACACGTGTCCAATATCCTACTTATAAGAGGCAAATTCGCCCCGTTTCCAAGCAACGTCCTACTTCCTAGTCTTGAGTCTGGCCTCTGTCCCTTTCTCTCTCTCTCTCTCTCTCCTCAGTCTTGGTTTCTCGCCTCCTGCAAATCGATTTTCTCATCGAAATTGCTTCGTCCTGGATCGAGGAGCCGCAGAAACGTTGGCTCCAATGGCGCCCAAGGCAAGGAAAGGTAGCTCCGATGAATTTTGTGAGAGTCATTATGAGGTTGCTGAAATCTTATCTCAATTCCCGGACCTGGTCGCCAAATTCGAATCTACTCGATTCACTAATGTGTACTGGGGCTGCAAGAGAACAAGAACTCCTAGGCAATCGACACGGCTTACTGCCGCCATGGAAGAAAACGGTCCAATCACTCCGAGCCCTGACACTCCTCTCTGTTTCAGGCCGAACAGACCGGAAGAGAAACTGAAGCACTTCAAGAGAAAGCCCTCTCAGAAAAGAGTAACGCGTTTTGATCAATTTATTTTGAATTCGGCGAAATTTGATGCCCTGTTGTTCCCAAAAGCTGCGGTTTTGATTGTGATTTTCTTTTGATCTTGCAGAAGAAGAGAGAAGATTTGTCAGCCGAATTAGTCAACTTAGGCACGGAAAGAGAGTCATTAATGGCGGTAAGTTCTTCACCTTTGGGTTTTCTTGTTCTTTATGTCTTTCACCTAAAGCCTGCATTATCGTCTTCCCTAAAAATTTCATCCGTAATTTCTATGTTATCGAAAGAAAAAAAGGTTAATTTAAAAAAAAAAAACAATTCACACGTTTCCGGCATTGAAATCTAAACAGGAGTTACTGACATTGAGACTTCAATGTGATGAGTTGAAGGTCATCAATTTAGAACTCAAAGCGAAAGAACGAAAGGTGGGTTTTTAAAACTTCTGCGTCCATAATTGTCTGTTTAAGTTAATGATTCCATCAATGGCTGAGCCACAAGATTAAAGCTTTCATTTTTTTTGTTTCAGTCAAGTGTAGGTGATGAAAAGAAGAAGACCCACGTTGACATCGAGATGAAGAAGAATTCAGCAGCGGAAACATCCAAAATTCTCGAAGATAATCAGACAATCGAACGTCAGCAAGATCATCCACCATCCAATGAGAATCAGACGGCTGAAACATCGGCACAGAAGTCTCACTACCCATCAGGCCAATCAAATGCCTTCCTCGACCTGAACGCGTTGCCGGACGAATATTCCGGGATGGAATCTTGGGCGTGTCCGGGAATAGTAGAAAAGAGCATTAGCAGACTGATGGCCGCCGAAGCAAGACAACAAAGAGTGAAGATACGGAGAGTTAAAGACCCAATTGCCTATAGAAAGCCACAGTGCATCTCCAGGGTGAAATAGCAAGCGATCTTTATTTTTTGATTCGTAATTTTTTAATTTAATTTTATTTTTTAGGATTTTGTAGTTTCATGGGCTTTTTTCTTGCCCATTTTTTGTAAGAGTTCAACACTTGCATCAATATAATAAAAAATCTTAGTTTGCTTACACCAACACAATTCATGGGATCAAAGTTTTACAACGAACATTATCATCTCTTAAATGAAGTCAAGAACTAGGTAGTGGCACAACAACAGAGTCAATAAAAAAGGAAGGAAACTTGAAGCATATTAGAGGTGCAGCATACAAAGTAGAAGGTTGAATTAATTAATTACTCGTAATTTTCTTCTCCTTCCTCGTACTCTGCCTCCTCGTCCTCGACGGTGGCGTCCTGATATTGCTGATACTCGGCAACCAAATCATTCATGTTGCTCTCGGCCTCGGTGAACTCCATCTCGTCCATTCCCTCTCCTGTGTACCAATGCAAAAAAGCTTTGCGCCTAAACATGGCCGTGAATTGCTCGCTAACTCTCCTGAACATTTCCTGAATAGAGGTTGAGTTCCCGATGAAAGTGGACGCCATTTTCAGACCCCTTGGAGGAATATCACACACGCTTGACTTCACATTGTTAGGAATCCACTCCACAAAGTATGATGAATTCTTGTTCTGCACATTGATCATCTGCTCATCCACCTCTTTAGTGCTCATCTTGCCCCTGAACATGGCTGAGGCTGTCAGGTAGCGGCCATGGCGGGGGTCAGCAGCACACATCATGTTCTTCGAGTCCCACATCTGCTGGGTCAGTTCTGGGACGGTGAGAGAGATGTACTGCTGGGACCCACGAGAGGTGAGAGGGGCAAAGCCCACCATGAAGAAGTGCAAACGTGGGAATGGGATCAGATTCACTGCCAATTTTCGCAGGTCGGAGTTCAGCTGACCAGGGAATCTCAGACAACATGTAACACCACTCATGGTTGCAGAGATTAAGTGGTTCAGATCACCAACTGCAAATGAAGATACCATAATGTCGCATCTTAAATTTTGAGGCATTATCTTCACAAAAAATATGAAGGTGGGGTAGGGGGAGTAAAAATAACTAAAGAAAGAATGAGAAAGTCTCACAGCTTGGAGTGCTGAGCTTGAGAGTCCTGAAGCAAATGTCATATAGTGCTTCATTATCAAGCACCATACATTCATCAGCATTCTCTACCAACTGGTGAACTGAGAGAGTGGCATTGTATGGCTCAACAACCGTGTCTGAGACCTTTGGGGAAGGGAAAACCGAGAAAGTAAGCATCATCCTGTCCGGATATTCCTCTCTAACCTTTGATATCAGCAGCGTTCCCATGCCAGAACCCGTGCCCCCTCCAAGCGAATGGCATACCTGAAAGCCTAGGCCACAGACAAGGAACAGAAGTTACTCCTTGTTCCCAGAGTAATATTTAAGAGTGCATAAAATAAAGGAAAACTTCATGATCTCAGATATAAAATGAGATGGAAATTCGGAAACAGCCCACTGTTTGAATACCACAAATTATGTAGTGGTAAAACGGGAAAAAAAAAAACCACGAAAAGTTCATGACTGCATATCTAAAATTAAATGGGAATTCGGAAATACCCTATCTGTTTGAATACCTCAAATTCTGACAGTGGTAAAATGGGAAAAAAAATCCAATAAACGCCTGAGATACTAACTAGAAATTATCATGAGAGACAAACTTAACACAATTATCACTTGCCATGATAATTCCCTATAACAACATAGCTTAGTGATGCAGATCGACTGAAAAATCAGGAGACAGGAAGTATGCAAAATAAACGAAGAGAATAATATAGGTTCAATTCATCTTCCACTGTAAAGTTAATCACTGGTAAATGTTTGTCAAAAATAACAGTGTACACGTATAATGTGATGTCATTATTCTTAGCTGTTATTTCGTTGCTGAATTCTTAACCTTACGGTGAAAAAATTATTAAATTAGAAACAGACAAAGTGGATAAACTAAAATATCTTATCCCTCATCAACATAATGGTTTCAAAAATGAAATGTAGGTTGATGATAACAATTACAAACATTATTCAATAACAATTGTTGCCATTTCTACATTTATTTACCACTAATAGTAGCTACATTTGCAAACCAAAATCATGCATATAGTTTAGCGTTTAGCATATTATAGTTTAGCCAAAGAAAAGTTTACTTCCTCTATAAAAATTATCAATACAGCTTTGCAGACTCAAAGTTCAGAAGGAAAGAGAATGGCCATTCTCATTAAATCAAATAGGTTAACAAGAAGCAACAGAAAAGACAAGAGAATACACATTCCAGGCAATGTGGAAAGAACCCCAAGCAAATGCAAATCAAACTTCCAATACCACGACAATGGCAGAAATTTACAAAGAGTAAAGACCTATACCTTGCAAGCAATCACAATTCTCGGCCTCCTTGCGAACGACATCGAGAACCGCATCAATCAGCTCCGCGCCTTCAGTATAATGGCCCTTGGCCCAGTTGTTCCCTGCGCCGGACTGACCAAAGACAAAATTATCTGGGCGAAAGATCTGACCAAACGGCCCGGATCTGATACTATCCATGGTTCCTGGTTCGAGATCCATGAGAACAGCCCTAGGAACATATCGTCCACCAGAAGCCTCATTGTAATACACATTAATCCTCTCGAGTTGAAGGTCGGAAGAATCGTCGCCCTTGTACCTACCAGTCGAATCAACACCGTGCTCCTCGCAAATGACTTCCCAGAACTTGGATCCGATTTGGTTGCCGCATTGACCTCCCTGAATGTGCAGGATCTCTCTCATTTTGCCTTTCCAGAAAACGAAAGCTGAGGCTCCCCTGGTTGCGGAATTAGGGATCTGGATGAAGTTGAGAGAGAGAGAGAGAGGAGAGAGAGGGACAGCGAGACACCAATGGCTCTCAAGTCTCATATAAGACGGAGAGAGACAGAGAGGTTAGGATGGTAATTATCACAGAAAGCGGGATATTTTTGAAATAACGAGGATGAAGAGAGCGCGTGGCGCGTGTACTTAAGAAAGTGGGCCCCGCCACTTCAGTCCAGACAAAACCTGCACGTGGGTCGTGGGCGGTGGTTTTTCATTTATTTTTTTATTTAAATAAAAAAAACAATGACTTACCTTAATCTCTACTTAATTATGTAGCATTAGATCAGATTAATCAATAATTATGATTAAATCTTGTGATGGGATCAACGGATCAAGTTTTTTCCAATCGTACCAAGAAATTAGAACAAAAAGTTACAAGAACTATTGATCCAAAAAGAACCCAAATCTTTCTCTTCCATTCTCAAGCTCCTCCTAAGTTAAATAGTGTTTGTTCTACCTAAATTGTTAAAAGAATTATAGACTGCAAAAGGAAAACACTAAAAGATCTAAGTTAATTAGAGTTATTGTAAATTATTTATTTGTCCATGTGTTGGCTTTTGCGTGTATGACTAACAACGTATCATGGGTTGACTCGTTTTGTCTTTTATAACCACGCTAAATTTTTCTGAAATTTTGGTCAAATCGGTGATTTGAAAAATTAGCGTGAGTTTAAATTGGAGAAAATTGATATAGAGTAATTGAGATTTTACCTTGAGTGAGTCTTGGGAATTTTGAAGGATGAAAGGTAAATGAGTTTATATTTAGTATAAGTTATTGATATTAATTGAATAAATGGATTGAAAATGAGTGAATTAAAGAGTTGGGGTGTAATTAAAATAAATATGTTAAAATAAGGGTTTATTTATATTAAGGGAATAAATGGACTGGAAATGAATTAATTAAAGAGTTGGGGTAAAAGTTTCATTAATTTTTTTTTTTGTTAAAATAAAGGTTGAATTCTCTTCTCTCATTTATGCACCACCAAGGAGGAAGGAGAGGGTGGGTGAGACCGGAGTGTACAACTCATTGATTTCTGAGGCCGGAATCGCATTCTCGAAGCTTGGGGCAACAAACTTCGTGAAGGAACATTGAGAGTAAATCGATTTCTCCTATGTTTTTAAGATAGAAGTTAGGGTTTTGGTTTGGGAATGAATTCAGGCAATGGAGCTCGAATCCGTTCGAGTATTCTGGTTTATTGGTATTTTTAGATTGTAGGCATGTTTAATAGCCGTTGGGAGGCAAAAACGGCAGGAAAGAGCGAGTTTCACAAACTGCCCTTCGCCAGAATCGACTCAGCGTTCAACACTTTGAGGGAAGTGTCAACCGGTCATGCATTCCAGCGAAACCCGAGAGTTTAGAAGTGTTGGCACTTCAGAGGAAGTGTCGACCAATCGTGTATTTCAGTGAAAAACTCGAGAGTTTGAGCTGTCGACAATTCAAGGGAAGTGTCAACCACTAGTGTATTTTGGGTTGAGAATTGAGAGTTATGAAGTGTCGACCGTGTGAAATTAATGTCGACTGCAGGTTAACATGAGAAATTTGAAAGGTCGACCGCTTAATGGAAGTGTCGACCGCAGGGTAACTCGAGTGTTCTAAGTGTCGAACAGTGGGTCGACCTCCACTTGTAAGTGGCGACCGCACAACCTGTATTTTTCAAAAACTTTGTTACCTCGGCACTATGCGCCTCGATGAAGTTCGCGATAGTTTATAGTGTTTTTCGATTGGGTTCTAGTCTCGGTATAAGACTCATCCTTTGGTTTCCCTTAGTGTTGAGTGTGATATTCATGATTTTGATTTCCTATTGGGCCCGGACGAGTTTGTTGATTTCAAGTCAGTGCTAGATGTTGCCGCTCCTATAAAGAAGAAAAGTAGTCATCGTCGAGGTAGAGATTTTATGTTTTCTGCATTGCATAGCATGTTTTTAGAAAACTATTATTTTGGTGGGTTGCCACCTATAAAAGTATGACATGGCCTGGTCGCTAGCATTTAGTTTTATACGTCTATGTAAGTATGATTTTCTCACATTTATTTTCAGCATTTTATAATTATAGTTTTGTTGTGGTATGTTGAGAGGATGAATTCTCAGGATACTTTGAGCAGTCTTGGAGTCAAAGTATCACGAGGCTATCCTGTTACACATTCTGCTGCATGAAGATGGTATTATTTGTATGTACGAAAAGCTGGCAGTAGGGCAGTGATGACTCGCTCTTTGAGTTTCTAAATCCCTAAACCCGATCAGGGTGTTGACTGTTCGAATTGATGTCATGGCGGACCGTTGGTCGCCGGTCACTCGGGTGATGAGTTTGATCTTTGGAACGCCGTCACAGTTTTCTTCAGTCTCATGAGACGTTGTTGGGTCTTCAGATCATCGTTTTTCTGTGATAGTGTGCCGGAGTGGTCGTTATATGACACTCCATTTTCACTAAAGATGTTTACTATGAAAAACAGTGAGTGCTATTTTGAGTGTATAGCCACTTATGTACGTGACAAGATTTTATAATTACCTTATCAAGGGATCGGGGAGCCAATTTTTTTTCAAAAATAAGGAAAAAGGTTTTCTTAATTGTTTTATAAACTCATGCTCAGTTTAGAAGTGCAATCACGTTTTAAAATAAAAATAAAAATTCGTTTTAAAACAAGATGCATTTAGTATAACCTGCCTATTGAGTTACTCACTCACCCCAACGATCTCCTCACAATCCAGATAAAGAAAAGAGTAATTAGCTTTAGCGAGATTAGAGGAGGCTTTTAGTTATTTAATTTCTATTTGAATTCTATTTAATTCCTTGATAAGGATTGAATAGTTTAATTTGAACATGTAAACTTATTTAGATAAATTAGATTCTTTTACTTTCTTGCACGGTTAAATGATATTAAATATTTTTCTTTATTTCACTATTTGTTTGGGATTTCACTAGGTGGATTTGGTTAAGTAATTATCCTAACGACTTTTGCTGACAAATCTAGTCTTAAGTTTACTTAAGTGTGTTTGGACTCAACATATATAGTTGCCTAGACGACCATTTGGAACCGATGTGGGATTCACATCAATTCCTTAACAATTTCTATTTATGTCTTGCAGTATTGCTATAATAATATCAATTAGCTGATTCAGAATTTAAATATATACCACAATAATCTTGTGATCTAATATGTTAAATTCTTTTATTTATATTCATATGCATATATTTAATAAAAGTGAAATATATGTTGCATAAGCTCTATGTCATACAAATTTATATTCTTATAGTATTTGAATAAAAAAGGTAACTTTGTTCTTAAATACAATTACCTGCTTGTTATTCAATATAATTTATAAATTCATGTTACACTCTGGCACGTAACATAACAATATCAAGATTAAGATTTCCATCATATTATCATAAATAAAAATTAACCCTAATATTGTATAAACTAATTGATAAAAAAAAAAAAAAAAAAAATGCTGCGTGTGGAAGAACAAATTGCTGCAACTTTGTGTTCACCTTGTGTGTGTTCTTCTTGGTGCAGAAAAATAAAACTAGCCTGCTCTAAACTATCCTACTAATTGCGTCAACATGGTTCTTCAAAACTACTTGAAACTTTGGAGTAGCTTTATTTTTTTTATGGAGGAAAAATCATATTTTCTTGCATGAGGAGATAAGGTAACTTTCTATGTTTGAAAGCTTTCCAATTTTTTTTTTTGAATTTCCAAAACTCTTCAACAAACTTTCTTTTATTCACTTTTCTAATCTTTAATTTTCCAAATCTGCAAAAATTCAAAACAATATTGGAAATAGCTCTCAAATAGTGAGATTTATCCCGAATATTGAATATTTTACCAAAATATATCTCCAAGTCAAAGTTTCGGCGCTGCGGTTCTAAAGAGCATTGGTTGCGAGCTAGAGTTAGAAACTTTTGACTCTGCTGCGCCCAAAAGTGGGAGCCACGACGCCCAAACTTTAAGGCCCAAATTGCCTTTCACCGCCTGTCTATTTTTTGGTGTTTTTCATTAGTGCCTCCTTCCTCCTCGGGTTCCATGCAGAAGTGAAAGGCATAACCAATTGGTTCGGTTCAATTCGGCTCCAAACATGAACTGAACGTAACCGTACTTAGACCTAATCCTAACCAAATGATAAGGCTATTATGCCCAATGACACTGCCACCAAGTTCCTTTTAATTAGTAGAATGTGATAGTTTTTATTTGTTGGACATGAGAGAGGAAGAACCTCCTACCATAACCTGCTTAAAGCTTAATCAGCCTTCTAGCAAGAACATTTTGTTGACCTAACTAAGTAAAGCAAAAAACCAAACTGAAAATATTGCACCCCTAAACTAACCGAACTAAGGCGACTCGTGGAAACCGATTCGGTTCGGGCCAGACCTAGTTTTGGCACCCAAAGCTTAGGTATACCCAAGACTTCTATGTCGTAGCGATACCAAGAATGTGTGGTGACACCCTTTATAGAGACGTCAGTGCCATGACATTACAGGCTTTAAGTTACAGAAGTTGCGAAAAATCACAAGCTTTCTCGAAATATTGTGTGTGCCAAGAAACCCACACAAATAGATTCGGATTGTCATTGTTTCTTTACCTGAAATCTCCCCCAAAACACTGAAACACTAACATTCACATTCAAACTTCCGAATCTTACAATTTAGATCATACATGTAAGTGGAAAAAATAGACGTTTAACTTTATACTATCTAGAATTTAAATTCATTCGCATGCTTTATTTCATTATAAATGAACTATAGACAACCAAACATGTATCGTCCTAGTAACCTAACATGGATTTGCTCTGGTACCACTTGTAAAAATTCTAAAATCTAAAGTTCTTTATTTTTATTACTTTAATCTTATTTCAAAACTTTATTCCAGTTAAAATTATCAAGAAGAAGAAAGTGAACATGTGATGACCCGGATGTGTAAGTATGTGTACGATGGCTGCACGAACCAGAACCCGGATGACGGTACATCTGCGCGGGCGAACCGGAAGTTGAAGGGTCGTAAAAAGGGGGTCGTCACAATCTCACATCGCTTGAGAAAGTATATGAAAATGAAACATATGTAAAGAGACCCTCCCAAGATAGTTAGACTTGTTTTGGAGCACAATTGGCAACGGATCCCATAAAAACTCCGAAGTTAAAAGTGCTTCGGCGAGAGTAGTACCAGGTTAGGTGACCGACTGGGAAGTCCTCGCCAAACAAAGCCGTGATGGGAGAATATTGGGCTACGGCCTAATCTCCAGAGCAGACAATATCTTGTTGGGAAAAGGGGTCGTTACAAATGGCATCAGAACTTGTACCCAACCGGAAATGTGGCCAACGAGGACGTTGGGCCCCCGAGGGGGGTGATTGTGATGACCCGGATGTGTAAGTATGTGTACGATGGCTGCATGAACCGGAACCCGGATGGCAGTATGTCCGCGCGGGCGAACCGGAAGGTGACGGGTCGTAAAAAGGGTGTTGTCACAATCCCACATCGCTTGGGGAAGTATGTGGAAATGAAACATATGTAAAGAGACCCTCCCAAGATAGTAAGACGCGTTTTGGAGCACAATTGACGACGGATCTCATAAGAACTCCGAAGTTAAAAGTGTTTCGGCGAGAGTGTACCAGGTTGGGTGACCAACTGGGAAGTCCTCGCCAAACAAAACCATGAGGGGAGGATATTGGGCTACGACCCAATCCCCAGAGCGGACAATATCTTGCTGTGAAAAGGGGTCGTTACAGAACATGCACTCAGACTCATTGAAGATTTTTATGAAGCAATCTTTATGCAAATGATCTCTTTCTTCGATAAGTTTTTCGTTTCGATGAAAGTTTTGTTCTCTTTCATCATGGAAGCCAACAAAGAATCTATTAGTGACTTATGACATGGGCATCATAATTCTTATATTCTTGTTCCTATACGCTTGGAGTCATCCTGCATGCACTAACCCTAATAACATAAGCACACTTTTATGGAGTCATCTGATATACTAAGCCCAATAATATAATCCTTATTTAACAACTTTTAATCAATTTCACGTAATAATAACAATGATGTAGAGTACGGAACACGTGTAGGTTTGTCGATATAATAAATTATACTTACAGAATGTGTTATGTAATTTGGTTGAGATTAATTGAATTACACATTAAATTGGATTGATGTGATTCATTTGAATCTTCATGCATGGAAAAGGGATTTATAACCAACTCAATTGATTCATAGCATGGATGAATAATCCGCAAAAATTCATGTATATGAGTCAAGGCTCATAAAATATTGAATCAAGATAACAAATAACTAAGAAGGCCAACAAGTTTTAGCCTATGGCTTATGGGTGTTTGGGTCAATATAACATGAAAGTGAGATAATAGGACCTACATATTCGAGCCACGACTAGGGAATAGTGAGGCTATAACACCCGTAATTTTGAGGCCAAAGCTCGTGCAATGTTTAATCATTAAGACATACGTAAGAGATTCATGAAGAGCTAGTAATGTAAAAGATAAAATCAAAGATAACACTTGAATTACGGGGTCATGACAATCTGACCTTTAAACTATTTTGATGAATAAGATGACCACTAAACCATTATACGTTAACAAATTGACCCAAATGTTAAAAAGATAGTTAAAAAAATACCTTGATATGACTTCATCATTTGATTCTCTCTCTCTTCAAAATGTTCGAAAGCTGGGACAGACCCCGCTGAAGTTTAGTTAAGGTTTTTTTTTTTTTTTTGCTTTTTTGTATGTTTGAAGCTGGATTAAACCCACATAAAGACGAAACTAAGGAATTTAATCGAAAAACTAGTTCGGGTAGATATATTTTTAGTCTGTGGGCTCTATTATTTTTTAATAAAACCAAATCCAACGACATGGAATAGATTACTAAACCCTAATTATTCTTGTTCTAGAAATCCTTTGGATCCAAGATGATAAATTATTTGAAAAAATGTTGCCCTAAATCCGCGAGCAAAATCTAAAAATGTCAACCCTTAAACAATACCAGAATATCCTAAGCATATCCAAAGAGAAGAGACAGCCCAAATCAAATTTTAAATAAATGATTAAATCAGAAGTAACAAAAGTCAAATACCCAAAAAGTCAGATCAATATTTTTAATTTTGAAAACAATTTGAACGATTAAATTAACCTTCATATCCTACCAACTTTCTAATATTAATATTTAGTTTTAAATATCCTACGTAACATTTTATCATACATAACTTCACGTAATTTTAAGGGTGGTGAAAACGCAAAATGAAAATTGTCCATAAATGTATTTCCTATAGTGTTCACATGTAATTCGTTTGCCGTTGTAATAGTTATCAACTATTTTAGGTAAACAAAGTAAACTTAAGAGTGCAAGAATCAATTCCTTTTATAAGGGCTAAATATTAGGATTAAACGCCCTAATCTAATCTACTGTAAAACGAATAATAATATGAAAAATAGAAACACACAAATTTATAGTGGTTCACTCTCAATGCGAGAGCTACATCAACTTGCCGCTATCAGATTTATAGGTCAATTCGCAGATTTCTCCGTGTAAGGTCTTCAATCAGTGGAGGATTCACAACTCAACATTAAAATCATTTAGTTTAGCTGTTAGATCTTAAAAAATACGTAAGATCTCCCTCCAGGTAGTCTTATATACTACTTTCATCGAATACGACTTTCTATAGAATTTTATACGTATCTGCAGGATCGAGTATGAAATGCATATTTAGAGTGTAAACCTAACATTAGTCATAACAATTAACGATTGCTCGTTAGCTTAGATAAAATGTAATTTTTGATCATCGAAGAGGGAAGTCGACTTCTAACCGTCCAAGACTTTGATTAGAAGTTGACTTGAATATTTTAAGTTATATTTATATGAAAATGCATGTGTGATCTAAGTGTTGGGATTATGCTTAGTTATAATATTATTTTTCATCAAATTCTAAATATTATTCAAGGTATATGCTTGATTTTCCCCCCTATATGCTTTCCATTTATTTAAAAAATAATAATACTCAATTTTTTTTTAAAATTATTTTCCACGTATTTTCCTACTCATTAAATTAATCTTCTTCCCTTCTTCATTTTCGCTGTCGTTTTAGCGCTTCTTTTTTGTGGAACGACGTGAAAGGGGTTTGACTATCGTTGAAAGTCAAACTCCAAGCTTCGGATTAATGGCGGCCGATGCAGCTTATATCCCCCGCTTCCATCACTCGAACCGTCTTCCTTTTCTGATTTGATACACACTCAGACGCTCTTTCTCTCTTGTCATTGCCGTTCTTTTTCGCTGGGCTTCGAT
Organism: Begonia masoniana; assembly: GCA_022432975.1. NCBI lineage: Eukaryota > Viridiplantae > Streptophyta > Magnoliopsida > Cucurbitales > Begoniaceae > Begonia > Begonia masoniana. Next base: position 4,754,446 of record CM039506.1, read on the forward strand.
TGCGGTTAAGCCTGCGAAATAGAGGTATGCTTCTGATTCTATTTCGTTCAAAGGTGAGTTTACTTTTACGGAGTTTTTACTGGTATGTTGACCCTCACTGTTTGGTTGGTCAGAAAATGGAGGAAAACGAATTGATGGAGATTTCATCTTCCCATGGATTCGAGTTTATTTGCTCTGATCGATGAATATTTTATTCGTCGCTGTTGTTCATCAATGGCTTATCATTTTTTGGATTGTTTTCGTTTGATTGATTTAGGATCCATGTGAAGTGAATTTGAATTCGAATTTTGTGGATATGGGATAGGTAGGTGAGATTTCGGAGAAGTGGATAGCCATCGGGGAACAAAATGGGAGGGGTTTGTTCGGGAGGAAGGGTAAACGAAAATGAAAATGTCGAAAAGATTGCTTTGAATTTTCCTCGGAAACTTATTCTAATACCTTACGGTAAGAAGCAGGAGAAGGAAGGGAATTCGATTTCGAAAGCTGATGAACGGAAAGGAGCTCTACCGGAAAACTTTCACTCCGGTCTGTTTGTTCTTTCCAAGGCAACGACTAACAAGGTTTTTTCTCTTCTCCATTTTACAATAATTGAATAGCAGAGAGAGAGAGAGAGAGAGAGAGTGAGAGAGAGTTCTTCCGCCATTGATTTTGTCAATTGTTGATTCAAATATTGCAGAAACATTCGTCGGTTGAGGTTGCTGTCGAAACAGAAATGGATGCCGGGGAGAACAAGATATGTATATTGGCCTTTGAAGTGGCGAGCACGATAGCCAAGGGTTTAAAGCTGTCACAATCTCTTTCCGGACCAAACATTCAAATTCTCAAGAACCAGACATTTCTGATGGAAGGAGTTCAATCTTTGGTCTCAACAGACATGGAGGAATTGACAAGTATCGTCTCTTCTGATAAAAGGTAATTCTAATTACCCTCAACACATCCTACTCTGTCATCGTTTTAGAGTAAGAGCACTGCATTATCAAAATTTTAGTTGAGACCAACTCGGGTGGAACCGAGTAAACCAAACGAATTTGACGATTTAGTTTTGATTCGTTTCAATTCCGACCTTCAAAAACCGATTTTGGAGCGAAACCGAGTAAAACTATTTGGTTTTTGTATGATTACGAAACCAACCCGATTTGATTTTGGCTTTAGTTTCTAAACCGATCAGATTGATTGAAGTTCGGGTAGAACCAAACTGAACCAGATCTTTATCTCATTAAAAATATCAAATATTCATGCATATTAGTCATCTAAATAAATTGACATGCACTTGAAGCAACATGTCTAGAAGTACAATGATCAAATTAAGCTTTGAAGATCGTTCATAATTTTGTCACTCAACCACAATATCGAACAAGATTTGTTTTTTATTTTTTCTTTCACTGGGTAATTTTGTAGGCAGGAACTTGATGTATTTGTTAGAGAGGTGATAAGATTTGGAAAACAATGCAAAGATCCAAAGTGGCACAACTTAGATAAATCCTTTTCAAGGTAGCGTTTTACTTTTGAAACATCATATAGTCCGACCATAAATTGCTGAGTCTCTTTTGATGATCTGAAACCATGTCAATGAAATTTCAGGTCAGATTCATGCTTGTTTACTGGCGAAAAAGAGTCGACAATGGAGGCTGAAACAACCATACAAGAGCTATCTACATTGGCCCAACATACGTATGTAAGTGAACTTATTCATCATCATGGCCAATTAGTTTTCTCTCGGGCTGCCTTGAATTTGAGGGTATTGTGCATTTTGAAACATGTAACAGGAATTGTACAATGAGTTAATTGTTTTGGGGAGATTTGAGCAAGAATTCAGGAGAAAGCTCGAGGAAGTCGAGTCTTCAAATCTTACAAGCACAAGTTAGCATTCTTTCTTGCAAAACATAATTTGACATAAGTTTCATGTTCTGCATAAGTTTCAAGCATTGATTGCACATTAGCACCTTATTTGCAGGAGATAGTCTTGGAATTTTTCAATACGAGTTGAACATACAAAGAAGGCACGTAACGAGCCTGAAGAATAAATCCCTTTGGTCTCGAAACATGGACGAGGTATTTCTGGAAAGAGCTGATGACTACTACGAGTCAATTTTAATTTGGTTTTCTGATTACACGTTCATTGCAGATTGTGGAGCAGCTTGTCAAAATTGTTCCTCGTATACATCAAAAACTTGCAAAAGCATTTGGAAATGAAGGTAGAAGGTCCTGTAATCCATATGTAGCTACTGAAAATCAAATTCCACTGGTTTTGACGTCCATTGATTGCAGGTCGGAAGTCGGTTTGTGGCATTCGACAGCAACTAGGATCTGAGGGTCTGGCGTTGCACTATGCAAACATAATCACACAGATAAACGCCATTGTAAGTTTTTTCAAGCCCCTATCAAACTGAAAATATATAATGAGTTCAAGACTTAATGACCTTAAATTGTTTCAGGCATCTCGGCCGATGATTCTTCCGCTGAGCACGAGGAATAGCTTGTTTAATGCCTTGCCTGCAACAGTGAGAACAGCTCTACGCTGCAAAATAGAGTGTCTGCGGGGCAAGGAAGAGGTAGTTCTCGTAAAGTTCATGCTGCCTAATTATGCCACGACTGATGGTTGTTCTTAGAAAGTTTCCTCTGTGCATCTGCAGCTAACAGTTTGTAAGGTGAAAAACGAAATGAAAAAGACCCTTCAATGGCTCCTTCCAATGGCCTCAAATACCATCAAGTAAGGCTCACATTCCTTCTCCCCTGCTTAATTTGATAATTTCCCTGCCAAAATCTTACCTTAATTTCCTTCTGCAATTGGGCAGAGTGCATCAAACTTTGGGGCGAACTGGAAGGTGGGCAAGCAATAATAGGTCAGTTCAAATTCAGTATCTCTCCGGTTTAATTTCACAAGAATTACATAAAGGGTATTCATTTTCCTCCCATTTTTTTGACAGTAAATCTACACCAAGTGTAGTCCTTCTGCAGACGCTCTATCATGCTAATAAACAAAAGACAGAGCAATACATACTAGAATTGGTGGCCTTGCTTCATTGTTTGATCAGCCTAGTCAGACATCAAACTCACCATTTTAAGCCCCTCCGCGGCCGATCACCAACTCCGGTGAAATTGGCATCTCAATCAAACACCGGCAGGTCCAAGTCATAGCCTAGAACTTCCAAAAACTAAACCGCAACACCAACCGTACCCATGGCTCAAAAAAGCCAGGTTACGAAATTCACTGACAAGTTTTCCCTTCGATTCTTCCGTACAAATTTGTTGAGTGAGGATCCGGTGTTGGGTTTGGCAATTAGGGATCAGATTGGTTCGAATTGGAGCGTCCGGTTTGTCGTAACCAGGCTTTTGGGTTTGACACCCTTCTCGCATAGAAAGCGAATCATGACCGCTCATCATATCTCATTGGCTGCCTGAAGTATCGTGACCGTTGATTCATAATACGTACAATCAATGTGGTGTAACATCTCGTTGCCCAAACGCATTCTTTATCTATAAATCGATTTAACTCGTGCTTTGGCCCGTAACTTGTTATCGTAACGAGTCGTGTTGGGTTGATCCAAACAATTGAATCAAGCAGAATTATCATGCTTCTTGTCTTGAGATTAATCAAACATAATTACAATTCGTTGATAAACTAGACATAAGCATTGTGGACCCAGTTAATAATGAATTTTGAATTAATTCTATCTAAACGACGTCGTACATAGGTCGAAGGTCCCCACCATATGATATTTCTCTCTGGGTTCTTTCTAGAAGCCTTCTAGAAGCCTTTCTCTTTCTTCTTCCAACATCACTATTTAATTGAAGGCTACACTAGTAGCCTAGTCTTGAATTTCCCCGCACATTTTTAGTGATGAGAATTATCACATTAACTATCTAACTCTAGTTTTTTTATTTTATTTTATTTTATTTACAATTTAATAAATATAATTATAATGATGTAAATTAAAATAACCAAGTCTAATATAATAAAATAAAATAAAATAATTATTTTGATAATTTAATTAATTTGTAAATTTTAATTGAAATTAAGCTACTTTTGTTTATTTTAATTATTTATTAAATAAAAAGATAATAGCTGTTTGAGCCTTCTAGAAGATTAGTACTGCCAGTGCCTTGGGAGAAAAGCGGACATAAATTAAGTAAACCGTCGGCGTCCCGCTTTACGCGCCAACGGGTACAACTCCACGTCATGGATCACGTCATCGAGAGGCATGGAAATCAGGGAAACGAAACCGACACCATAGCTGATTGTTCGGAAAACGACGACGTTTGGATGAGCCAGCACGGCACGCGGAATTCGTAGATGAGGATTAGATTTCAGGGACTTGTCAGTCAGTCAAAACAACCTTATATAGTCCGAATTCGTTCCTCCAATCTTGTATTCTCAATTCATCCAAAAAAAGCGAAATTCAATACGATATGCTCACAGCTGCTTCTGTTTCATCATCTTCTTCTTCTTCTGCTTTCACTTCTTTTCCGGTTGGATTCAGCTGCCCTCGTCCGTCCTCTCGGAATTCTGTTCATTTCCGGCCGTTGACTGTCAAGTCCACGGCGACTACGGCGGAGAGAGCTCGCTCGTCGTCCTCTTCCCTTTACCAAGTTCTGGGGATTCGGAGCGGGGCCACGGGTCAAGAGATTAAGGCTGCTTACAGACGATTAGCGAGGGTTCTACATCCAGATGCTGGATCTAACGCTCAGCCTTCGTCGGCCGGCGAGTTCATCAAACTCCACGATGCTTATGAGACTTTGTCTGATCCGGAAAAACGCGCCGCTTACGATCGCTCACTTTTCTGGACTGGGACCGCGATGGCAACGGTGACCAGCGATATGCATGATTGTTCGGCGACGAGTTTTGGCCGGTTCAGTCGTCGGACATGGGAGACCGATCAATGCTGGTAGCTGTTTGATTTCTCTCCGAATTGCCTTCCTTCAATTCGCTGATCTTTGTACAAATTAATAGTTTTAGATTCTGCAATCCGTTTTGGTTTGTATTATTTTGATCGAACAGGCGCCATTTTTTCAGCCTGCGATCAATCATTTAAGCAATTTGTATCTTACCCTCGTTTGCACGCTTAATTTTTGAAATTTCCAAACCATTATTCTATTTTGGGTTCATCTTTTCTCCGTTTGATTTGCAGACCCATGACATTTTCTGTTTTCCAAACTCAAACTGATTTTTCTTTTAGGGTAAAACTAAAATAAATCTCAATGACTAAAATCTTAAACTATGAAAATCTAACCAACCAAGCTCTGTTGGGTGGCCGATTACCCCTGTTCCACTTGCGTTGCACGTGGACTGAAAACGGGGTCTCCGCCCACAGAACGACCTCCCGTTCTCAGGCTGTATATTGAGAACAGGAGATCGAGGTGGGGGCAGAGACCCCCATTCCACGTGGGGTTAATGGAGTTAAAACAGGGGGTCTCCGCCACTGGATGATCTCCCGTTCTTAGGAGACTATTTTTGCAGGGAGAGCATGGAGGGTCTCTACCCCGTCGTCACACCTCCTCCCCCAGTCTCTGAGAATGGAGGGACGATTTTGATAAATATTTGGGGATCGGCCCCCCGAGAAGAGGGGGTGGGGCACTAATCTCTTGTTCTCAAAATTAGGGCAGAAAACGAGGTCAGTTCACTCCATGAGGGGGCCGATCCCCGACACTATTAGGGCTGAGAACGGGGGTCAGTGCACTCTATCAGGGGGCCGATTCTCGACAGCATATAAGGGATCGGCTCCCCCTTCACCTTTCATTGGGGGGGGGGGGGGGGGGGGGGTTGAGACCTTTCAACGGGCGGTCACATGTGTTGGTCACTAATGTGATGAATTAAATGTGAGTACATCTGCAGATAAGTTGTCCGTGATAATATTGGAGGACTTAATTTTTCGGTGCTAATCTCATGAAACGAATGCAGGGAATGGAATGAACATATGAGATTTCAGTAAGTTCCCATCTATGACAATTGCACGCACTTGCATTAATGTCGACAACATATTATTCATTGTCGTTGTTGACCCTAAAACGAGCATCTCCCGCAAACAAAGGGCTTCAATTTCAAGCTGCACGTTCTAGCTTCACAAGCTTTTTTCTTATATGGGGATACAAGATGTCTATTGAAGAGACCAATTTCTCATATTTTTTCACAATCTTACTCATCAAGGGGGGGCATTGAGCCATTGTTCTCAAAATTAGAGCTCGAAACGAGGGTCAGTGCACTCCATCAGGGGGCCGATCCCCAACAACATATAAGGGATCGGCTCCCCCTCCACCCTCCATTGGGGGGGGGGGGGGGGGGGGGGGTTGGCAATGAGCCATTTCCATGGGCGGCCACATGTGTTGGTCACTAATGTGATGAATGAAGAGTGAGTACATCTGCAGATAAATTGTCCGGTGATAGTATTGATGGAAGTAATTTTTCGGTGCTAGTCTCATGAAACGAATGCAGGGAATGGAATGAACACATGGGATTTCAGTAAGCTCTCACCTATGACAATTGCACGCACCTGTATTAATGTCGACAATATATTGTTCGTTGTCGTTGTTGACCTAAAAACGAGCATCTCCCGTAAAAAAAAAAGGCTCCAATTTCGAGTTGCACGTTCTAGCTTCACAAGCTTTTCTCTTATTTGGGGACACAAGACTTCTATTGAAGAGACCAATTTCTCATATTTTTTTCAAAATCCTACTCATCAAGCTCTTTCGGATCATTTCGAACATGATTAGAATCAGTTTGTCCCTGACTGGTAATAGAACTGCATTGAATGACTTGCATAAATTATTTAATCCCAGATCTAGGGTCTGTGCCTCGAAGATATGCATTGGCATCCAGATTAATCTGATATAAGTTCCTCATTTCTCTCTCCAAATGATAAGTTGTGGTTACCCTGACCGCATTCCACATTGCATCTATGTATATTGTGCCCTGAAATTGATTTTTGAAATTTGAGTACATATGCCGAAAACAGTAGCGGTGAGTCGGCTAATGATAATTCCTACTGCACAACAGACAACAACCCCTGATATTTAAAAGAACAACAGAGTCAGCATAAAACAATATAACTAATACAACAAAGACAAATATTTTAAATAATAATTGGAAATGCATTATACCTTTTGTCGAATCAAAACAAATGTTTATCTGTATCCCAATTCAGTCTGTAGGTCTTGTTTCAATATTTGCAAAAACTACGTTCATGAGTCCATACACTCTTATTCCACATTAGCAACAAAAACGAAATATATTTCATCGTTGCCATCAATACTGACGGTTGTAAGTAATTGACCAGGATACGAGCCCTTTAGATGACAACCATCCAAAAAGATAACAGGTCTACTACACTGTAGCAAACTTGCCTTACAAGTAGCCATACACAAGTATATTCTTTGCAATACACATGCCTTATTACCGTCAGAGCTCACCAAGTAAGAGTGTATGCACAATATGCTACCCGAATTTGACCTACGTATTTCTTCTGCGTATGACTGTAATAGCATGTATTGTTTGTCGTTATTCCCTTCATTAAGTTTCTAGTTTCGCTTCTTGCTCTCCTGACAAGACAGTGTAATGTTGACATTCAAATTCTTCCTCACCGTCTCGATAATGGAAGGAATTTCCCACGTATGTTGACTTTTGAATCTATCCAAATAATGATTTGTCACCAATTTTGTAGTTGCGTGTCGATTCCCAATTTTCCTTGAACAGCTGTAAGAATCGTTGAAACTCTTTATTTGAAACGTAAGCTCTTTTTTCATATTTGAAGCATGCAGTCGCCAAATCACATCTGTCTTCACACACTGCTGTTAGGCGCCGAGATTTACTTTTACTGAATTTGATCTCATAACGATTATTCAAAGCGTATTCTACTATTTCTTCTCTAATTGCATTTAAAGAACTATATTTTTTACCTACATAAAATCTCATCGAAATTTTTTCTCTTACCGGTACACTTTCCACCTCATTATCCTCTGAGTCGACCGGTGTTCGAAGCTCATTGTCTAGAGTTTTTGACGTCGATTGCATCTCTATTTCTGCGTCACCTTCCAGGTGATCGAATGTCTGAAGCTCACCATATAAAGGTGTGGAGTACGAATACAGTCCATATTGACATCACCAGTTGTTGTCTTGTCTAAATTAACCAATCTACTCGAATCAGACTCTATCGACGTTGTTAATATAGAGAAAATTTGCCGGAGCAGAAAATGGTGGAGATGTTTTATAATTTTTTTGCGAGCTGGGGTGGGGATCAGCTCCCGATCGAGGGCATTGACCTTCTGTTCTCAACAATAATTTAAAGAACGTGAGTCCGTTCAGGGGCAGTGACCCCCGTTCTTATCCCAAAACAAGGGGCTGCATAGTAGGTCGTGACCCCCTGTTCTGAGCTTTAAAACTGCAAAAATTCTCTCCTGATAACAGGGGTCTCCACCCCCCACCTTGACCCCCCGTTCCACGTGGTCCATGCTACGTCAGCACTTGACAGAACGGCTCCTCGTTATGTTAAGATCGACCCTCTGTTCTAGTCATAAATAGTGATTGGAGGGTGATTGGCCATCCGACAAGGTTTGTTTTGTTAGATTTTTATAGTTTAAGATTTTAGTTGTTAGACTTTATAGTTTAGGGTTTACTTAAAAAAAAAAAAAAAAAAAAACCCTTATTCTAGTTTATACCCTTCTTTTAATTTTTCCATGTCAGGTTCGATTTTTTTTTGGGCTCGATGTGGGTCGATTAAAGCTCTCATTTGGGTGGTTTTTAGTAACGTTGGGCTTATATTGGATCCATTTTGTACAATTCTGACTTGTTTTTTTTGCGCTTTTCTAAAATTAAAAAACTTATATAAATATATAATATCAGATTTAGTTCCAACACAATTTTTTCAAAAATTAGAAACCTCATCAAACTAAAGCATATCAAAGTTCTCAATTGGATCCAGCTTGGCCGAATTCCAATCAAATGGGTTTCACTTGTAGGCGTTGTTAGTCCCACATTCCACGTCAACCTCTATCGTAGATTTCCATGTCCATTCCCTTGTCACTACCATTAGTTCACAACATTTATAACTAAATTATAATTTACGATTTTTTTTTAAATCACAAATCAATATTACATTTCTTGATTTCATATTTTTTTTTTATTATTTGTAACCATTAAGTTTAAAAATCAACTTATCTAATTTAATCAGGATAATGTATTCAATTTATTGATTAATTCTTTCATAAAAAATTCAATTGAAATTACAATGTAATTTCATTGTTTGGGAATTGGGAATGTTCTTCTTGAATTCAATTATTTTAGGTTTAATGACAACATCATGATGACTTTTATCCCTAGCTACTATTTTGTAGTCATTATCTTTAGACATTAGTGATTAGTATTTTTAATTAATGTCCTTATCGCGGGAGAAGATAACCCATAAGTTGCAAGTGGAGGCTATAATTATCAATTTCCACTAGTTTAGTAGGCAAAGTGCATTTCTTCCTTTTCTTAGCAATCAGAGTAAGAATGACTTGCTATTAGGGTAATTCGATTTTTATCGGAAATAATTCAGTTTGGTATCAATCCGAACTTTTAAGTTCTTGGGGTATTTTTTTCTACTTATCATGATTTGTAAGAGGGTCGTGATAGAGAGTCGAGACGAACGATTTGACTATTAAAGAGAATTCGACTGTCCGAGACTTGATTTACCGTTCGCAATGAAATACTTACTGTTAGCAGTTTTTCAGAATTAAACTACCAATCATGGTTTTGTGAATGGTTTCCATCAAAGAAACTGCCCATGTTTCCACCCTTTCCATTTGATAACTTCTTGATGGATGAAGTTATAAATAAGTGGTAATTTTTTTTTAAAGTTTACGTTTTGGGCATTATCAAAGTAATTTATCATTACGAATCACTCATAAACCTGATTACGAGTATTCTGCCTTTAACATTGTTCTATTTGGTGACCGGAACGATGAGAAAACGTCGGATTTACAGTCGGGTAGGCTTTCGGGTTGATCCGGGTTGAAATGACCCGCCGGAGGTTGAAGACGATGCAAAATGACGTGTAGTTTCTGAAAACTACATGTGGCTGAAAACTAAACTCAAACAGATGATTTTCAGAGAAAGATTGTGATTTCTATTTTATACATGTAATACTGATAGTAATTACAGAATTAAAGTTTTATTGAAACTATTATGATTTAAAATTTTAGTTAATCCAAATTTTTAGAATATTTAAAATAATTCTGTTGATAATTTAAATTTATAAATTTACATGTACGTATAGTTGCACTTAATTTATATTTTATTTTGCATGCATATTTTAAATCGTAATATATGCAAAATAAAAACATGTTATTTAATAATATTAAAATTAAGTGAATTAAATGTCACGTGATTAATATAATTTTATCTAATTAAAGAGTAGCTGCATCATTTTTAGTTCGATAAATTTATATATTAAGTATGAAAAATTACATTATGACATTTATTATAATTAAACTTATAAATATGGTCAAGTTTATTCCACAAGAAATTTTATTATTATTCCACAAGGCAACACGAAGGAGGAATGGTGTTAAGGATGAACTTCTGCGTGAAGAAAATCAGAGAGAAGAGTATAATATCAACCACCGTTAACACATGTGAGAAGGTAAAAGTCATCATAAAAAACTAGATTAATGAGAGAAGAAATCTCTTTTACATATATACAAATCACAGACTTATCCAATAGACTACGTGAGATAAACACAATTATCAATAACTATCATTTCATTACTAACAAAAGAAGAGAGGGAGGGACGGAGGACTGGCTAGTGGCTGCGCAGGTTGAACAGATAGGGAGAAAATAAACTAGGGTTGGGTCAATGAGTTAGGCTGCAGGGTCGGGTTTCGTGTAGAATTAGTTATTGGGTCGGGTTTAACTGATTTTTACTGGATTGACCTACAGTTTAGTTTTGTCAAGGTTCAAATGGTTTTGGACACCAATATTGAAAACCAAACCATTGGAGGTATCCAAATTGCGTGTTGTTCCTCCCAAGGACAGAACCGGCCCGAACTAAACCGAGCTACCCAGATCGGTTATGCCCGCTCGTCTGCCTGTTCTGCTCACCTCTAAAGAAAAGAAATTATTTTGCGAAAAATTATAAAAGGAGTAGCCTTACAGCTAATCAAAGGAGTAAAAATTTACGAATCGCTAAGAACTAGCTCAAAAGCCAATAAAAATGTCAATTTGAAGATTTGACATTATCACAAGAACGAGGCATCACAAGTTCAACGTGGCTTCTAGTGATTTGTTTTCTCCTTTCTTCTTACTCTTTATTATTTTGTTTGTGATTAGTAGAGTCCAACATGTTAACTTTTCATTATCTTTCGATTTATTTACATGCATTTAATTTCGTTATGAACTAATTTTGTTATCTAGGATTCATTGGAGCCAAATAAGTTATTTAATTAATTTCTAATTTATAAAATTTTGGAAGAGTTTTGATAAATGACCGAATGAGAAGGGTATAACTCATTTTAAAAGCTAACTCAAGGATTGAGGGAATCCCCTAATATTATATACTGGACCTTTGCTTTTTTCTCTGTCGATGTGAGATATTCAACATCCGCCCACACATCTAGTGTAGTAGGTTTTTTCTCCACGTCTAGAGTGTTTGGTCATGTGGGGTCCTCACATCGTACAAAATTTTTGGTTTTGATTCCATGACAGAATGAGAATGGTAAAACTAATTTCAAAAGTTATCTCAATGATTGAGGGAATCTCCTAATATTATATATTGGACCTTTGTTTTCTTCTCTGTCGATGTGAGATATTCAACAATAAATAATTTAGAATACTTGGTTGATTTAATTTGCTTGAGTAATGAAATTAAAAAGTTGAATGGAAAATTAAAGTATTTGTTGGGGAAAATTGAAATCCTAAAAACTTTCATAAAAATATTGAACTTTTAGTTTGTTCAAGTTTTTAAGATATTAAGTTATAATTTCTATATTGTTATCCTTAATTATAAAAATATAAAAAAATAATTTTTGTTAGTATATTATATTATAAAAATTTTAAATATCATTTGGTTAGATAGGTGTAAGGTGGTTAATTTCGGCACTTAATTAAATTAAAAAATTAATTTTATGGGTTAGATATCTGATTCTTAAATATCTTATTCCTTGCTATATTGATACGTGTGCATAAGTTGTGATGACCCGAATGCGTACGTATGAGTACGACTGCAGGGTAAACCTCGAGTTGCGAAGAAAACCTCTGGACCTGAACCGAGTGTTGGCAAATCCCTGATTCGAGTATAGACAAATCTCGGGTCGTAAAAAAAGGGGGTCGTCACAATCGCACATCGTTTGATGAGGTAAATAAAAATGAAACATATGTAGCGAAATCCTCATAAAAAAGTAAGACGCGTTTTGAAGCACAATTAGCAACTGATCAAATTTATTAAAATGACCATGTAATTTCTTTTGTTATTTATTCAAAAGTCATGGAAAAATGAAAACTAACACTTCATCGTGTAACTTTAAAATTTATAAATTAAAGTAGTTTTAATTTGAGCAACGCCAAGAAGAAGAAAAAGCATATAAGCAACTTTAGAAGATGGGGCATCGGCAAAGCACTTTTGCATGTCATCACGTACTGTTTTTCCAACAATAGAAGATAAGATAATGGATAACCCTTACCTAGGTTTCTTCCTTCATTACCCACAGGCTCAAAATCTCCAACTCTTCAAAGATTTACAGTTGATTTGATGTAAAAGCCACCCCTTCATCTTTTTACTTTCAAAACGTCTATTGCCTTATCGATTTATTTACATCACTATGTTCTACCTTTTCTCACCTAACTTATGTTGTTGACGCAGATCCCGTCAACAAGATATTACTTACTTTGCATTGAAACTTAAACAAATTTATTATCGAGCCTTACTCAAAAGCGTGTTTTACTGCAATCCTTAACATTTTCCATGTGATATGAAATTGTGAAATTCTATCCATATATTTGTTAGGGTTGCTAACATTCTTACCTTGATAGCATGAGTTGCTACAATCTTTCCTTTTAGAACTGTGACGTTCCCGTTGAGTATATTTCTAGTTGACGTTTTCTTTTGATATTATTTATGGTATCCCGCTCCTGCCAACATGATATTGTTTGCTTTTGGTTAAGTTCCCGAACAAATTTGTTATCTCAAAAGTATATCTACATACATGTACATATTGATTTTTTCTTATGCAATTTCTATAGTAATTGACTAGTTAGGCTGTCATTCTTGTCCTCCAATTACTGTTGAGCTCTCTCTCTCTCTCAAATTTGTCTGTTTTCCTTCATGCAGTTTAAGTTGTGATACGCTCTAGGATGATAGGAGCTTTCTAGCTTCCTCCTCTCACGTCAGAGAAGTCAACATATTAGGCTCTCCTAATTTAACTTTTTTGTTTTTGGAATATCCATGTGCAGCAGGATAGAAAAGAGAAAAGCAACATAATGCTGTGCACATGCAACGTAGATGCATGTGCAGAGCACACAGCCCTCTCCTAATGCTTAGCAAACTCAACCTTCACCAAAAACTAGTACTAGCAGAAGGCTTTCCATTAATTAAACTGTCTTAACAGAACTTAGTACGAAATGACGACCATTGAATCGATAATAAAATGGGATATCGTGAAATATACATTTTATTGAGAGAACATCTAGGAGTAGTCTAAAGTGTGAAGTATTGCTTGGTTTGATAATGACGAAATGAAATAGAATGAATCTAGAACCAAAGAAAGATAGGACAACTAGAAAATCTACTCTTTATTCTCTAATAATCAATGATAAATTCATCCTTTCTGGACCAACTAAATCTGCTTTAATGAAAGGCAATATCAACCCGAAAAAGTAAATTCATATGGAAAAGGAATTGTTTGCGATAAATAAATTTCATTTTTTATTTTCTGGGTCATCTCATTTCATTGTCACGAAGATAGAACACGGAGAAGAATCACTACAAATAAAATGGTAATCAGTGGAGAAAATGCTGAGGGAAAATAAGAAATATAGAGAAGATCTAATGAAGGGGAAAGCTGGCAAAGAAAGAAGACGACTATGGCTAAAGGGTCCCTTATGTCAAAGTGGTATTACACGACACATTATGAACATTGTGACGTGGTGTTCCACCAGTCTCAGAAAAAGTATCCGAACAAAGGAAAAGAGCACCTTACTATAAGATAATATACATGTATTGTGACAAAAATATCCATAAACTCAAAAACAAAATGAAAAGAATTAATATCAAGATTTATGGAGAAACTCAGGAGGAAAATTGCAGATAGGGTACAGAAAATATGGGAAATGATGAAAAGCCTAAGAGCACCTCCAACGGAGGTGCTTTCCAAGGTTGCTTGTCAGAGTATTCTGACAAGCAATGCAACCAACGTTGCTTTCCTCATTGGAGAGCAACGTTGGTTGCTCATGGGTTGCTTTTTTAAGCAACCCATAAGCAACGCCTCGTCAGCAAAAAGCAGCAAAAAGCAAAAAAAACATAGGTAAATAAATATATTTTATTCATTTGTTTATTTATTTTAAATAAATTAAATATTATATGTATACAAAAAAAAATTGTACCGTTGCAACGGCTAAAAATTGAGCAACGGTACAATTATTATTTTTTATATAAATTATTATTTTATATATTTTTATTTTTTCTATCTATAAATACAAACAATTGTTATCCAATTTTATATTTTCTTCTCTAAACTCAAACTTCATCTTTATACACTTCTCAAATGGATTCTTCATCTTCTCCTAATCCATACGAGAATATGAGTATAAAGGATATTATAATTAGAGAATGTACCGACGATTACGATGATCAATATTTCAAAGATATCATGGAGAATAGACATGAAGAAGGTTGCTCAAGCAGACGTCGGAGAAAAAGGGTCTTCAGAGACAGAGGACGTGAAGACGGACACCAACGTTTGTTCGATGACTACTTTTCTGAACAACCAGTGTATGGAGAATATCAATTTAGAAGACGATTTAGGATGCGTAGACAGGTGTTCTTACGCATAGTGGAGTCCCTTGAACAACATTCTGAGTATTTCCAATTGAGGGTTGATGCAGCCGGGAAAAAGGGACTTTCTCCTTTACAGAAGTGCACTGCTGCTATGCGAATGTTGGCATACGGAGTGCCTGCAGACTCAGTGGATGAATACGTCAGGATTGGTGAAACCACTGCAGTGGAGTGCCTCATCAAATTTGTTCGGGGAGTAAATGAGATTTTTGGAGAAGAGTATTTGAGGCGACCCAATCCCGAAGACATACGTCGCTTACTACAAATGGGGGAGGCACGAGGGTTTCCAGGTATGTTGGGTAGTATTGATTGTATGCACTGGGCTTGGAAAAATTGTCCAGTTGCATGGAAAGGTCAATTCACCCGCGGTGATCAAGGAAGGCCAACCATTATGCTCGAAGCGGTTGCTTCACAAGATCTTTGGATTTGGCATGCATTTTTTGGCGTCCCGGGTTCTAATAATGATCTAAATGTGTTGAATCAATCGCCATTATTCACTGACTTATTGCAAGGGCGAGCTCCTCTGGTTCAATTTACGGTTAATGGGACGCATTACAACATGGGGTATTATTTGGCAGATGGTATCTATCCACAATGGGGTACATAATGTGACAGCCCAAATCCGAACCCGATCGGGGTTCGAGATCGGAGCCATCACTCCGGAACAGTGGACAGAAAACGAGGACTATTATTTTTTTTTTGAACATTTCAGAGCAGACAGAGTGACAGAAGACATGCACTGTCAATGCAAACCTTAGGCATATAATTTTACAGAGAGGGAGGAACTACAGTGAGTAACGAGGTTTCAGAATCACAGAGAGAGAAAACGGAAGCTAATTCAGAACTGAGTTACAGAAGTGAGTGACAGCAGAAGCAGGGAAGAACAGAGAGGGAGTTCTCTGGATTCAAAATCAATACAGAAAGAGCAGTTGAAACCGGACTGTAGGATAACTAACAGAAGGAAATCAGAATACTTGGAACAAAATCAGAAGACATGGAAATCAACAGACTGAAGAAAACAGGGAGACAGAATTAAACTAGACTTTAGACATCTTGAATATCATTCAAGGCGGAATTTGAAGAGTACAAGAAGACCTGTAAAAGAATCTGGATAACAGTTATAAATGGCAGCAGAAAACAGGGGATACAAGTGGAAGACATCGGTAGGAAACTGGCGGAAAAAGACTGTCGGATGATTTAGTTTTGAAGGCAGAAGCAGAAATGACGTCAGGCGATAGAAACGAGGGAATTTGAGATAAAACAGAAAACAATAACGTCATAAAAGAGAAACCAGAAAACAGGAAGCAGAAAAGAAAGAACGCAGGCGGAAGACATGGGCATAACTGGCGAAAGACTATCGGAAGACTGGCGGAAGACTTAATGACGTCAGCCGGAAGACGAAGTTAAACGGAGCGGAAGAGGTTGGGTGACGTCAGGCGGAAGATGTAGTCGGATGACGTCAGACGGAAGATGTAGTTTAAAAGGGGCAGCCGTGGATAAGGCAGGAGTGAACAATGATCAGCGGTGGATTCAGATACGACAAAAGATGAAACAGTGCTAATCGGTGGATGTGAACTATAAACAAGAATTGAGTTCACCGGTAGAAACAAACAGTAAACGAAATCGGCAGGAGGTGATGACGTCAGCCGGAAGATGGATGACGTCATCGGCAGATGCAGATAGTAAAATTGAATCGGATGTGTGATGACGTCATCGGAAGATGTGATGACGTCATCGGCAGATATAGGCAGCAGACAGAATCGGCAGGAGGAAAAGCCTATAACAGAACTACTGTTTGGCGGTGGATATGAACAAGACAAAACGTGCACAGTATCTATCGGTAGATGAAGTTTAGACATAGTTATTAAAGGCAAAACTTACAACTTTTGACAGAGAAAACATATAGACATAGAGCTTAAAAACAGAAGACATAGAAGTTTCAGATCACCAAAACCCGAATCAAAACAAGATTATGAAACATGCCTCACAGATGACAGATTCAAGAAAACAAACTGCATGGATAGCTCTAGAATTCGAGGCTATCCATGCACAACCTGAAAGGAAGAATCCCAGCAGTTCCAGAATGATTTCGACACATTGAAAAACATAAATACAACTGTCAAATACAGAGGTTTTAGACATCAAGACAAATCCCATACATTACCAGAATACCACAGAATTTCAACAGAGTCTTCCTAAAACCAAAACATCAGAATCTAAGTAAAATTCACAGACAATATTTCTCTTTCAAAAACTTAAACCTCAGAGCAGATATGTCTGGCTGCAGCAACCACCCCATGAGCTCGATCCACCCTCTACATTAGATCATCACTTTGAGGAACAAGATCCTCAGTTTCAAGTTCAGTACCTACATCAGAGAGTTCACCTATGAGTCTAAAACTCAGTAAGAACATAATAGATATGCAGTGATGCAAAATGCTATGCATGCGGTTTCAGAAATACGGTGACAGTACAGAACTTTACATTTCAGTGGCAGAAGAATTAAGTGGGGCTTATAGGGAAACTGGTTCAGTAGGTGCACTATCAGGCACATAATCGGTAATCAGTACGGTAATATCAGTGAGTGCACATAGGCACATACAGTAATACAATATACATATATATAACAGTACAGTAATCAGTGAGTTCAGTGGGGAAGGGGGATGGTGCACTATCAGGCACATTCAGGGATACAGTACAGTAATATCAGTGAGTTCAGTGGGGGGGGGGTGCACTATCAGGCACAGAAGGGGGGGTGCACTATCAGGCACAGCAGTTTTCAGATTCCCAGGGAGGGATAAAACCAGAGGGTCCTTGCCAGGGACAATATTTTCAGATTCCCAGGGAGGGATAAAACCAGAGGGGCCAGTTCCCGTCCCACACTTAACCTGGTACATTTCAGTCGGATTTTATCTTATTAATTTCAAACAGTGTACAGAAATCGGTTTTGCATGAATTTTCAGGAAAATTGTGTATGCATGACATTCTCAGTGCCTGAACCTATAACAGCAGACATCAGAAATAACAGAACATTCCGTAAAGCAGAACACAGACAACTTAGGACATAAACTGAACAGACAACTCAGAACATGATCCAAACAGAAGTTATAACATTTCTACCCAAAACTACCCGACAGAACTGAAAACCTAGTACCTCTGTGATGTAGGGCCTTAAGGGCCAGCCTTCGGTTATGAGCTTACCTGTTTGCTACGGAGTTGATGTTCTGATCGTCTCGGTAATGCACGAACCTGTACATACACATTCAGAAAATAAACAAGCTGAAAAATGTTTACTATATACACTCCTGACTCCATTCAGACTTTTAGAAAACAATCCAACATGTTTTCATCCAAGGACAGTGAGTTTTCTCCGAAATGTCTTAACCCTAAACTTCAACAACTCACATTTTAACTTGTCCAACTTCATTAGCATAAATAGATGTTTACCTTTGCTGAAGAAAATAGAAGAAAAGAGGAGAGATGAAGTCTTCTAGAAAGGTTTGAATCGCCAGAAAGAGAAGAAACAGAGAAGGAAATGGAAAGAGCAGAGAAGAGAAAGTGAGGGTTTCACGTAGTAGGGGAGAGAAAAGAGTATGGCTTCTTCAACAAGTTTGCCAAGTGTCAATCATCCATTTGATTTCTTCCACCAACCTTAATTTCTTCCTAATTTGCCCTTCCATTGGTTTTTAACTAAACTTACTTGTTTTGGTTAGTTGGCCATTAGTTTGGTTCTCCCTTAAACATTCCATCATTTCAACCAAAACATACATTGTATTTAAACAATTTAAATACAATTCGGGAAAACAATTACGTGGCAAAAATGCCGGGTGTTACAACATTTGTGAAGACCATACCGTTGCCCCAAGGAGAGAAGAGACAATTGTTTGCCCGATGCCAAGAAGGAGTGCGAAAAGATGTTGAGCGAGCATTCGGGGTTCTTCAGTCTAGGTTTGCCATTATTCGAGGCCCAGCGCGTTTTTGGGAAAGAGATGTTATCAAAGATATCATGTACGCATGTATCATACTCCACAATATGATTGTGGAGGATGAACGAGGATTATATGAAGGTATATATGATCATAATTACGATGAAGGTCCTACCCCATCACCAACAATAGAAGTATCACATGGACCTATTTCTGATTTTCAGACAATGCTTCAACGAAATGCTGAAATTCGGGATAGAACCGTACATCGCAATCTTCAGGCGGACTTGGTAGAGCATATATGGTCTCGATTTGGAGCACAATTTGATTAAAAAATATTTTTCGTATTAAAATATAGATGTTTATGGAAATTTTTTCTTCAATATTTTAGACGGTAACCGTGTTTGTGTAATTTTTTATTTGTATTTTAATTATATATAATTAATATTAATTTTAGTTATTTGCATTTTAATTATATATAATTAATATTAATTTTAGATGCTTCCCAAACTATAATATTTACTTCTTTTGTAAATATAAACTATAATATATATTTAATTTAATGATATTATGATTATATATATGTAAGAAAAATTAATATTAAAATTAATATAAAATTATTTGATAAGCAACCGACTAAGGTTGCTATCATTGGAGTGCAGAGTTGCTTGAGGTTGCTTAAGGGATGAGGTGGAAGAGAGAGAACATAATTTATTTAAATAATAATATAAATAATATTTTTTTAATTGATAGCAACTCCAATGGGTTGCTACCATTGGAGTTGCCCTAATACCCACCGTGTTAAAATATTAAGTTGTCCAAGGCATATATGTCTCAACCCTTCACGACTATCTTTGTGAAAAATTTATAATTTTGTTTTTCAATTTTGTAGAGCACGTTTCAGATTTGGCCTAAATAGAATTATAGTGACTGAGTTATCGCATATATAATTATAAAAATGAACTTTTTTTCATTCTATATTATTTTGATTTTTATTTAAATAGCAACTATTTAATCTAATTTTGTTGGTTGTAATATTTGCAGCAAAATCAATGAATGATACAATTTTGAGTCTTTTTCTTTTTGAAGTCTTAGTAGGTTGGAACACTAGGTGAGACACCGATAATAGATAATATTAAAAAGCGGAAAGTAAAGAGATAGGAGGTTGGTAACGCAGTTCAGCAATTGCCTACGTCTGCGGGGCCACGCCCAGATAAAACAAAACAATTCACAAGGTTTACAAAGTTACAAAACACCCGATTTAACACAAAACAAGGCTCCCTTTTTTCTTTGTCACCGCCTCTTCCTAACTTCCT
The DNA here is from genome assembly GCA_022432975.1 of Begonia masoniana. Lineage (NCBI taxonomy): Eukaryota > Viridiplantae > Streptophyta > Magnoliopsida > Cucurbitales > Begoniaceae > Begonia > Begonia masoniana. The sequence continues at coordinate 4,774,706 of CM039506.1, forward strand.
AGTATATCTTTTTGCGAGCTTCCCTCGACGTGAAATCGATCCCTCCCGAAATCTAATCGTCGTGACAAGATCCTATTGTCGATGATGACTTCTCTCGGAATCCATGTATGGCAAGATCTCTTTGCCCACGATCAAAACTCTTCCTGAGTTCCAAACAACCCCCTCCTGAGACTGAACTTTAATGAAGATCACAAGGAATTCACCTTCTACACCGTTAGTAACACCCAACGTTGTCTTCGGATGCGATCAACCAACACACTCAAAGAACGAAAAAAATCCAACCAAACAGAGTGTGTATACAATACAGTCTCTTATAGACCAAATGAATAATTACTCACCCACTTCACATAGGCGTGAGCCGAGAATAAATAATAACTCGCTCACCTCATATAGGCGTGAGCGAAGAATCAATAATATAATGCGCATCAAATCTTTATGTTTTTTTATCTCCCATATCATCTCCAAACAAACCGCACAGAAAGAGGAAACTGTGTGCTACGAAGTCCGGATCAGTGACATTGGATGCGACATAATCAAAAAGTGCTAGCAAAGAATTAGGAACGGATCCCAAAATAGCCATGATCTCTTATCTTACGCAATCTTCGAATTGACCTTCTAAAGATAATTTCTGATAATACCGTGATACCATAATCTCTAAAAATCAACATGCCTTGCATAGATTTATTCTTTTAATTGCAGAATAAAACGCAATCTTCATTAATTGCTAAAAAAATCAATGCTAACAATCTTTAGCATTTACACTTTTTATTTTTAAACATTTCACCTTGAGCAAAACATATTTTCTCTTTTTTTTTTGGGAACAATTTAATGATTTAAGAAACTTCTAAATTATAAATATTGTGCTTGAATATCGCTGGTGCAGTAAAGTATGAGAAAAGATTTTGTTTTTAAGATTTGGAAAGCTAAAAAAAATTAATTTTGATTTAGGTTTAGGCTATAAGATGGATGAAATGTACGCCCTACAAAGGAGGTGTTTTGGTCATTTTAATGGATCTCAATGAATCTTTGCTTACCTTATATCACGTTTTAGGTTTCTTTGAACGAGCCGAGATAAAATATTATCAATGAATTTTCTATAATCATGATTCAAAAGGTATCCTAGATGAAAACAGGGAACGATTCGACCCAAATGAGGATCAACTGTCCGACCCTTAATGATAATTAATTAACACAACAATAGAAGAACTAGTTTACCTTTCATCTCAAAACATGTTTATGTCACAACTTCTTTTTCAAACATCTTTTAAAAAAAACTCATTTTCATCTTTTTAACAAAATATGCTCTAGGAGCCACCGATGAAACATCAATCATAACATTATTGTATACATAGACCACTATATTAAAATATATTATCATCGCTTTTTTCAATTTAAAATCACTCCAAGGAAAAAAAAAAGAGTCACACAAGGACCCCTCCGGCACACTAACATGAATAGATGGTGATCCAAAAATTAGGCAACACCTCATGAGTCTGAACGAAAAATAAAGGTGACGATCTGAAGATTTAGCAACGTCACAAGAGTGGTCGGTGATCGATCAAGTAGCGACACCACCTATAAAATCATAATAAAATTATTGAAGATCTCTATAAGATATTTGGAAGATAACTAATTGTATTTAACATCTTAAATATATTTTCCTCTATGATCACCAATAAAATAAACAATAAAATTATTATTAGAGAATCTCCATGCTTGACTGCAAGTTATAGGTTCTCATAGCACATCATTTTATGTCCATCGTGTTTTTAAAAATTGTATTTTGAAATGTGTTCTCATATAAAGTGATGAGTCCAAATTATGACTTGTCAGTTTTACTGTACTATGTATATATTTTCACTAGAAATATTTACATTGAACATGCACATTTTATTTTAATTATCTTGGTCGTGTGAACCAAGTTTGATTAGCCTGTCAAAGAGTCTTGTTTTCTTTACGCACATTCGACCGTTGAACAATGTGTTTACTTGTGTTAACTAGAGTAATGAGACTGTTGACTGTATTGTGTTGTTTAGCGCAAAACTCTAAACATGATCAGTGTCTTATTTTTATGGCTTTAACAATCGCTGAGTATCGTTGTTATTAATATGCTTATGACATGATGTGTTTGAAGTTTGCGAGTAGCCATTTTCGCTGGAGTTTTTATTATGTAAAGTATGACCTATTTTATATTTGTATCACGCTAGAGTGGAATATTTTTAATGATTGCCATATTGCTCGTCTAATGAATCATATTTATAAAAATGTTTTGAACTTGACATGCTCTTCCATACTTCTTAATATTAAATGTTGTCTATAAATTTTACTACCTAGTGAATTAAGTCGACTCACTGCAAATGACTCTCTCTTTCAAGTTTTAGTGAGAAAGACTCAGATCAACCAATGCAGGATTGAGCTCAGTGATATTTTAGACGATATTTTATTTCTTTGAAATATTTTTGGTGAGACATTATAATTCCTTTCATTTTGTTGGAAAGTATCATATTATGGAGTTATTTTACTTTGAACAGACCGTTACATTTGGACCTATATTGTTACACTATTATTATGTCATTGTTAGACTTTTGTGTTAGCACAATTGTTTTTGGGCCCTGTCTTTGTATTTAATCAAGTCTTCCTCTGTTATTTGAAATAATTAAAGTTAAGAATTGGATGATTCATTTTTTTAGCCGGATTGTTTGTCATTCTGTCTCGGGTCAATTGCGAGTCGCGACCATGCAAATCATTAGATTATGCATGTACATCTTTATTCTTTTCAACTTCTATTTGTTGAGTAGTCCGAAATTTCCATTGCAGAAAAAGTAACACACATGATTAATATAATCATACTTTTTGGGAATCTTATTCCATCAAGAAAAAAAAATGCATGGTCATAGAAAATAAGAGCTTAAAGATTAACCAACACGTTTGTTAGGTGGAATATATTGAAGCATAGCAGCTTGGAATTATATAAATAATAAAAAATAATCCCAATTTAATTATATATTCAAAATTAAAAAAACTATAGATACATATATAGTGTCCCCTAATATAGTAATAGTAAATATTGAGATTTAAATAACATTATTTTGTTAATAAGTATAAGAAAGTCAAATAATATAAAAAAAAAAAAAAAAAAAACCCAATTTATTTGATTTTTGGAAAGGAACCTTCTCTCTCTTGGAGTCTAGGTTGAAGGGTTTGACTGTAAAAAAGTTCATTTACAACAGAAGATTTCAATCTCTATATATCTCCATTGGAGCCGAGGTTTGAATTTACATAGGCATTGACAGGCAGAGGGCCTTCCATAACCTACCCAGAAGAAGAAACTCCATTGATACTTCTACCTGATTCTCTTTTTCTCCTCATCAACATCATCTTCCGCTTGTATACAAATTCAGAGTGTGAATATGATGGGGTTCTTCCATACGTCAACTTTTTATATCATCGCTTTTGTTTCGCTCATCTTGTCTGAAGGTGCAAATTTTTATCGTCTTCGTCTTCGTCTCTGCAACTCCTCATTGCATTATTTGATCTGATCTTTCCGGTTTTTTCCATTCTTTTATCTTGTTTTGAAGGTATTTCAGGGGCTTCATTCACCGTAGTAAACAAATGCCAGTTCACTGTATGGCCTGGAGTTCTCGGAAACTCACAGTTGGACACCACCGGCTTCGAACTCCGACAGGGAGACTCCCGCTCTTTCCAGCTCCCACCGGGCTGGTCAGGTAGAGTCTGGGGGAGATCCGGTTGTACATTTGACCAGAGTAGCGGCCAGGGTAGCTGCCTCACCGGCCACTGCGGCTCCAACCAGATTGAATGCAATGGTAACGGAGCGATCCCGCCGGTAACTTTGGCGGAGTTCACGATTGGGTCGGGTACAACCCTGGACTTTTACGATGTGAGCTTAGTCGACGGCTACAATCTCCCCATGATCGTCGAACCCTCAGGCGGGTCGGGTTCGTGTATGTCAACCGGATGCGTGAGCGACTTAAATCTCCGGTGCCCGACAGAGCTGCGATCAGGGGAGGGAACTGCGTGTAGAAGCGCGTGTGAAGCGTTCGGGAATCCTGAATACTGCTGCAGCGGCGCGTACAGTTCACCGGCGACCTGTAAGCCATCGATCTACTCGGCCATTTTCAAATCGGCTTGTCCGAGATCGTATAGCTACGCTTATGACGATGCGACGAGCACATTTACGTGCGGTGGAGCCGATTACAGTATTACATTCTGCCCTTCGTCATCAAGGCAAGCTTCGTTACCTTTCTCCAATTCTCTCCCTTTTCGATTTTCTTTTCTTTAATTTTAATTTTCTTTCCATCCAAACAAAACCAGCAAAGTAAAGAATCAATGCTTAGTGTTCTCGATCTAGTTCGGCTTGAGCTCAGATGATTCTTCGGAACAATTTCAGTTGCTTCTGGCTTTAAAAAGTCTTAATTTTTTTTTAATTGTACAGTGAAAAGTCTGCAAGTAATGCACTTCCTACTATGCCTTCATCGACTGATGCACGTCCGGCAACGCCTTCAGCAACTGATGCACTTCCGACGACGCCTTCAACAACTGCGTCGAGCGGAGACCCACCGCCACCGGAGGCGGTGCCAACGGCGGTTGGCTCTTCATGGCTACAAAATTTCGCCACGTGGAGACTCCTCCCAAACAGTAGAAGCTTTTCCTTTATGTTCTTCCCTCGTAATCATCTCTACTTTTATTTCAGTTTTTTCTTCCTTTTGATTCAGGTTTTACAGTTCTTTCCATTTTTTTTTGTTCAAAAAACATAACGGATAATGTTAGGATTTTACTTTGTTTTTTACTACATTAACACGATAAACACGATGTAGGATATAATTATTATAATTGGATTTACAATAAATAGTGGTTGTGATATTACTGCGAGCATACTCTTGCACTCGAATAGCGAGCTCTCGCCGACCAGATCTCGCTCTAGAGAATCAACAGTTCCAGTGTTCGGTTTCTGGGGCTTGGTCGAGTTTGAGTTTGAGCTACTGGGAGCATTCTTCTTTGCCCCAAGGTTCTCGATATTATAATCAAACAGTCGCTCTGCAGCTACGAAGATAGTGGGGCTCTGCTCAAGAGGGGTAAAAAAAGCGGGAGCCCGCTCTCGAATAGTGGGCTCAGTCGGCAGGCTCCGACTTTATAGGGGAAAAAAGAGCGGGAGCCCACTCATCGAGACTATGTAAAGAAAAAAAATTTCTCTACCCTCCGAGCGAACTCTCCTCCTGTGTCGAATCCTAATCTCTTCTCCTTATTGAATTGCTTACTTTTTGTGACAAATAATTGATTATTCTCCCTAAGAATCGATTTCTTTGATCGATTCCACTATTTTGCCCTATAATTTCTCCCCTTTTTTGCCCCCTAATGTTGTCGTCATTCGATGAATTATTGGCCGAGAATAGATAATCAAGACAAAGATGTTAATTCGGACATGGAGGTAGATTCGTACTCCAAACCTCTATATGACGAGTTTCGTTCATTTGATAGAGAAGTTGTTGTGCAAAGCTCTACACTACGTAAGTGCACATGTCACGACAAGTAATGATCGATAAATACAAGTTGTTCCTACAAAGATAAAATTATTGAACTTTAAATCAATATGAAACAAGTTTGATTTATGAAAAAAATTAGATGAGATGAATCAAGTGCTAAATTAACTAGCAAAACAAAGCACAAGCAAAATCATAGAAGAGATTCAATTTATAGAGACATTGTTTGGAGTCAATTTCCCTTTTTATGTGATTTTTATTATAAATGTTCTGGAAAATGCTGCATCAAACAAGTTAGTGGACATAGAATTCTGTCTTTTACCAAGAACTTGCTAGAGTAATTTGATTAATTCATATAGTAGTTTTTTTCAAGCTTATGATAGATAAATATTATGCATAATTTAAATTGGCACAATTCTATATAGTCATGTGAATTGAATATAACGATATGTAAATGTTTAAATTGACTCCATAATAACACGAGTCAATATTTCACACAATTCAATATTAATCTTAATTCCTATTTACTGTTACGTAATAGTTGAAATCTAGGCTTTATTCATATCTTTCATAAATTTAATAAAATATTCATTAAGATTAACTAACTTATTGTATTAGGAGTACCGAAAAACTCTACAGATGATATCAAAGTCATCTCACGATCGGAAGTGTGGTTGACAGGGATGTTGGTCCCTTTGAAGGGGGGAGGATTGTGGTAACCCGTTATGTGATATCAGTGGGGATGTCAAATCTCACATCGCTTAGGAGTAGAGATTGGTAAGAGCTTATAAGTCGAGTTTCCCTTCATACCTAGTACAACCCGTTTTGGGCATAGTCCAAGAAAAAAGTTATCCGGACTCCGGCCCAAAGCAGACAATATTGTACTAGGAGCACCGGGGACTCCACAATCCTTGTAACATAATCCCTCTTGGGACACCTCATATGTTGTCCCCTTTATTACATGCTCGCATAATTTAAGATATTAGGAATATTTTTTCTTCAATAATTTTCTCCAAATTCTCACTCTAAAATTCATTTTAGAGTGATTTACCAAAATAGTATAATTGTAAATTGAATATAGATAAACCAAATTCAAAATTTAATACTTTTATTGCATACATCCAATTACTTTTATTCTAGTAGCTATTTTCTTCATTTTTGTGTCTAATTTAACACTGTAAAATTTCAGAACTATCCAAGCATAACAAAATTTGTTATCGAAATTACCTTTGCATGTGCTCCAAGAAACAAATTTCACTTTGACATACAAAATGTTTATAATACTTCTAATCATATTTTATCACATTAATGGTGATTATTATAGTTAATTATAATCCAAGTCATCACAATGGCCCTATTCTGCCCAACACTCTGAGTCGAATTCTCATCTTCTCCAAACTTGGAGTCTCAAATCTAATGATATCACAAGAAATTTCCCTTTTAATTTTTCTAATCTCAAAAACTTAGACATAGAAAGTTATGCTGGGAAATGAGGAGGGCTTGAGGGAGAAAAAGAAGAAGAAGAGCGAGCAAGAAGAAGTTGGAGAAAGCATGAGGCTGGTTGATTCGCATAAGTTTTGGCGGGAAATTTCAATGGAAATTGACAGAGTTATAACAGACGTTAATGATAAGGTGTTATGCCTAACAAATCAAACTATTAGGTGTTAGTTGCCTAATTTAAAAATTTCATGTGTCAATTGAAAATATCAATTACTTTAGGATTAATTTTGATTTTTATCCTTTATACAATATTAGAATTAACCGTAAAATAATTTATTTATGAAAGGAAGATCATACGAATGCTCAGGAAACACATAAATTTGAACTCTCAGAATCCAGATAAGTAAAACACTATTTTTCAATGTTTTGGTCTTAAGCCCTAGATCACAAAACCTATTATGAAAGTTGTATTCTTTGTGATTATATTATTATTATTTGTTATATTTTACATGGATATGCATGATAGACATTGACATAGAAATTTAGAAAGATAAAATTTGTAGGACATAATATATGCAAGTATGAAATAGATAATATGACTAATGAAAGTTTGAACGCATCGTAAAGTTGGAATAGAAATTCAACTTGTATGTAATTTTTAACACATGAAACTTGGTAATGTATGAAGTTAATTCATATATACAAGTGTTTTCATTCATAGTTTTATGATGTAGATAGATTTTCACGATGAGCATTTATTGCCAATCGAGATTCATCCAGTTGCAGGTGAGCATACAAACAAACTGATTAATAATGAATTAGTGTAAAATCAAATAATCAAAGTAAATATTTATTTGAAGAATACTATGATTTCAATAAGATTAAATAGTAAAAATCCTTGTATTCTTGATAATTTAATTATGATTTTAGTATGTCTAAATTTTTTAGATTTGTCTATCATGTGTTGAGGATTTAAATAGAGTTAAGAACTTGTGAATTAATAAATATTAAATTTAATTCGGTTTGACACGACATTTAATTTGGAGTGTTCGAGGATTTAACTATTAGATTGTTAAATAATTTATATGAGTAATTATTTTAATTTACAAGGTAGAATTAAATAAATCAAATCATAGTAATTGTAGTTAAATGATATTTGTGTATTTAAATAAATTATCGAGGATTTATGATATGAAAATGTATAATTGAGAGTATTTAACATTTAGAGGCAGGCTCCGATCCAAAGAACAAAAAAAAATGAGGGAGAGCAACACTTAAACGGTGGGCTCCCGCTCCAAAAAACAAAATGAGTGGGAGCCCGCACTTAAAGAGTTGGCTCCTGCTTCAAAGAACAAATCATCATTCACAAGTTTTGCTATTTCAGAAAACATACTATACGATTTGGATTTATCTGAAATTTTTTTCACATATCCTTTATTTTGTGCGGAGCTGTTAGTGGTATTACATACTTACATGCAAGTGCACGTGTCGTTAACAAAGTAATAAGTAAGTAAAGTATCGATCCCACGAGGATATTTTTAATTGTATGTAAATTGCTATAAAAATCTTATAAAAATATTAGGATGATAAACGAAAATAAATAGAAATAAAATTAGAATGACGATGAAACAAAGTAAATCAGAGTAAACGAGGTAAAAATGATAAAAGAAGGCCTTGGCTAGGATCGATTTCTTCGTTACGATAATTTCACTACTGATACTCTGGTAATGCTCTGCAGCATTGTCTATGAACAACAAGAATTAAATAATTCTAAGATTCTTTCGAATTGCCTAGATAAATTCAAATTAAAATTTTCTTCGACCTAGAATGAATGTAACTAATATTGAATTTCGGATTTGTACCATTCTTATTGCCAATTGAATTAATGTTAACGACGTTGTAACAATTTAATCCAATTAATTATTTATACATCTAAGAATTTATATCTATCTATCGATACAATATAAACATGAATCGTCAACCTATCTATCGATATGATCTGACTTAGCAAGAAATATCACAAATAATTGTTCAATAGACAATTGCATAACAAAACCAAGATCGTAGCAAAAATCGTAACGAGTACTATCGTCCTAACCAAGATAATAAAATTTAGCCTAAAATCATGATAACAATACTAAATAAAAATAAAATTTTCAATAACATAAAAATAGTAATAAAGAAGAAGAAGAAGAAAATTCAGCAAGGTCGTTGTTCTCCTCCTCTGTTCAGAGCTCCTTCTCCAGCAAGAATTCACTTTTGAAAAAAAATCCCTTTTAATTCTGCATGTTATCTTCTCTTTCTCTCTCCATTCTCATTTATTGTTCCACCTTTTTAGTGGTTATTTCCAGAATGACTTTTCTCTCTCCACAAATCTCTCTGTTGATATTTTGGTTTCGTCTTTTAGTGCTGCCCCCTCATCACGTTTTCCGCTGCCCAGTGACCATCTTCTATTTTCTTCTTTCAGCATCTACCGATGGATTTTGTCTTTTTCTGCTGCCCAGTTTTTGCCTTCTTCCGCTACTTTGTCTTTTAGTGCTGCCCCCTCATCACGTCTTCAGCTACCCAGCTTTCTTTACATCTACCGATGCCCTGTGCTATTTTCCACATCCACCGCTATTAATTTCAAATTTATTGCTTCCATTTATTTCAAATTTCAATTAATTTGTTTCCATGATTCCAGTAATTTCTCTCTCCATAATCAGTAACAAATTTCCTCAATTTACGTGATCTGCTTCTTTTCCCTCCATAATCTTCAGCTTTTTATTTTGATTTTCCCTCTAATAAAATTGCATTCAAATATGAAAATATAAAATTCAGCTGAAGAGAAAAATTATGCTTTTAACAGATAATCTGCATGAAATATATTAAATTCAATCAAAGCACTAATGCTGCAGCATTACATAGCAATTGCAGTAAATTCATACTAATTTATTATTGCAATCACTCAATTCATATAAGTTTTCTTATGTAAAATTAGCATAAAATGACTCTAAAATAAGAGTCATCAGGAGCTAATATACAAAGTTTCATAATTTTTCAAAACATGTACGATTTATTAGAATTTATTTATTTTTTTGCAAAATAAATTTATTAAAAGTATCTATATCATCCAAAAATTATGAAATTTCACAATAAATTCTGTTTATACTTCCAATTAGAGTTACAAAATCGATTTGCAAAAAAAAAAAAAAAAAAACTTATGCAAAAATGGTATAAATTCGTATGTACAGCTTAATCAAAAATGACTTGAAAAAGCCTAAGTATAGGTTGTGCAGGCACCCCTAGATGAGATGCAAAAGTTTGGTCTTGAGCCATGTGCAAAATGGAAGATTTCGTAGACGCCCTATCCCAAGAGGTTTTTTAACCATAAACATCCTCAATAGAAGCTCGATGAAATCCACGAAAGCCTAGATCCGAAACAATATCTTTTTAAACTTCACTTCTAGAAACCCAAAATTAAAGAGCGAACTCGAGCAGTGGATGCCTAGAGGAACTTGCAGAAGCCTAGTCTCGAGGCAATGTTTTTTTTCGAAGCTCAATTTGAGGATGCCTAAAGATAAGTGCTAACACCTGCAGTGGGCACCTAAAGAGCTCGCAGAAGTCCTGCTTAGAGACAAGAAGTTCAAAATAATGCTTATGCAAACGTCTGGTGTTGTAGCTCCCAACTCAAGTCACGAAAGTTCATTGGCTCATTGATGTCTGTAACGAACATATCATGGACGCCCACTAATAGCCAAAGAACACCCGTTACTTGAGAAATTTGAAGAGGACTATAAATAGAAGTTTGCTCTGCTGTACAACTTACCTATAGACTCTCACACTGAAGTGCTGTCGAAGTTTCTTGAGATTTTTTAGCCTTTACGATGTCATACAGGATCCGTCCATTAGCATTATAGCATCAAAAATTTCTAACAATTCTGTTAGTACTTATTTTGTAGGTAATCAAGGAGAAAAGAGCATTCAATGCCTCAATTTCAATAATGTGGCAAAAAATTTAATTGGAAGTTCAACATGGTGAAACATAAATGGAGAACAAAACACAAATCAAAGGGATTGTTGAAATCTGCCGAAATCTGACCTCTGAAGACTATTTGGCAATTTCAAAAGTCTTATCAATCTTAAATAAAAAAGTGTTCTTCATGAATATTGTAGATAACTTCTCAATATTTTCGGAACAAGGTGGCTTGTTAAAAATGACCGTCAATTATTATGTCAACCAGATCAATTATAGAAAATGTTTAGATTTCTTTGGAGGATAGGCCCGTGCCTACCCAATGGGCACGCTCATACTAGGTTGGTGCACGCCCATCCACGTCTTGGGCTTATTGAGTCCAAAGTTACATCAATCACATTTGACCTTTGTTCTTGATCCATCTCTTAAAGCCCTTTTGATTAAATCTTTTTTTTTAATTAAGTTATTGGTCTTGTAATTGGACTTGGAGCTATTTATGAATCCAAAGACCAAGCCCAAATAAACCCATTAACCAATCTTATTTAAGAGGAATGCATTCTCTAGACTCTTCTATGTTTTAATTGTAGGAGAATTGAAGATGGCCATGAAGAGGGAAGAAGAAAAAAGTCTTGCCAAAAATGAAGACAAATTCGTGGAAAGACCTTGAAATGAAGAAAGGTTGCTTTGACCAAATGAAATGGTGCCTTGAAGACCATCACATCAACTCATTTTTCAAAGTTGACATTTATTCTTTGTTGATCAAATTTTGTCTATTAAAGGGCCTCAAGTCCTTCATTGTAAGACATCAAATTTTAGAAATAAAAAAATCGTGTTTTGTTATTTTGTGAAGTGTTCTTCACAAATTGCTTCCACTTGAGCTTGGTGAGTTATATCCAAGTGAGTGTTAGTGGATTTGGTGAGTCATATCCAAACCATTGTTTGGTGAGTAATATCCAAACTAGCATCCGCTTGTTCTTGGCAAGTCATATCCAAGTGAGTATGAGTAATCTCTCGACTAGCTTGTTCACTCAAATTAGTCTATCCATCATTTCATCCACTACTTAGCAAGGGGAGCTAAGTCTGTCTCCTCCAAGAACAAGCCCGAGCACTCCCACGAGTCTCTCTTGTTCTCTTTCACTCTTCCACCCACTTCCTTCCCTTAATATTAGAAGTGCGTCACTTTATTGCTGAGTGAATCTCTAACTCTCTTATATCCAAATTTGAGATTTCAAATTTGTGAGAGTTAGGTTTTGTGTCAAAGAAAATCTCCACACTTACCATTTGTGAATCAATTAAAGGGTGATGCTCAGGAAAAGTCAATGTAAGGCTTGATTGATACTCGAAAGTTCAATCGATCGTAACAGGAAGAGAAACTAGATTTGATAGGGAACTCCAGACGCTTTCTCAACCACTTCTATTGAATAGGTGTGTGATATGTTGTTATAGCAAAAATTTTAAGAACTAGTGGTCGGTTTTTATGATAAAACTATGGCCTTCATGATATTTTCACCACTTGGACACGACTGTGACTAGAGTGAGTGGCTTCTTTTCTTAATGGAAGAGCCCCATATTTTGAGGGCTAAAGGTTTTTCTTGGAAAGGAAATTGGTTGGCTACTTTGCGTCAATACCGTGCACAACCCACCACAACAAGCATCGTTCTCAATCATAAAAGGAATTGAGAAGCCTGGTAACGCGAGAACAAGTGCTTCACACATAGCCAATTTAAGCTGTTGGAAAGCAATTTCTACTTCTCCAGACCACTGGAAGGAATTTATTTTATAGTAAATCAGTTAAAGTTCATGCAAGAATGTCATACCCGCTTATGAACTTATGGCAATAACCAGTCAAGTTAAGGAATCCTTGCCATTGCTTAATAGAGGAAGGAGATTAGCAAGTGAGCATACTAGAGATTTTACCAAGGTTTGTCAAAATCTCTGCACCAAAAATAACATGACCTAAAAATAGATTATCTTTATTTGTCCAAAAGAACACTTGCGCTAACTTTGGCAAATAATCAACATCTTCATTGCTTCTACAATCCACAAATGATCACCAATACAAACACCCCCGATTGACTCAATCTAGAAATTCCCCTTACAACTTACAATTTCACGCTACCTCTTTCCTTATTTCTCTTCCTCTCTATTTATACAGGATAGGAATCTCTTTCTCTTAACTATCTCTCTGTAACTGTCTTCACATCCTCTCAACTTTTTGATTAACTTCCTCTGTTTTTTTGCCTCTTATAAGTCAGCTTGATTGGCGGCTTATCACATTTTGCGGCAATCCTTATCTTGGACACCATTTTTTGAGTTTCCGCTAAAGGGCAGCGATAAGGCCAGATTTTGAAGGGTTGGGCATCATTGACCAAAGGAATATGATGATCATGTGATCTACAAGGAGGCGAAGCTTTAGATGCATCAAAAACATCATGCAATTTCTCTAGGATTTGTTGAATGCAAATAGGTATATAAATATCCTCTATGGCATTCGGTGCTGAAATATTAGCCAAAGGACCAAACTCCTGGCGAAGTAACCAAGCTTGAATACTTTGTCAGAAACCTAGCAATAAGATTAAACCAAGGTGAATTATAGATGGAAATTGTTGGACCATTTATAGTAATGTGTAGAACTTCAGTTGTTAAATCGAAAGTGACAGGGCTGTGGCAATTCATCCAATCAATCCCCAAAATTAGATCATTGCCACAAAATCTAACCGCACAAAATTTGAATGAAAAGGTGCATACTCCAGTGAAAAGGCTGAGAAATCCAGGGGACTAGATATGTTTATGCTATTTTGACTGTTACTTGCATTATCATAACTTGGAGGCGGGTTTAAAAGAATGTCAAATCAGACAATCCGATCTCTAGAAAGACTCGATTGCTCAACACAAGCCTTAATTTGCATCAGAAGATTTAAAAACAAATAAAAAACCAATAATCTACGCAATGATCACAAACATAATAGTGCGATAGTTAAACAAGAGTACAATAAAAGTTTAAATGTCCAAGTTCAAATCTAATTAATATCGTACATGCCTTAAATAAAGAGAAGTCATCACTAGGAAAACTATTAAACTCTCAAGCAAAGAAATAGATAAAAAGGAACCGCCACCGAGCTCTAACTATTGATCACTCTTATCTTTGCCAGGAAATGGAGGAGATTGTTTTGGGTGAGTGACTCACTCAGTGAAAAAGTTATTCTAAATGCAGATGCCTGTAAAATTAAATTTTCATCTTTCTTTTCAAAACCATGAGTTACGATGTCATACATGTATCTACAAATATATTTCAAAAGAAATTCCTTACTTTCATTTTAAAAACACATGCTCCACGAGTAACTAATGTTGCATTATTCAAAATGTTGTTGTATACATAAACAACTATATTTAAAATAAATCATTGTTGTACTTAGCTCTTCATAAGTCAATCTCAATGAAAAAGAATGGTCATTGAAGGACCTTTTCGACACTAACATAGAAAGACGGCAATTTAGAAATCTAGCAGCACCATTACCCTGGGTGGCCAGCGAACAAGTCAGTGATGACACCACTCATACTCATAATCAATAAATATATCATGATCAGGTTTAGGGATTCAAAATCCAATAAGCGCGTCATCACCGCCTTGTAACTCATTTTAGTAACGTGCAAAAAAATATATCTTCACGCAATAGAAGATGCGTAAAGATAACTTCATGATGCTTTGACACCGAAATCATTCAAAGCATCAAGAAGATTCATACTCCAGTACATAACATTAAACACAAACAAAAGACAATGCATCAATGGTAAACGTGTAAAATATACGTACATACACGTAAAAAGATGACGTGCTTGCAACCAAGATGGGTCAACCGATCCCTAACAAGAACCCTTTGATCCCCTCAGGTTTCACAATGGGTTCATCGTCGCACCTCCAATCAAACAACAAACTTACATAAACCCTAAATCTACTCAGATAATCCACAAATGATCTATGGATTCGAGTTTTCAAACTTGAATATGATTTTAACAAAAACCCTAAATCTCAAATTTAAAAACAAGAGAAAAACTCATTAACTCTCGAAGCTCCTTCACGAAAGTTGATGTTCGGAGTCCCACAAACACAATTTCAACCTTTAATCATGATGATTCGCAACTCCCTCTCGTCTCTCTCCATTTTTTTTCCTTTGTCTCTTGCGGCACAAATGTTTAAAGGAGAAAGGGTTTTCTTCCTCCTTTAAACACGAAATTAATTAAATAATTGATTTAATATATAAAATATAAATTAACATATTTTATATATTAACTAAAAAGTCTGAAATTTCAAACGGATGAAATCCGAACATTTTTTTTCAAAAACAAATTACTATATGGTGAAATTTCAAGTTACTCAACATTATTTTCTCCAATTTACAACAATAACTAGAACCCTACATAAATTTTTTTACAACAATAACTAGAACCCTACATAAATTTTTTTACAACAATAACTAGAACCCTACATAAATTTTTTTACAACAATAACTAGAACCCTACATAAATTTTTTTACAACAATAACTAGAACCCTACATAAATTTTTTTACAACAATAACTAGAACCCTACATAAATTTTTTTACAACAATAACTAGAACCCTACATAAATTTTTTTACAACAATAACTAGAACCCTACATAAATTTTTTTACAACAATAACTAGAACCCTACATAAATTTTTTTACAACAATAACTAGAACCCTACATAAATTTTTTTACAACAATAACTAGAACCCTACATAAATTTTTTTACAACAATAACTAGAACCCTACATAAATTTTTTTACAACAATAACTAGAACCCTACATAAATTTTTTTACAACAATAACTAGAACCCTACATAAATTTTTTTACAACAATAACTAGAACCCTACATATACAACAATAACTAGAACCCTACATAAATTTTTTTACAACAATAACTAGAACCCTACATAAATTGAGATTTCTAACCCAGGCTTAATCGGTCAGGCCTAAATAAAATTCGAGTCTCATCAATCTTTAAGAGAGACGATAAGATTTAAAACGCTACCGTGTGATATGCTAAAATTTGATTGGTAGAAAAAAATTCCATAAGGTTCTAAGTGGTACTTGACCGTAGCGATAAGGTATGAATTACAATTTTATTTATTTTTTCTTAAATATAAAATCATATTTATTGTCATCTAATTCAATAATTGTGACTATTTAATACAGTAGGCGTCTACAATTGATTAATTGTAAGGTGGGCCTAATAAATTTATGTTAGTCAACGTTAATGTCCTATTCAAACATTTAAAGCCAATAAATAATAATTTTCTGTATCAAAAAAATTGGAAATTATTTTACAAAATTATAACATATAGTCTGAGTTATACATTAATTTAGCCATGGTTCTTACAGGAACCAGTAAAATTTCAACATCACATATTAAAGAAGAAACCATTACATTTAGTACATACACGTTATGAACATGTACAGATACTCAAAATGCGCAAAATGGAGTTTTGAGGCCGGAATCTATGGCGGATTCATACCAAATTTACAAAACCCACGTTCAAGAGAGAGATTGTTTGAACTTTTTCTGTCTTGCTAAGTGGCGTAGGGTAGGTTCTGAGGTAGCCTGAATCGGACCTGAGAAGCTGCCGATCGGACGGCGACGCCGTGCCAGCAGATTCCACCCTTGCACATCTCGTGATGATGATCACCGGTGTGATCACGAGAAACTGCCTTCTTGGCCTTCCTAGATATTTCCCACGTTAGCGTCCCTATCAAGATCGAAATCACCATGGCCGTTGATAAAATCAACACGAACCCACCACCGAAGCTCAGCCCAGAAACCATCCCGATGGCTTTGATTCCAGCTATCATCACCAAGTAGATCGTCATCAAGTTTCCAACCACCGCATCAGAAACCGCCATTTCTTTCCCCTCAAGCAAGCTCTTCGATGACGTCGTCTTAATCACAGATCGTGCTTATCTTCTTCGATTTATATGAACTGCAAACCTGAAGGAATCCAGTACTCGACTCCATACACCGCCGGCTTTCAATAAACCACTGAGAAATCGCCTGGCAACGTCTCCCAATTCGATCCCACAAAACCCAAAAATTTTCTCTCGGAACGATGTCTCTCAGATTCAGAAAAATCACCTCGGCACGATTATCTGCGTTCGTTTCTCGACTAAGATCACATTAACCGTGTGGGGGGTGGGTCCTCCTGATTAGCGTGATGTTCTTCGTCATTCATCATTCTGGTGGGCCCCCGTGTGGGGCTGTGGGACCCAGTGGAAACAATATCTTGTATATTCTTTTAATTTTCGTAGAAGTTCGATTCGCTTGAAGTTGGCTAAATTGATGAGGGACCAAATGTTGTGGCATTTAATGGATCCAATGTTTGTAACGTCATCCTGTTTAATGTCCAAGTGCTTGAAAAGATATCAAGAACCAATAGAATTATGGGTAGCTGTCGCCCATTAATAATATTTGGTAATTTAATTTATCAATTTTAATTATTTAACAAATTATTAAATTATATGTCATTGTTTAATAATTTAAAATTATAAAATAAGTATTTGTAACCTTAAAAAAAATTATAACAATATTATAAGTTTGATTATTTATTGTGTTTTGTTTTTACTAAAAGTAATCGAAGAGGGCTAAGGAGTTCTGGCTAGGACTTCACTACCTTCATGAGAGTACGCTTGAGTGGCATGTATTGAGGACTCGGATGCCGAGTTATCTAACCAACAAATTGAATGCAGTGACTTATCTTTATCCCTTGCATTTGGATACTCTTACAAGTTATTAAATAATGAAGTGCAAATGAACTAACAAGATAGTGAGCCTCTTGGTCTAGGATCTTGTCTGAAGTTTCCTTAGCACATCATCTTCTTCGAGTAATTGAGGATTTGACCTCAAATCTAGATTGGTCTTTAACTCTTCTTCTTCCCCAAGGTATGGAGATAAGTCTTGCACATTGAAAATAATCGAAACTCTGTCGGGAAGTTCACACGACAAGTTGGATGACACTATCCATGGAATCAAAATGTTGTAATTCTACTAAATCATCAATATCTTTATTTAACCCTTTGATAAACCTTGCAATAGTTTGTGGCTCCCGTCCACACCGAATCTTGAGGGTTTTAAATTCGATTAAGTAGTCATCAACCAATTGTACTCATTGCTTAAGGTTTTGATTTTGTAAAAACAACTCTTACTTGTATTGGCAATACACAAATCTCCTCCTTATTACCCTCCAAGTTAACACATCTTCATCTCCATCAAGCCTTCTTTGAGCCTTCAGATTTTCTCACCAATGACTAGCATAACCCGAAAGCTCAAGAGAAATTAATTGCAATTTCACTTTTTCCGAATAGTAATAGCATGCAAACACTTTGTCTACTTCTTCTACCTAATCAAAAAATTTATCTACATTACTAGAGCCTTTAAAATTAGGAATGGATACATTCACATGTCTCATTTCATCATTAGAGTCATGTCTTTGTCAAAATATTACCTCAAGTATGGACATTCAAGTATTCAATGATAACAAACCTTTCTATAGGCTAATAATCATCATATTCTATCACTAGAAGGAAAAATCAATAAATAACTCCAAATAATAACTATGCTTTTGAGGAGAAAAAAACAAATAGATTTGAAATATTCACAACCATTGAACTTTGTGTATTAAGGTTTTATTAGAAATAGTGCAAAAACGATCAATGTACGTGCATGTCATCATGCGCTGTAAGTGTAAGTTATCAAGAAATTTTTAAAAACCATGTCCTATAAAAATAGTTTGTTAATCAAGAAGCACGACAAAGTTAAGTAAAGATAATAGAAAATGTGAGAAATGAAATTGGAAAGACAAAATAAATAAATAAATGTACGAGACAAGGTCTAAGAAAATAATTAAATATCATTTTATTATTGAGTGCGAGTGAGTTGGATTTCGTAAAAGTGATTTAAATTTATAATCATTCATTAACGAGTGTGAATAATTTAAACGGAATTTGATAAAAAAAATCAATTTGGAATGTTTAATTAATTTTTTATAAATGGTTGTCAAAAATTCATAATTAAATAAATTATTGAAAGAAAATATAAATTATCTTTCTTTTTATATAGCTTTTACTTGGTCTCTTTAATAATTTCAACAATTTTAATTAAATTATGCATTTTACTTAGTCTTCTTTTATTTTCACAATCAATCAAATTGCATAAGCTTTGTTTGACAAGGCCCTTAGGTGGCCTCCTCCTCATTGGCAACTTGCCTACCTTAATACATAATTGGACCTAGTTGTTCTTTCACTAATTGCAAAATAAAAAATAATTTTATTGAATAGTTGGTAAAGAAGTTGTTGACTTATAGAGTGTTTAAGTCATAATTTGTTTTTGATGATGTATTTGTATATTAAGTATACAATTTGATTATGTGTATTAAATGGGAATTATGAATATAAGATTGTTTGGAAATACCCTTAAAAGGGGTATTTTAGTTGTCTAATAAAATCGGTTTGAGTATACAGAGCTACATAGAAAAACAGAGATAAAACGCGTGCTTCTACCGATAGTTACACGACGAAGAAATGAAAGCTTCTGCCGATTGCTAAACGACAGAAGAAGAAGTCGTTTAGTAGCTAACATCTGCCGATAGCGTTGAAGGCACATCTACCGATGGCGATTTAATGTGGCTCCTACCGATGGCGATTTAATGTGGCTCCTGCCGATGGAATTTTAATGTTGCTTCTACCGACAGCTCTTCAAGCTTCATCTGCCGATGGCGTTTGCAGACGCTTCTGTCGATTGAAGTTGAAGCTGTTCCTGCCGATAGAAGTTGAAGTTTCTCCTGCCGATATTTTTTAATGGGTCATCTGCCGATGCAGATCTATGCAGCTTCTGCCGATAGCGTTTTGAAATCATCTGCCGATGACGGTTCAGCACTTGTATAATACATCTGCTGATGGTGTTTTTAAGCCACATCTGCCGATGACACTTAAGGATACATCTGCCGATGGTGTTTCAAGCAGCATCCACCGATGACGTGTCTCTGCTTCATAAGTTGCATCTGCCGCCAGAATTCAAAGCTAGCCGCGAAGCTACAGTGACGTCGTTTTCAATATTAACTCCAGACCTTTAATGGCGACGACGAACAACATTTTCAGAAGCAAGGGATAGCTGCTTCAGTACGGATGCTTCCCAACGGTAACATTTTTTCATTTGAAGAACAGAAGCGTTACAGAGTATATAAGCAGAAGAAAAGGCTCGAAGACTAACTTTTGCCAATTTGAATTCTGAGCCCTAAGCTGCGAAAGTTATCGCTCTGTATTTTCACTACTTCTCCAAAATCGAACTTGAGATTCAATTGCTGTGAGAGAGTAGTCTGTGCTTTATTTTTTACAAACTCAAATCATTTGTAAAGGCTGTGGATTGACGCCCGTAAAGTTCAATCAAAATCTGTAAAGGCAGTTGGTCGGAGCCCGGAATCCCGATCAGTTTATTCTCGTGAGGAGAAGGTTAAGAATCTTCAAAGGGGAGACTTGGAGCGTGGACGTAGGCAAGGTTTAGCCGAACCACGTTAAAAACCCTGGTGTTAAATTTCTCTCTCTCTCTCTTTACTTTATATGTTTGTTTGCTATTAATATTCAAACTAAAATTACAAGAGAAATTTACTAGATTATTAAATTAAGTTTAAATATCTAATTCACCCCCCCCCCCCCCCCTCTCTCTCTCTCTTAGACAATCTCGATCCTACAATTGGTATCAGAGCTAGGTTTGTATTGTCTAAGGTGTTTATCTAAGAGATAGCGTGTTATCTGAAATGGCATTCAACACACATTCTGCACAAATAGAAGGTCAGTCTACCACTAGACCTCCATTCTTCGACGGTATTGATTATGTGTACTGGAAGTGTAGAATGAGAATTTATATTCAAGCTATAGACTATGACATATGGAATAACATAGAAAATGGTCCATATATAGCCTTTAAAACAGAGAATGGTATTAGGATCCCCAAAACCTTACAAGAATTAAATGATACAGATAAAAAGAATTTGAGCCTAAATGCAAAGGCTATAAACACCATGTACTGTGCTCTGAATAGAGACGAATTCAATAGAGTACAAGGGTGTGAGAGTGCCCAAGAGATCTGGCACCTATTAGAGGTCACACACGAGGGCACAAATCAAGTAAAGGAGAGCAAACTGAATATGCTCATTCACGAGTATGAATTATTTTCTATGCCCAAAGATGAGTCTGTCTCTTCCATGTTTACAAGATTTACTAATATTACTAATGATTTGAAAGCTCTTGGTAAATCTTATTTTAGTGAAGAACAGGTCAGGAAGATCCTCAGGTGTCTTCCAAGAAGCTGGCAGCCAAAGGTGACTGCAATTCAGGAAGCAAAGGATCTTAAAGCTCTAAAGCTTGAAGAGCTCATTGGATCTCTCATGACACATGAGATCACTATGAGGTCAAACGAGAAAGAAGACCTTAAGGAAAAAGAGACTTCCAAAAGAAAAGATATTGCTATGAAAGCCTCTTCAAGTAAATGTGAAGTCTCTGAGGATGAAGAAGAAGAAGAGGATGAGGACATTGCTCTTATCACTAGGAGATTCAGCAAGTTCCTTCGAAGGAAGAAGCTGCAGGGAAGAAGATTTCCCAAGAATGAAAAGCAATCCAAAGACAAGGAGTTTACCTGTTTTGGATGTGGAAAGCCAGGCCACATGAAGGCTGACTGTCCACAAGCTAAAGGTCCCAAGAAATTCAAGAAAAAGGCTATGAAGGCCACTTGGGATGACAGTGAAGGTGACACTTCATCTTCAGAAGATGAGGAAGTTGCAAATCTGTGCTTCATGGCATACGTGGATAAGGTTAGTACTTCCTCTTCAAGTGTTTTAAGTGACAGTGAAAGTGATAATGAAGAAGGTGAAATAATTGATGCTTTTAATGACTTAGTTAAACAGTTTGGCATGCTGAAAAATAAATACAATCTGTTGAAAAAGGAGAATACAGATTTATTAGAAAAGCATGCTAAAGAAGTAGACTTGCATGTCAAGGAAATTGATAAGCTTAAAAGCAAAAACGAAGATTTAAATAATATTATTCTAAACTTCACTAAGGGCGACAAATTATTTAAGATGGTAATAGCAGGTCAGAGAGCAAATTTTGACAGAACAGGATTAGGGTATGACAAGTCTAATAAAAGGAAAGTCTTTAAAAACTTCTTTGTTAAACCCTCTGTCTGTCATGCATGTAATGAAGCTAGACATAAATCTTTTGTATGTCCGCTAAAAGCAAACTATATGAAATCAACTGGTAAATTCCAATGGGTTCCCAAGGGAACCAGACCTAACACTAGGACCCAAAAGGTTTGGGTACCTAGGAAGACCAATTGATTTTTGTTTTGCAGGTTGAGTGCTCTCCTGGAAAGAACCAGTGGTACCTCGACAGTGGATGTTCGAGGCATATGACAGGAGACTCAACCATGTTTGCTGCTGTCAACAAAAAGAAAGGTAGTGTTACTTTTGGTGGAAACCAAAAGGGTAAAATTGTTGGCATCGGCAACATAAGTAACAGCTTTAATCCTACTATTGAAAATGTGCTTTTAGTTGAGGGATTAAAACATAATCTGCTTAGTATTAGCCAGTTATGTGATAAAGGATATGAAGTGATTTTTAAATCAAACTCTTGTTTAATTAAAGATGCATCTAATGACAAATCTCTGTTCACTGGCTATAGAAAAGAAAATATCTATATAATTGACTTGGTTATTATTGAGCATGTTGATGAAAAATGCTTTGCTGTTAACTCTTCTCTTGACTCTTGGGTCTGGCATAGGAGATTAGGACATGTAGGGATGGATACCTTAGCTAAGATTACTAAGGAGAATTTAGTTAGAGGTATTCCTAAGATATCCTTTGAGAAGGATAAAATCTGTGAAGCTTGTCAAATGGGCAAGCAGATCAAAAGTTCTTTTGCATCAAAGAATGCAATCTCCACTTCTAAGCCTCTCCAACTCCTTCACATGGACCTATTCGGTCCTTCAAATGTTGCTAGTCTAGGTGGTAAACTCTATGCTTATGTCATTGTTGACGACTTTTCTAGATTTGCCTGGGTATTTTTTCTAAAGTCTAAGGATGAAACTTTTGATATCTTCTCTAGCTTTAGGAAACGAGTTCAAAATGAAAAGGAGCTCGCCATCGTTTCTATTCGTAGTGATCATGGTGGAGAATTCGAAAATGAGAAATTTGAACTCCTGTGTCTCAAGTATGGAATTGAGCACAATTTTTCTTCTCCTAGGACCCCTCAGCAAAATGGTGTTGTTGAGAGGAAGAATAGATCCCTTCAAGAGCTTGCTAGGACTATGCTTAATGAAAACTCCCTTCTAAAATATTTCTGGGCAGAAGCTGTTTCAACAGCTTGTTATGTGCTTAATCGGGTCTCCATAAGACTAATTCTTGAGAGAATTCCCTATGAGCTTTGGAATGGTAAAACTCCTTCTGTTAAGTATTTTAGAGCTTTTGGAAGCAAGTGTTTCATTCTAAACACTAAGGATAACTTAGGAAAATTCGATTCCAAATCTGATCTTGGAATTTTTCTGGGTTATTCCCTTTCCAGTAAGTCTTATAGAGTTTTCAATAGGAGAACTCTAGTTGTTGAGGAGTCAGTTCATGTTAACTTTGATGTGTATCCTCAGCCCGCAATAAATGTGGATGAGGATGATGTTTTGAATTATCAACTAGACTCTCGTTCCTTAGAAAAACCTTCTGGTCCCTCTCAAGCAGAAAAATCTTTAGAACCGTCTTCTACATCTCTAGATTTAATTCTTGTCAAGGATGAAAATCCTACTCTTCCTAGAGATTAGAAATATGTTAGAAATCATCCATTAGATGAGGTCTTAGGTGATCCGTCTTTAGGAGTTAAGACTAGATCCTCTCTTAGGAATCTCTGTGCCAATGTGGCATTTATATCTCAAATAGAACCTAAGAAGTTGAAGAGGCCGAGTGTGATGAAAACTGGATTTTAGCTATGCAAGAGGAACTAAATCAATTTGAAAGGAGCAAGGTATGGGAACTTGTTCCAAGGCCTAAGGGTAATCCCATTATTGGAACTAAATGGGTTTACAAGAACAAATTGGATGAAAATGGGATCGTTGTTAGAAACAAAGCTAGATTAGTTGCCAAGGGATACTCTCAGGAAGAGGGTATTGATTTTGAGGAATCCTTTGCCCCTGTAGCCAGACTAGAATCTATTCGAATGCTTTTAGCTTATGCGTGCTTCAAGAACTTCACACTCTTTCAAATGGATGTAAAGAGTGCATTTTTAAATGGTTTCATAAATAAAGAAGTTTTTGTTGAGCAACCTTTAGGTTTCGAAGCTTATGATAAACCTGACCATGTCTACAAACTTAGGAAAGCTCTGTATGGTCTTAAGCAGGCTCCTAGAGCTTGGTATGACAGATTGAAGAATTTCCTTGAGGAGAGGAATTTCAAAAAGGGTAACACCGATTCAACTCTGTTTACCATGCAAAAGGAGAAGGATATTCTGTTGGTTCAAATTTATGTCGATGACATTATATTTGGCTCAACTAATGTCAAAATGTGTAATGAGTTTTCCTCCCTCATGCAACGTGAATTCGAGATGAGTATGATGGGGGAGTTAAAGTTTTTCCTAGGATTCCAGATTAGTCAATCTCCTGATGGAATTTTCTTCTGTCAAGAAAAGTACATTAAGGAACTCCTTAAGAAATTCGGATTAGAAACTGTCAAATCTTCCAAGACTCCCATGAGTACCACTACTAAATTGGATAAAGATGAAAAAGGAGTTCATGTTGATATTAAGAAATATCGTGGTATGATTGGATCTTTGTTATATCTGACTGCAAGTAGGCCAGATATTCTTTTCAGTGTATGTCTATGTGCTAGATTTCAGGCTGCTCCTAAGGAATCTCACTTAACTGCTGTCAAAAGGATCTTTAAATATTTAAGTGGGACACCTAACTTAGGTCTATGGTATCCAAAAGGTACTTCTTTCAATCTTATAGGATACTTAGATTTTGATTATGCTGGCAGTCTAGTTGATAGGAAAAGCACCAGTGGAACTTGTCAATTCCTAGGTGAATCTTTAGTTTCCTGGTACTCGAAGAAACAGAATTATGTTGCATTGTCAACTGCTGAGAGTGAATATATTGCTGCAGGCAGTTGTTGTGCACAAATGTTATGGATGAAATAAACCTAGAAGACTATAATCTGTTTTATGATAGGATTCCTATTCGTGTGATAACACCAGTACTATCAACATTTCTAAAAATCTTATTCAACACTCTAGAACAAAACATATTGATGTAAGTATCATTTCATCCGTGAACATGTTCAAAGAGGAGATATCTCTTTAGAATTTGTTAATTCTGTAGATCAATTAGCCGACATCTTTACAAAACTTTTGGATGAGAAGACATTCAATAATATCAGAATAAGGTTAGGTCTCATTCGGCATGATAGAAATTGATTATGTCTCTGTTTGGAATATTCCCAAGTGTTAGAACAATTTCTTGTTGTGAAGGCATCGGTAGATGCTTAATTTTCTCTACGCATCAGCAGATGCATGTCTATCGGCAGGAATTGGTAGATGCTACATTTTTTCCAAGCATCGGTAGATGCTGTATTTTACCGGGCATCGAAAGATGCATTTCCTTCGGTAGGAATCGGATGATCTTTCTTTCAATCTGCCGACACGTGTATCCCATCGGAAGATATCGAAGTTACACGTGTGAATTCATCGTCGAGAGTCGCTTTATTTCTTTTAAACTCGTCTTTCTTCGCCGAAACACTTCATCTTTCGCGCTCTTTCTGCAAAAACCCCTGCCCTACCAAACTTCATTCCCGAATCCTCTCCGTGAAATGGAACATCAAGGTTCATCATCTCGCGCCGTTACCAAACCAGCCAAGAAGAAGGCCAAAGCTTCCCGAGAGATTCCTCGTGGAACAGAGTGGCCATCTTTTTTCTTTCTCACGAAAGCTACTGAGGTAAAGTACTACGATGACTATCAGTTCAGATCATTGATTCCCAGTAAGGGTATTTACTTTGAGGAATTAGCTGGAATGGACTTATAGAACCCTTGACGGATCTCGGGTTAATAGGCCTATTTGAACTGAATCCTTCTACTACCCGGAAGCCATCCGCATGTTTTATGCTAATCTTAGCTTTACTCCTAATTTTTTCTTCTATTAAGAGCTATGGTATAACAACACATAGAAATTACCTCTCAGTCCATCAATGCTCTTATTGGCGCTCCTCATTTGGATAGCTGCCCTTACAAGTATGTGAACAGGTTCTGAGCTTCCTTCCTTGGTACGTCTGATGGTATCCAGTTTCTCAAGGAGATTGCTTTGGACCCCAATCAATCCTTTGATCTTTTAAAGGTAGGCTCTGACCCCTAGAGCCAGATTATTTCGTCAAATGATAGGATTCAATATTGTTCCCAAAGGCGGTCACTATGACGAAGTGAGCTCAATGGAACTGTTTGTTTGTGTTGCACTTTATTTCAAGACACCCTTCAACATTGGATATATTGATTCGAAGGATGATTCTGGCAGTATCCTCAAGGGCTACATCTTTACCTTATAATCTGCTTCTTATGAGGATATTGCACTGCTTGAAGTTGTCTTTCCAGAAGAGGTAGAACCTGTGAAACTTCAGCCTGTACAGTATTATTCCAAACCACTCTAAACAAGATGGGAATAAATAGAATCAGTAAAGGTAAGCCAGTTTTTGCCAAGGCTAAGCAAAAGGTTTCTAAGGCAGTTCCTGTCAGGCGTGGTAAAGAAAACTTATCCTGCCATCTGAGTCAACTGCTGAAGGAGGAGATGAAACAGGGATTCCAGACAGTGTAATTCCTCCTCTCAGGAATCAAGTTTCGGACCTCCTCCTCTAGTGCGTAGGCGCAGGACTGCTCCTTCCTCCATTGCACCTATTTCAGAGGCCATCGCTGCCCCCTCACCTATGCCTCTTCCTATTCCCGAACATCCTCCTTCACCTCCACCTTCTCTCATATTACCTTCTCAGCCTGTTTTTCCTTCCATCTCTCCGGTGATTCGAGCAATTTCTTCGATATTCACCCATGGTCCTCCAGCTCTACCATCTCCAGTTCCTCCACCTCCCTCTCCACCTACACTTCTCTTACCATCTACAGTCCTCTCCAGTTCCAGTCCAACCACCTTCGCTCCTCCATCTCCAATCCATGAGCTTCCGCTTCTCCATCTCCATCCATGAGCCCTCAGCTCCTCCATCTCCAGTTCAGCAAGAGATGCTCCTCCATCACCAGTTCAACTTGCTCCAATAGCTCTGCAAGTCCAACCCTTTCTCTCATATACCTTCCTGCAACTCCCATAACATATCACAGAGATTTTCCATCACTGAGGCTCCGTATAATGAGAATGCAAGCCTCTATTACCAACCTTGGCATTGCCCTCAGAACCATCCAAAGTCAACTTGATAAGAATCATAAGGACATGGGCATTGCTTGGATACAGTCCTTGGACTGCTATCTACGAAAGTTGATGGTGATAGGCGAATGGTTGTCCGGGAACTTGAGAAACTCCAATCTTCCATTGCCGCTTTGACACCTGAACCCGAATTATCAAGTTCTGTCAATGTTCCAGAGACTTGCTTTGAAGATTTGTTTCTTCCCTTCTCCAGGCCTGATGTTGTGAAGATGTGCGCTTCATGTCCCTGGATATTCATGAGGCTGATCTCAAGTTCACACTTCCTACTTTTTTCCTCTGCTTCTGAATCTTCCTCTCCTCCAGCTTGTCCATTGGATGCTTCTCCAGCTCCAGCCAGTCCAATGGATGTCTCTCCAGCTGATCCTTCTATAGAGCCTTCTTCATGTCTGGACATGGTGGTTTCCAAAGAACCTTCTCCACCCCCTGCTCCTTGCATGGATTGGTGGTCTATCAACCACCCCTCCCTCGAGATCTTGCTACACTTCAAGCTCTGGTGGATGCCTATTTCAATCCCCACCGTGAACTTCCCCTTTATGTTCAGAAAGCCTTTTGGCATCGCTATTTAGATCTATTCAAATAGTGCTTATTTCTTATTTTTTTCTAAGATGTAACTTTCTTTTCCAGACTACATTATTCTTTACCGAACATACTCTGATCTTGTGCCGACTTGTGTTGAATGCATTGCTTTTGGCTATTTCTCTGCTATCTTGCTGCATATTGGGTTGTTTTTGATAAGGTCAATGGGGGAGAAAATTTTTCATATCTCTGTGTATCTGCAATGCTGTGAATTAGTCTTGATATGATGAGTGCTACATACTCTGGGATATATGCCTATACTGTGGGGGAGTTAGTATTATGGGGGGAGAGTATGATTCTTTTTAGATACTTAGATTGTCATCATCAAAAAGGGGGAGATTGTTGACTTATAGAGTGTTTAAGTCATATTTTGTTTTTGATGATGTATTTGTATATTGAGTATACAATTTGATTATGTGTATTAAATGGGAATTATGAATATAAGATTGTTTGGAAATACCCTTAAAAGGGGTATTTTAGTTGTCTAATAAAATCGGTTTGAGTATACAGAGCTACATAGAAAAACAGGGATGAAACGCGTGCTTCTACCGATAGTTACACGACGAAGAAATGAAAGCTTATGCCGATTGCTAAACGACAGAAGAAGAAGCCGTTTAGTAGCTAACATCTGCCGATTGCGTTGAAGGCACATCTACCGATGGCGATTTAATGTGGCTCCTACCGATGGCGATTTAATGTGGCTCCTGCCGATGGAATTTTAATGTTGCTTCTACCGACAGCTCTTCAAGCTTCATCTGCCGATGGCGTTTGCAGACGCTTCTGTCGATTGAAGTTGAAGCTGTTCCTGCAGATAGAAGTTGAAGTTTCTCCTGCCGATATTTTTTAATGGGTCATCTGCCGATGCAGATCTATGCAGCTTCTGCCGATAGCGTTTTGAAATCATCTGCCGATGACGGTTCAGCACTTATATAATACATCTGCTGATGGTGTTTTTAAGCCACATCTGCCGATGACACTTAAGGATACATCTGCCGATGGTGTTTCAAGCAGCATCCACCGATGACGTGTCTCTGCTTCATAAGTTGCATCTGCCGCCAGAATTCAAAGCTAGCCGCGAAGCTACAGTGACGTCGTTTTCAACATTAACTCCAGACCTTTAATGGCGACGACGAACAACATTTTCAGAAGCAACGGATAGCTGCTTCAGTACGGATGCTTCCCAACGGTAACATTTTTCATTTGAAGAACAGAAGCGTTACAGAGTATATAAGCAGAAGAAAAGGCTCGAAGACTAACTTTTGTCAATTTGAATTCTGAGCCCTAAGCTGCGAAAGTTATCGCTCTGTATTTTCACTACTTCTCCAAAATCGAACTTGAGATTCAATTGCTGTGAGAGAGTAGTCTGTGCTTTATTTTTTACAAACTCAAATCATTTGTAAAGGCTGTGGATTGACGCCCGTAAAGTTCAATCAAAATCTGTAAAGGCAGTTGGTCGGAGCCCGGAATCCCGATCAGTTTATTCTCGTGAGGAGAAGGTTAAGAATCTTCAAGGGGAGCCTTGGAGCGTGGACGTAGGCAAGGTTTAGCCGAACCACGTTAAAAACCCTGGTGTTAAATTTCTCTCTCTCTCTCTTACTTTATATGTTTGTTTGCTATTATATTCAAACTAAAATTACAAGAGAAATTTACTAGATTATTAAATTAAGTTTAAATATCTAATTCACCCCCCCCCCCCCCCCCCTCTCTCTCTACTTAGACAATCTCGATATACAATGGTATCCAGCGTAGTTTTTGCGTATGGTTCTAATGGTGTTATCTAAGAGCTAGAGTGTTATTGAAAATGGCATTCACAACATTCCTGCACAACTAGAAGGTCAGTCTACCACTAGACTCCATTCTTCGACGGTATGAATTATGTGGACGGAAGTTGTAGAATGAGGAATTTATATTCAAGCTATAGACTATGACCATATGGAATAACATAGAAAATGGTCCATATATAGCCTTTAAAACAGAGAATGGTATTAGGATCCCCAAAACCTTACAAGAATTAAATGATACAGATAAAAAGAATTTGAGCCTAAATGCCAAAGGCTATAAACACCATGTACTGTGCTCTGAATAGAGACGAATTCAATAGAGTACAAGGGTGTGAGAGTGCCCAAGAGATCTGGCACCTATTAGAGGTCACACACGAGGGCACAAATCAAGTAAAGGAGAGCAAACTGAATATGCTCATTCACGAGTATGAATTATTTTCTATGCCAAAGATGAGTCTGTCTCTTCCATGTTTACAAGATTTACTAATATTACTAATGATTTGAAAGCTCTTGGTAAATCTTATTTAGTGAAGAACAGGTCAGGAAGATCCTCAGGTGTCTTCCAAGAAGCTGGCAGCCAAGGTGACTGCAATTCAGGAAGCAAAGGATCTTAAAGCTCTAAAGCTTGAAGAGCTCATTGGATCTCTCATGACACATGAGATCACTATGAGGTCAAACGAGAAAGAAGACCTTAAGGAAAAAGAGACTTCCAAAAGAAAAGATATTGCTAATGAAAGCATCTTCAAGTAAATGTGAAGTCTCTGAGGATGAAGAAGAAGAAGAGGATGAGGACATTGCTCTTATCACTAGGAGATTCAGCAAGGTTCCTTCGAAGAGAAGAAGCTGCAGGGAAGAGATTTCCCAAGAATGAAAAGCAATCCAAAGACAAGGAGTTTACCTGTTTTGGGATGTGGAAAGCCATGCCACATGAAGGCTGACTTTCCACAAGCTAAAGGTCCCAAGAAATTCAAGAAAAGGCTATGAAGGCCACTTGGGATGACAGTGAAGGTGACACTTCATCTTCAGAAGATGAGGAATGTTGCAATCTGTGCTTCATTGGCATACGTGGATAAGGTTAGTACTATCCTCTTCAAGTTGTTTTAAGTGACAGTGAAAGGATAATGAGAAGGGTGAAATAATGATGCTTTAATGACTTAGTTAAACAGTTTGGCATGCTGAAAAATAAATACAATCTGTTGAAAAAGGAGAATACAGATTTATTAGAAAAGCATGCTAAAGAAGTAGACTTGCATGTCAAGGAAATTGATAAGCTTAAAAGCAAAAACGAAGATTTAAATAATATTATTCTAAACTTCACTAAGGGCGACAATTATTAAGATGGTAATAGCAGGTCAGAGAGCAAATTTTGACAGAACAGGATTAGGGTATGACAAGTCTAATAAAAGGAAAGTCTTTAAAAACTTCTTTGTTAAACCCTCTGTCTGTCATGCATGTAATGAAGCTAGACATAAATCTTTTGTATGTCCGCTAAAGCAAACTATATGAAATCAACTGGTAAATTCCAATGGGTTCCCAGGGAACCAGACCTAACACTAGGACCCAAAGGTTTGGGTACCTAGGAAGACCAATTGATTTTTGTTTTGCAGGTTGAGTGCTCTCCTGGAAAGAACCAGTGGTACCTCGACAGTGGATGTTCGAGGCATATGACAGGAGACTCAACCATGTTTGCTGCTGTCAACAAAAAGAAAGGTAGTGTTACTTTTGGTGGAAAACCAAAAGGGTAAATTGTTGGCATCGGCAACATAAGTAACAGCTTTAATCCTACTATTGAAAATGTGCTTTTAGTTGAGGGATTAAAACATAATCTGCTTAGTATTAGCCAGTTATGTGATAAAGGATATGAAGTGATTTTAAATCAAACTCTTGTTTAATTAAAGATGCATCTAATGACAAATCTCTGTTCACTGGCTATAGAAAAGAAAATATCTATATAATTGACTTGGTTATTATTGAGCATGTTGATGAAAAATGCTTTGCTGTTAACTCTTCTCTTGACTCTTGGGTCTGGCATAGGAGATTAGGACATGTAGGGATGGATACCTTAGCTAAGATTACTAAGGAGAATTTAGTTAGAGGGTATTCCTAAGATATCCTTTGAGAAGGATAAAATCTGTGAAGCTTGTCAAATGGGCAAGCAGATCAAAAGTTCTTTTGCATCAAAGAATGCAATCTCCACTTCTAAGCCTCTCCAACTCCTTCACATGGACCTATTCGGTCCTTCAAATGTTGCTAGTCTAGGTGGTAAACTCTATGCTTATGTCATTGTTGACGACTTTTCTAGATTTGCCTGGGTATTTTTTCTAAAGTCTAAGGATGAAACTTTTGATATCTTCTCTAGCTTTAGGGAAACGAGTTCAAAATGAAAAGGAGCTCGCCATCGTTTCTATTCGTAGTGATCATGGTGGAGAATTCGAAAATGAGAAATTTGAACTCCTGTGTCTCAAGTATGGAATTGAGCACAATTTTTCTTCTCCTAGGACCCCTCAGCAAAATGGTGTTGTTGAGAGGAAGAATAGATCCCTTCAAGAGCTTGCTAGGACTATGCTTAATGAAAACTCCCTTCTAAATATTTCTGGGCAGAAGCTGTTTCAACAGCTTGTTATGTGCTTAATCGGGTCTCCATAAGACTAATTCTTGAGAGAATTCCCTATGAGCTTTGGAATGGTAAAACTCCTTCTGTTAAGTATTTTAGAGCTTTTGGAAGCAAGTGTTTCATTCTAAACACTAAGGATAACTTAGGAAAATTCGATTCCAAATCTGATCTTGGAATTTTTCTGGGTTATTCCCTTTCCAGTAAGTCTTATAGAGTTTTCAATAGGAGAACTCTAGTTGTTGAGGAGTCAGTTCATGTTAACTTTGATGTGTATCCTCAGCCCGCAATAAATGTGGATGAGGATGATGTTTTGAATTATCAACTAGACTCTCGTTCCTTAGAAAAACCTTCTGGTCCCTCTCAAGCAGAAAAATCTTAGAACCGTCTTCTACATCTCTAGATTTAATTCTTGTCAAGGATGAAAATCCTACTCTTCCTAGAGATTAGAAATATGTTAGAAATCATCCATTAGATGAGGTCTTAGGTGATCCGTCTTTAGGAGTTAAGACTAGATCCTCTCTTAGGAATCTCTGTGCCAATGTGGCATTTATATCTCAAATAGAACCTAAGAAGTTTGAAGAGGCCGAGTGTGATGAAAACTGGATTTTAGCTATGCAAGAGGAACTAAATCAATTTGAAAGGAGCAAGGTATGGGAACTTGTTCCAAGGCCTAAGGGTAATCCCATTATTGGAACTAAATGGGTTTACAAGAACAATTGGATGAAAATGGGATCGTTGTTAGAAACAAAGCTAGATTAGTTGCCAAGGGATACTCTCAGGAAGAGGGTATTGATTTTGAGGAATCCTTTGCCCCTGTAGCCAGACTAGAATCTATCGAATGCTTTTAGCTTATGCGTGCTTCAAGACTTCACACTCTTTCAAATGGATGTAAAGAGTGCATTTTTAAATGGTTTCATAAATAAAGAAGTTTTTGTTGAGCAACCTTTAGGTTTCGAAGCTTATGATAAACCTGACCATGTCTACAAACTTAGGAAAGCTCTGTATGGTCTTAAGCAGGCTCCCTAGAGCTTGGTATGACAGATTGAAGAATTTCCTTGAGGAGAGGAATTTCAAAAAGGGTAACACCGATTCAAACTCTGTTTACCATGCAAAAGGAGAAGGATATTCTGTTGGTTCAAATTTATGTCGATGACATTATATTTGGCTCAACTAATGTCAAAATGTGTAATGAGTTTTCCTCCTCATGCAACGTGAATTCGAGATGAGTATGATGGGGGAGTTAAAGTTTTTCCTTAGGATTCCAGATTAGTCAATCTCCTGATGGAATTTTCTTCTGTCAAGAAAAGTACAATTAAGGAACTCCTTAAGAAATTCGGATTAGAAACTGTCAAATCTTCCAAGACTCCCATGAGTACCACTACTAAATTGGATAAAGATGAAAAAGGAGTTCATGTTGATATTAAGAAATATCGTGGTATGATTGGATCTTTGTTATATCTGACTGCAAGTAGGCCAGATATTCTTTTCAGTGTATGTCTATGTGCTAGATTTCAGGCTGCTCCTAAGGAATCTCACTTAACTGCTGTCAAAAGGATCTTTAAATATTTAAGTGGGACACCTAACTTAGGTCTATGGTATCCAAAAGGTACTTCTTTCAATCTTATAGGATACTTAGATTTTGATTATGCTGGCAGTCTAGTTGATAGGAAAAGCACCAGTGGAACTTGTCAATTCCTAGGTGAATCTTTAGTTTCCTGGTACTCGAAGAAACAGAATTATGTTGCATTGTCAACTGCTGAGAGTGAATATATTGCTGCAGGCAGTTGTTGTGCACAAATGTTATGGATGAAATAAACACTAGAAGACTATAATCTGTTTTATGATAGGATTCCTATTCGGTGTGATAACACCAGTACTATCAACATTTCTAAAAATCTTATTCAACACTCTAGAACAAAACATATTGATGTAAGGTATCATTTCATCCGTGAACATGTTCAAAGAGGAGATATCTCTTTAGAATTTGTTAATTCTGTAGATCAATTAGCCGACATCTTTACAAAACTTTTGGATGAGAAGACATTCAATAATATCAGAATAAGGTTAGGTCTCATTCGGCATGATAGAAATTGATTATGTCTCTGTTTGGAATATTCCCAAGTGTTAGAACAATTTCTTGTTGTGAAGGCATCGGTAGATGCTTAATTTTCTCTACGCATCAGCAGATGCATGTCTATCGGCAGGAAGGAATTGGTAGATGCTACATTTTTTCCAAGCATCGGTAGATGCTGTATTTTACCGGGCATCGAAAGATGCATTTCCTTCGGTAGGAATCGGATGATCTTTTTCTTTCAATCTGCCGACACGTGTATCCCATCGGAAGATATCGAAGTACACGTGTGAATTCATCGTCGAGAGTCGCTTTATTTCTTTTAAACCTCGTCTTTCTTCGCCGAAACACTTCATCTTTCGCGCTCTTTCTGCAAAAACCCCTGCCCCTACCAAACTTCATTCCCGAATCCTCTCCGTGAAATGGAACAATCAAGGTTCATCATCTCGCGCCGTTACCAAACCAGCCAAGAAGAAGGCCAAAGCTTCCCGAGAGATTCCTCGTGGAACAGAGTGGCCATCTTTTTTCTTTCTCACGAAAGCTACTGAGGTAAAGTACTACGATGACTATCAGTTCAGATCATTGATTCCCAGTAAGGGTATTTACTTTGAGGAATTAGCTGGAATGGACATTATAGAACCCTTGACGGATCTCGGGTTAATAGGCCTATTTGAAACTGAATCCTTCTACTACCCGAAGCCATCCGCATGTTTTATGCTAATCTTAGCTTTACTCCTAATTTTTCTTCTATTAAGAGCTATGTGTATAACAAACACATAGAAATTACCTCTCAGTCCATCAATGCTCTTATGGGCGCTCCTCATTTGGATAGCTGCCCTTACAAGTATGTGACAGGTTCTGAGCTTCCTTTCCTTGGTACGTCTGATGGTATCCAGTTTCTCAAGGAGATTGCTTTGGACCCCAATCAATCCTTTGATCTTTTAAAGGGTAGGCATCTGACCCCTAGAGCCAGATTATTTCGTCAAATGATAGGATTCAATATTGTTCCCAAAGGCGGTCACTATGACGAAGTGAGCTCAATGGAACTGTTTGTTTTGTTTGCACTTTATTTCAAGACACCCTTCAACATTGGATATATTGTGATTCGAAGGATGATTCTGGCAGTATCCTCAAGGGCTACATCTTTACCTTATAATCTGCTTCTTATGAGGATATTTGCACTGCTTGAAGTTGTCTTTCCAGAAGAGGTAGAACCTGTGAAACTTCAGCCTGTACAGTATTATTCCCAAACCACTCTAAACAAGATGGGAATAAATAGAATCAGTAAAGGTAAGCCAGTTTTTGCCAAGGCTAAGCAAAAGGTTTCTAAGGCAGTTCCTGTCAGGCGTGGTAAAAGAAAACTTATCCTGCCATCTGAGTCAACTGCTGAAGGAGGAGATGAAACAGGGATTCCAGACAGTGTTAATTCCTCCTCTCAGGAATCAAGTTTCGGACCTCCTCCTCTAGTGCGTAGGCGCAGGACTGCTCCTTCCTCCATTGCACCTATTTCAGAGGCCATCTCTGCCCCCTCACCTATGCCTCTTCCTATTCCCGAACATCCTCCTTCACCTCCACCTTCTCTCATATTACCTTCTCAGCCTGTTTTTCCTTCCATCTCTCCGGTGATTCGAGCAATTTCTTCGATATTCACCCATGGTCCTCCAGCTCTACCATCTCCAGTTCCTCCACCTCCCTCTCCACCTACACTTCTCTTACCATCTACAGTTCCTCCAGTTCCAGTCCAACCACCTTCAGCTCCTCCATCTCCAATCCATGAGCCTTCCGCTTCTCCATCTCCAATCCATGAGCCCTCAGCTCCTCCATCTCCAGTTCAGCAAGAGATGCTCCCTCCATCACCAGTTCAACTTGCTCCAATAGCTCTGCAAGTCCAACCCTTTCTCTCATATACTCCTGCAACTCCCATAACATATCACAGGAGATTTTCCATCACTGAGGCTCAGTATAATGAGATGCAAGCCTCTATTACCAACCTTGGCATTGCCCTCAGAACCATCCAAAGTCAACTTGATAAGAATCATAAGGACATGGGCATTGCTTTGGATACAGGCCTTGGACTGCTATCTACGAAAGTTGATGGTGATAGGCGAATGGTTGTCCGGGAACTTGAGAAACTCCAATCTTCCATTGCCGCTTTGACACCTGAACCCGAATTATCAAGTTCTGTCAATGTTCCAGAGACTTGCTTTGAAGATTTGTTTCTTCCCTTCTCCAGGCCTGATGTTGTTGAAGATGTGCGCTTCATGTCCCTGGATATTCATGAGGCTGAGCTCAAGTTCACACTTCCTACTTTTTCCTCTGCTTCTGAATCTTCCTCTCCTCCAGCTTGTCCATTGGATGCTTCTCCAGCTCCAGCCAGTCCAATGGATGTCTCTCCAGCTGATCCTTCTATAGAGCCTTCTTCATGTCTGGACATGGTGGTTTCCAAAGAACCTTCTCCACCCCCTGCTCCTTGCATGGATTTGGTGGTCTATCAACCACCCCTCCCTCGAGATCTTGCTACACTTCAAGCTCTGGTGGATGCCTATTTCAATCCCCACCGTGAACTTCCCCTTTATGTTCAGAAAGCCTTTTGGCATCGCTATTTAGATCTATTCAAATAGTGCTTATTTCTTATTTTTTTCTAAGATGTAACTTTCTTTTCCAGACTACATTATTCTTTACCGAACATACTCTGATCTTGTGCTGACTTGTGTTGAATGCATTGCTTTTGGCTATTTCTCTGCTATCTTGCTGCATATTGGGTTGTTTTTGATAATGTCAATGGGGGAGAAAATTTTCATATCTCTGTGTATCTGCAATGCTGTGAATTAGTCTTGATATGATGAGTGCTACATACTCTGGGATATATGCCTATACTGTGGGGGAGTTAGTATTATGGGGGAGAGTATGATTCTTTTTAGATACTTAGATTGTCATCATCAAAAAGGGGGAGATTGTTGACTTATAGAGTGTTTAAGTCATATTTTGTTTTTGATGATGTATTTGTATATTAAGTATACAATTTGATTATGTGTATTAAATGGGAATTATGAATATAAGATTGTTTGGAAATACCCTTAAAAGGGGTATTTTAGTTGTCTAATAAAATCGGTTTGAGTATACAGAGCTACATAGAAAAACAGGGATGAAACGCGTGCTTCTACCGATAGTTACACGACGAAGAAATGAAAGCTTATGCCGATTGCTAAACGACAGAAGAAGAAGCCGTTTAGTAGCTAACATCTGCCGATTGCGTTGAAGGCACATCTACCGATGGCGATTTAATGTGGCTCCTACCGATGGCGATTTAATGTGGCTCCTGCCGATGGAATTTTAATGTTGCTTCTACCGACAGCTCTTCAAGCTTCATCTGCCGATGGCGTTTGCAGACGCTTCTGTCGATTGAAGTTGAAGCTGTTCCTGCAGATAGAAGTTGAAGTTTCTCCTGCCGATATTTTTTAATGGGTCATCTGCCGATGCAGATCTATGCAGCTTCTGCCGATAGCGTTTTGAAATCATCTGCCGATGACGGTTCAGCACTTATATAATACATCTGCTGATGGTGTTTTTAAGCCACATCTGCCGATGACACTTAAGGATACATCTGCCGATGGTGTTTCAAGCAGCATCCACCGATGACGTGTCTCTGCTTCATAAGTTGCATCTGCCGCCAGAATTCAAAGCTAGCCGCGAAGCTACAGTGACGTCGTTTTCAACATTAACTCCAGACCTTTAATGGCGACGACGAACAACATTTTCAGAAGCAACGGATAGCTGCTTCAGTACGGATGCTTCCCAACGGTAACATTTTTTCATTTGAAGAACAGAAGCGTTACAGAGTATATAAGCAGAAGAAAAGGCTCGAAGACTAACTTTTGTCAATTTGAATTCTGAGCCCTAAGCTGCGAAAGTTATCGCTCTGTATTTTCACTACTTCTCCAAAATCGAACTTGAGATTCAATTGCTGTGAGAGAGTAGTCTGTGCTTTATTTTTTACAAACTCAAATCATTTGTAAAGGCTGTGGATTGACGCCCGTAAAGTTCAATCAAAATCTGTAAAGGCAGTTGGTCGGAGCCCGGAATCCCGATCAGTTTATTCTCGTGAGGAGAAGGTTAAGAATCTTCAAGGGGGAGCCTTGGAGCGTGGACGTAGGCAAGGTTTAGCCGAACCACGTTAAAAACCCTGGTGTTAAATTTCTCTCTCTCTCTCTTTACTTTATATGTTTGTTTGCTATTAATATTCAAACTAAAATTACAAGAGAAATTTACTAGATTATTAAATTAAGTTTAAATATCTAATTCACCACCCCCCCCCCCCCCCCCCCCCTCTCTTAGACAATCTCGATCCTACAGAAGTGAGGCTTAGTCAATTCTGTTCCAATCTTAAGAAAATCGAACTTAGAATCAAATCAAATATAGTAGAATTTAAGATTTCATGTTCCAATTTTGAAAACATGATCGCAATTAAAATGAACAAGAATATTTACGAGTTACAAATGAACTAAAATTGAGTTAAACAGACCTCACTAGAAATCAAATAAATCAAAACCGAGTCGAACAGACCTGATCAGAGATGTGACGACCATGGAATAGCCTAGAGGTCCAGGATTCGAGCTAGGAAAGATATGAAATTCTTCACCAGGAGAAAAAGTTCTGTGAGTGCGACACAACTATCTCTGGTGGGCCGACAGGTCGACAGTATATAGTAGGCCGTACGGTGCATGGAAAAGCTCAGCGGGTACATGGCTCTAGTAGTCTCCCGTTCTGGGATAGCCCACGATCGTCACAAGAGACCAACGAAGAAGGCTAAAAATCAAATCATAAATCAAACCGAGCAAAATTTCCTAGGCCAATTCATACTTTGGGGTGGACTATTTTGGATCATTTAACTCGTTTAATTAAAAATAATTATATTTGTTAGTCATGGATTGTGACTCCCTTTGAATGAGTTAATGGAATTATTCTCTTGTTTGATCGTAAGCCGTTGGATGATCATGAAAATCTTACGTGGTATAATCAAACGGCTGTGAGTCAGGCCACAAATTATCGTCTTAGCGACCACCTCAATCCTCCTCATCCTCTCCCCTTTGGCTGTAAAACTCTGAAATCTGAACCATACCTTTTACTTTTTTCGCCGTCGGCCGTTTCTAACCACCGGAAAAGCTTCAGATGGCTGATATTCCCTCTGGGACACCGGCAGAAGCTGTGTCAGAGCAAGATTCGTCAGAATATTGGTGCTATCACTGCGATAAACAGGTTATTATTGAAACCGTTGCTAACCCCCCTGACATCATCTGCCATGAGTGCAAGAACGGCTTTGTGGAGTCCATTCCTGCGCGACAACGTCAATCGTCCGATTCAGTTTCTAGATCGTATGAGCAGATTGATGATCCCTCTTTCGAATTACAGCTCCTCCAGGCGCTGCGATCGATTGCTCAGACGTTGCGTGACCGTGACGCGACGACTCCACCGCCTCAGACCTACCCACCGGAGGATGATTTTCTAAGGATTGAGCTGGAAGGGTGGGATAACGATGAAGATGATGAGTATACGAACAGATTCGAGCTGCCTGACGAACATGAGGAAGGGAATATAGAGGGAGATGGAGTTAGATCTGAAAACGAGGAAGGAGGAAATCAAGATCAGGAAAATAGAGAGGAAGAGGATGTTAGGCGAACGCGGCGTGATGCTCTTCGTCTCCGATTTCAAGACTTTGTGACCATGCCTCGCAGTGGGAGGAACCGGATCTTGGATTGGGCCGAGATATTGATGGGTGGAGGGGAAAACTCCATTGAGTTTCATCTCGAAGTTCCAGAATCGGATAGATACGTCACCAACCCTGAAGATTATGTGGATGCGGCTGGATACGAGGCTCTTCTGCAAACGTTGGCAGAGAGCGATGGAGGAAGGAGAGGGGCACCGCCTGCGTCTAAATCAGTCATATCGGCCCTACCTAGCGTGGAGATAGCTTCTGATGAAGCGGCTATACTGTGCTCCGTCTGTAAGGATATGATCAATACTGGTGAAATGGCGAAGAAACTACCCTGTGGTCATGGCTACCATGGCGATTGCATAGTTCCTTGGTTGGCTTCTCGCAATTCCTTGCCCCGTTTGTAGGTTTGAGCTTCAGACTGATGATCCAGAATACGAAGAGGAGAGAAAGAAAAGAGAGAGGCCAATGGTGGCGAATCTTCTGGTTCTGGTGGGGAGATTTCAGGTTGGCATTGAAATCCAGTTCTACTGGTATGGTTGCTACTTTTATCCATGCTTTATCTCGCCCTTTTACTTGATGTTATTTAGCTTCCTTGAGTACTTTCTTTGCTTAATTTAATGGCGGAGAAGATGCAGAAATTGG
This sequence comes from Begonia masoniana, assembly GCA_022432975.1. NCBI lineage: Eukaryota > Viridiplantae > Streptophyta > Magnoliopsida > Cucurbitales > Begoniaceae > Begonia > Begonia masoniana. The sequence goes on from CM039506.1 coordinate 4,815,507, forward strand.
ATTTGGTTTTATTTTTCATTTCATGTAAATAACATTTACTCAACTGGGTGTTTCTTCCATCAAAATAACTTCAGATTGTCGTAAGGGATATTTGCTGAGTGGCACCACTCAATTTTCTACCTTTCTATTTGAAATGAAAAGGCCGCCATTGGAAGAACCATCAGAGGGATTGTTTAGATTTGAAGTTGATTTAGTTTTAAAATACAGGTTTTCACAAATTTCATCTCTGCTTGCTGGTGCTGCTTTAGTTTCTTTGAGGATCAGTTACCATTTCAATTTATTGATTATCTCTAGAGGGATTGTTTGGTGACCAGAACAGGCATTTCAATTGATTGAGCTGAAGCATCAGTTTGTTCTCCATTTATGGACGGTATCATCCTTGCTATCTGATTCCATCATCTGAGATTTCTCAGAATAACCAGTCCATGACTGTGCTACAAATACTACTCTCTCTCTTCGTCATCAATGCTCTTGCATTACCTACAATTGCTGGAGTTAAGTAGCATGTCTGCCAACTCTGATCTAGGCAGAGAGTACTGCTTAGAAACCTAGTAATCCTTGTTTTTGTTCATCTTGAGAATAAACCCGTCTATGGCTGCACTCAATATGCAACTCTCTTTCTCCTCCCTATCATTTAACCTAGCAACTTCTGAATGTTACAAGCAACCTCTTGAGTGTTTCCTTTGAACAATTCAATTCCCTATTGATCGTACTCATTGAAAACACTTCTTGCTGGCTGTCATCCATTGAAAGGTCGACATGTAAATGCAAGTCCAATTAATGAGAAATCTGAGCTCCTCAAGAGGTACAGTATTTGTGCCTATAATGCATGTTTTTCTTCATGGGAACTCTGCCATTTTCTCTCAAGTTATATCATCTTCTTAGATCCATATCATCCCCCCTTCCTGTTAGCCAAACTGCCATGTTTATTGAATCTCATCTCCTGTTGGGTTTATTATAATGGTAGCACTAATTGCTAATGAAAAAGAAACCTCTCCCAACTTTATAAATGAGTACATTTTAACCGTGTACACTCTGAAATGCCCTTTCTCAAAAGATATTAAATGTTTTTTCGAAAGTTGTGCTAGATGTCTCTACGAGGTAACTTTCCCAAAAGAACCCCTTTTTTTATCAGTGAATCAATACCCGTTTGAGAATCATTCTTTTTTTTTTTTAAATTATTTTAAATTGTAGTGTAGTTTTTACCCACTTTCCACGAATATATAGTCAAAACTTAGTGCTTAGAAGCAGATGATCGCCTTTCGTGTCCGTGCGAGCCAGTCATGATCCAATTTGAAGTGTCAAAAGAAGTAAAGTAATTGTCAAACAGCTGTGATCACTTCTAGCAATCCATTACAAAGACATGGTCAGGCAGCATTCCATACACATCATTTTATAACACCTGATGGTTCGTATAGCAGACGAGCAGAAGATGACAAAACACAAGTACTATGGGTCCATAGTTTCCCATAGAAAGTCCTATGAGATCACAGCTAGAGATGAAGATTGCTCTTAAGCATCCGGAGAAGAGAGATGCTGCCTTGTGTTCTAAATCTTTCATCCATGGCTTCTCTCTTTCCACCTTTATTCCCCTGCATGTATTAGGTAGGGGAAAGAAAATATTTCAACAGTAATACTAATTCCATTTCTTCTCTTTTTTAATTCGTCAACCTCCTTGAAAAGCAAACATCTGTTTGACAGGAATTAACTTGGCAATTCAGAAATAGTAAACTTTACCTTCAACTTCCCAACGTCCTCATCAATATGCAAAGTATTAAAATCCCTTAGCAGTGCAGACGAGGCAGGCAGAAGTCTCCTGGATTTCATAGAACAGAATGAAGTTTAGAAGCCAAAATGTTGCACAACTCTCTATAGACTATAATAGTGAAGGCCAAATATACTAAGTTCAACGAACAACTGACCGTTTTGGTTTCTCCATTCTGCGAGCTATAATGGGTAAATCAGCATCACTGTGTTCTTCCGTGGAGGCACCATCATTCCTAACAGGAGGAACATCCAATACTTCCTACGAAGGGACCAAAAGAGAAAGAAAACTAAATAGCGAAGAGCAGCACTGTGTAATAGAATGTAACAAAATCTACATTAAACAGAAACAAATATATTAAGCTCGATAGCTTATTCTATTAATTTTCTTTTCAAGGTTGAATGGGACTTGAGAATAGTAAGACCTCAATTTGATATCACTAATGAAAAGGTAAAAACCAATAAAAATGCTCACCAATTGTTTGTCCACTTCTTCATCTGCGACTAGAGCATTAGAATCACTTCTGTAATGAAGAAGACATGTTTTAGTCATGGTACACAACAAAATGTTCATCAAAACGAAAAAGGTACCATATAAGTACATATGTCTTATTTCATCAACAAAACTGCCACTGACTTATTGGAGTTGCCCGCCATTGGTTGATCACAAATAGTAGTTCCTGGATCGCCATTTTTCATCTCAACATTTTGGCATGGTTTGATGCATGTCGCACCTCCGCCAGATGGTAATGGCAATTCTTTCAAACCCTAAAATATTACAAACTATAATGGGCAGAAATATGCTATATTCTTATGTACTAGAATCTTTCAAGAGAAAGTTTGTTAATTATATCTCCACATCACTTGTCTACTTAATTTTATCCGACTAATATTACAGAAACCAACGTGAAGTTATATCAACTTCTACCGCCCCCTGGTAAGGCGCTAATTTAAAACTATTTGTTAGGTTGATACATACTATGTAAAAAAAAACAGTAAAATGATGACATAAAACAAAGAAAACGATAGTGGCAAACTTTAAGGAGGTCTGCTAGTTCCTCTTCGCAAATCACTCTTCCAAAAAATATTTTTTTTATAACTCAGCCACATTGGCCTCTCTCTTTAGTAGTCTGAAAAACTCTTAACAGAACTAATACTATCATCTACCCTTTTTATGGCTAAATTACTATTATAGCAAATCCCCTATAATATTCCTAATTTAACTTCCCTTTTAACCCCTCTTCACATTCCTCACCTAATCTTGTCCCCATATTCTATGGGTTCCACAAGTACCCAATATAACTTATAATATTTTGTCCAATACTAAACATTGTTCTTAGTTTTTTTATTTAACTTGCTGTAAAATTCAAAACTTTTTTAACTGATGGGGAATTATTGCTATTACTAAACAAGAAGATGGTCTTTATATCTAGATTTATTCATTAACATGGTTGTTTCAACTATAATTCCTAATAAGACGATCATGTTAGGATATGCTTGGATAAATTGTTAGATCATACGCAAAAGAATGACATCCAAAGCTTACTATTACAGAAATTATATCCTTAGTTTGTGCAAATTTTGATAGTTTGCAACTCAATTGTCAAGTGTGTGATCTATCTAAGAATTGCAAGGTATTTATCCAATTAATAATAAATTATGTTCGACTTTATTTTCTTTTGTGCACAGTGATGTTTTGGACCCTCATGCATCCAACCATTTAAAAGATTTTGCTAGTTCCTAACTTTTACTGTGGTCACATCAGAATCACATGAATTTTTCTCCTAAAGAATAAATCAGACACCGTTCAAACCATCAAAAGGTTTTTTTCTTCGCATGATTAGAACTCAATTTTGAATTATTGTGATATGATAATAGAGGAGAAATCGTTAACGAAAACTTAAAACAAGTTTCTGAAAATAAGAGAGTTGTTCACCAAACTACTGATAAACCTCATATAAGGAACCCTTAGGAGGAGGAGAGATAAGGAGAAGAAAGAGGAAGTTAGCGGGTAGTTGTCTTAAGAACTGAAAGTTAGTTCCTGAGAAGAGTATTAGCTGGTGAGTGATTTCCTATATGACAGGAGGATGGGGAGTTAGAAAGGAAGATTTTCGGTAGAAAGAGGTGTAAGGAGAGTTCCCCAGTCTCTCAAATAACTGGTGCAAAGTTGCACTTTTGATTATATTCAAAAACTAGGACAGTTTCTACTATCCGATTGTTCAATTTTTAAATAGAATTCTCTGGATTCTATCCATTACATGTGACGCTAATCCCCAACAAAATGACATTGTAGTGTAGAAAGGGAAAATAGGCATTTTTGGAGGTAACTTGACCCATGATGATTGGAAGAAACATATCAAACCTCTATGGGGAGATGCAATCTTAATAGCTTGCATTTCTAATCGACACGTTGCAGTAAAGATCCTGAAATTACTCCATTACTGATGTTCAAGAACATTATCTAGATTCTACCCATCTTCAGTTTTTCACCTCTAAGGCTTTAGGTAATGCAATTTATGCTGCATGTACCATTAAAATACAAATCTAAACTAGATTCTACAACTTTGAGATGTGTTCTTTTCAGATATTCTCCTACATAAAAGAGCTTTAAATGTATCTATCCGCTAACAAAACAGATGTTCATCAATATGGATGCAACTTGTTAGCCATCTAATACTACACCAGCAAGGAAACACAAGGAGAATTTACAGAATTTAAAGATTGTTCTCTCAATGAAGATTTATAACTTGTAAATTCCTATCATGGAGGAGGTTCCCAAGCTCAAAGTATATGCGAGAAGGAAAAATCTAGTGTGACAGAGAAACCTACTCCGCAACTACAATCGTTGAACCTGGCTTTATTGAAGGTAATATCCTGCTCAATGAATCTTTCAATTTCGACATTAAATGCTTCAATTGCTATGAGAAGATATTAAACGATGCATCAATGTGCTTTACTACTCTTTCATTCTTATCACATAATTAAGGGAAATTATAAAGCATTTATAGCAAATCTGAATGAATAGACAAATTCCTAAACAAATTCATAAATCATTGGGAGACCATAATTGGAAGAGAACTGTAGAAGAAGGGAATAACAATTGGAGTAAGTGTCCCAACTCAAAGGAAAGAAAATCGTGGGGCTGGAAATGAGTCTTGAAAAATAGATTTGTTAAGAGTTACCAAGCATGTTTAGTTGCAAAATGATATATTCAAACATATGGATTAGATTATGATGAAACTTTTAGCTAAGATGAACTCAATCATAATCTTAATATCTCTTGCAGCAAACTTTGAGGGACCTCTCCAACAACTGATGCAAAAAATGTATTCTTGCATAGAAATCTAGATGAAAAATCTATATGGATTTCCCTCCAAGTTTTGCAGGAAAAGATGAGGAGTCTTTATATGGACTCAAACAACCACATAGATCTTAGTTTGAAAGATTCACTTAATCACTTAAAACACGATTACTCTCAAGAACAATCTTATCATATTTTATTCTTCAAAAAATCTTCATTATGAACAATTTCTATTAATATATTGATGATGTCATCCTTACAAGTAATAACCTTGAAGAGATAAAAAAATTAAAAGAGAAGCCGGCACTAGAAGATATGTATATTTCACAAAAGAAATATCTAGTGGACTTACTAAAGTAAACAATGTTTGACATTAAATCTTTAGAAAGTCCATTTAAACCTAACACAAACTAATTAGAAAAAATCCAATATAAAAATTCAATACTGGTGGACTTGCATATTTTTTCCGTTCTTGACCATACGTAGACTGCAAGGTAAGTTAAGTGCAGTAAGAAAATATATGCACAAACCACTTGAATGTCATCAACATGTAACAAAAAAATTCCTCGCATACTTAAGTACTCCCGGAAAAGGACTGTTTTTCTCAAAGAATGGCATATGGATAAAGAAGCTTACATCAACACGTTTGGAGAAGGATTTCAGATATAGATCATGAGTTGATCACTAAGTATTGTACATTTTTCAGAGGAAACTTAGTCACATGAGAAGCAAGAAACAAGAAATAGTTTCCAAGTAAAGTGTTGAAGCATAATATCAAGCAATAGCACAAGAATATTGTGAGATCATTTGGATCAAGAAAATATACACAAATTCAAATTGAAATTACAGATCTTATAAGACTATTCTGAGATGGGACATTGGCTACCAACATAGCAAACAATCCAATACACACCATGACAAGACATAGCATTTAGAAAATTATTGACAGTGCATCAAGGAAAGACGTCAAATGGCACAATATACATGAATTTGCGCCTTCTGGCTCGTTGATGTTTTCACAAAAGGACTATCAAATCTCAATTTTGGTTCTATTATTACTAAGTTTAGAGTGAAAAATATTTTCAAATCAGGCTTAAGGAGTGTTAAAGAAAGTGACAGAAAATGCTCAATCAATATCCATAACAATCGTTTCTCCTAATTAGAAAAAAATCAAATCTTAAATTGAAGGGAATAATCTTTGACTCAGAGTTCAAATATTTTCTTATTTATGCTGATTTATAATTAACACTAATTAAATATTTGTTCTATCCTTGGTTTACACACACATATATATACACATATATATGTACCTTACAATAGATGAACATATGAATAAATTATTAGCTCTTTTAAAATGGTAAGAGAGACATCATAGTTGTAATCGAGAATAAATGGCATTTTAAGTTTACCTCAGTCTCATTGTCCAGCTTGGAGTCCAAGTCTGCTAACAAATAGCTTTCGTCTCTAATTATACCCATGGTAAAAGAAGCAGCTGGTTCTGAAAGAAAGTAAATTTACTATATTACCAAGTCTATTTTGACACAGTTATTGTGCAACTAGAACAACAGGTCTTAAAACAACATAATTAATATAAGAATACACGAAGTGTTATATCTGTATTGAAAAAATTTTATAGCGCACTAATAAACAAATTACTCATCCAAAACTGTGAGCACAAAAGTATGTTCTAGACCAACATTCAAGAGAGAAATTTCAACGCATATTAACATTTAATCTTAGTACTTCATAAGTTATGATTTGTTAAGAATATAAAATTATCCATGATAGCAACTATGCAACAAAACTGCTTAAAGTTGCTCTTACATATAACAAAGTTTCCTTAAATAGAAGTACATTAATCAGGACAGAATATGCTGAAAATTTAATAACATAAAAAAGAACCTGTAAGGTTCAAATTAAGGTAATCCTTACCAGCTTCTAAATGTTTGGACTCACTATGAGTATCTTGTTCATTCCCAGAAATGCTCTCTAAAGTATACTCTACACAATCTGCTTTCACAAAATTGATATCTGACATATCCTGTATACCATGGGAAAAAAAAAACAGAAAAACCATTAACATTGATTTCAAGAAAGCAACAATTATCCCGCCTAAATTTTCTTCAACTAATAGAATAGAGCACCAAGGAATGGCACAGTTGTCACATGATTTTCATTTCTTCTCACCTAAATCTAAGAAATCACTTAAAAATACATACTGATGTCACAATTATTATCTCATTAGCACAACTCAATTCAAATTTAGAGAAAGTTACTCCTCTTGTACCATGACACAGAATAAGAACTACATCATTAAGAAAGAAAAAATAATAAAATGTGAAACTAAATCATTACTTAGGCCCCGTTTGGGACTGATTTTAGAAGGTCAAAAGTGTTTAGTTCATAATTTACCCGTCACGATTGATTGGTAACAAAAAATAAAAGTATTTTCTTTAAAAGCTATAGCAAATTTGAGAAGTTAGAAAATGTAACTTTTAGATTTTGTTTTTTTAATGATTAGGAAACGATAACAAAATAATTTTTTTCCCTTTTAGTCCTTTAAATTTTTAAATAGTGACATTTATCGATCCACTTTCTACCACCTTTTATTTTTCTCTAAATTCTAATATGTTTTTATGTAATTTAATAATTGATTTTTATAATTTTTCAAATAATTAGAGTTGATAAATCACTTTTAAGTATTTAATTTATCAAAAAATTACTACATTTTTTCATACATGATTATTTTAAAAATATAGCTAATTGTGATTATTAAAAAAGTTACAGCAATACCAAACTACACAATAGAAAGGCAAACAAAAATTGCACAATTCCAATACATACATTTTACACATTAAATTACTACAATAGTTACAATATAATTCGCACAAATCTTAATTATAAGAAATGAATCTTAAATAAAGGCATAAATCTAAATTGCTACAGAATAATCTCGGAAATGAGTAGAAAAGGTTATTTTCTAATAAAAAGTGAGGAACAAGTATTTTACGGTCCTTTCACTTCGATGACAATGTTGAAGTTGCAATGAGTATTCAAGGCCTAGAGTTTAAGAATTAAAGAAAAAGGTGAAAACATAAAGCAACGTATGGCAAAAAAGTCAGATTTCTACGTACCTTTGACTTTTGGGAGAGTAATTTAAAGTCTTGTTTGGATGAGGAGCTACATTTTGTTGAAGTACTAGCACACTCAAGTCTTGGAGAAATATCTACATTTATCTGACATCAAAGAAAACAACTGCAAGTTAACTGCATTTTCAAACTAAAAGAAAACATTAACATCTATTCTTTTTTGGCCATAGCATAAAAAAAAAAGTAAGCTCATTTACATCCAATCTGCTAGTAAAACTCTCATCCACAGCAGTCAGAGTTTCTAAATGGGTTTCATTGGAGCAAGTGCAGCGATACTTCAAATTCTTCAATTGCACTTCCATCTCAGCAGATATCTTTGTTTGTGTCATCAAGTTTTTCACGTAGACTCTGAACTTCACCTTCTGAATTCTGATGATAACAAATGAAAAAATTTAAATAGTTGTTTGCATAATTTAGTTTTACCATTACATTCACAATTTTGCAATAAAAAACGCTGCTAGGATAACTTCAATGAAACAATGACAATATCATCTTAAAGCAGATTATTGTTAATAATGACTACCTTCAGTTTATCTCGATACTCCTTCAAAACATTCCATATAGCTTTAGCAAAATGTTGCATAATAAGATGACTTCTTTCTTTCACTTCCGACCCAGCACATTCCAACTTCAAGGATGGATTCTCAGAACCATCTGCAATCCACTAAATGAGAAATGAAAAATATGGAGAAAGTCATATTTCTAATACAAATTCCAGGGACCAGTGAAAAGAAATGGCCCAAGTCAAAATATAAAAATAAGATCATAAATTGAAGCAACCTTCTTGATGAAGGAAGTTCTCATCTCGATGTGGCTTTCCTTCAATCTACAAGTAAACAAAGAACAACCGTCACCAAATACCCGGTTACATGAATGTCTCATCTTCAATTGCCAACTGCTATGAGTGATCAACAATTATATTTAAATCTTATCATCTACGGGCTGACCACCACAACTTCCTTGACCTAATAGAAATAATTTGTTCCCAACTAGCTAACTCTTGCATATCTTTAAATCGGTAGCAGATCTTACTCTCAGGTCTAATTCTATAGACATAATTATTAAAACAACATGTTTTTCCAAATCAATGATAGCAATACTGGTGGTTAAGCTCAATTCTTCCAAACAACCTTGAGGAAAGATTTATTAAGGTGACCATCCAGCAACTAAAGCATATACTTTTGCCACTTCCGATGTTATTTCACATCATACAAGAAATTCAGCTAAAAGTAGATACGTTCTAGTTTCAATGCATTCAAATTATCTTGGCCCCATCATGTCAGACATTATAAATTATGCCTTTGGCCCTCTATCGATAGAAATAATGTAGATATTGTAAGGGCATGAAGTAATTTGATAGCGGGGAAAAAAAATTCTCTACAATAGTTAACGGTATATTTACCCGACTTCAAATTCAAAAAAAGAATATGATTATGCTTAATGCCCAGGACACCATTCTAAGCAACTAATCTAAAGCAGTACATATAATTATTAATTAAAAATCAGCATCTAAAATAGCTTTCTAGTTTCTAGGACTTCAATAATTGTGCTTTGTAAGAAGAATGCAAAGAATAAATAGCATGCATGCAGATGCACTAATTCTCAATTTGAAAAAAATGTTGATCAAAAAACCTTTCTGTAAATTCATACAAGAAAATGACTTTTAGAGTTTCTAACAAAGCCAAGTCTCACAGAAAGCAACTGGAAAATTCAAGCTTCGTCAAAGCAAGAATAGTATCATAAAAAACATAGTATACCACACAAGCTTCAAGCGCACTAAGCTTCATCCTTTTAGGTTGTTCCACCGTAAAAAGTGTTTGCAACTGCCTCTTGTTGGAAGACAAGTTCGATGATTCGTCAACAGTTTGGAACCTAAAAACAGCTAAAGTCAAATAACAATTTGACCAATATCCCGTAGGAAAAATATGATATAGCTTACTTGATTTTCATAAAGGGTGCAGCTTGTCTTAGGACATAGGATGTATCGGCATAGTCTTCAGCGCCTGATTTTACTGTTAATATCTGCAAAAGAGAAGGAAATGAATTAATTTTTTAGTCAATGAATTGAAGATAAATTGCAGGATTTGATGAGATTACTATAACAGGAAAAAAAAAATCAAGCTCGATGAGCCTAAGTATAGAATGAAATAAATTAAAATGCATTTTTATCATGAAATAGGAAATTGAAAGGTTCTTACCAATGTCATTCGCTTCTTGCCTTCCAAATAGTCTCGCAGGTACTTGGTTAGCTGTTAAATAATTTAAGCATATGAAACATTTTTTAGTGCTACTTGAGTGCCAACTGCCAACCAAAACCAACATAGAATATCAGTCCTTTTTGGGGATCATTACCAAAGAGTTGTGGAAATGCTTCTGCAATGGCTTCTTTGGGTTTTTCTGGTATTCATACAATGACTAAACAAAGATTGGAAAAGTTAGATACTAACATAAAGGGAGAAACAAAGAAGAAAATGCCCATAAAATAAGGGATAGGTGGGAACATACTCTTAGGCACAAACCCAAAACCATTGATGTGTTATTGATAAAGTTAGCTTCAAGCAATCTTGAACCCTACAATAAGTGGTGAAGTAAAACCTCTGGTATTTGCCATTTGGAAAAAAAAAAGGAACATAGTTTAAACGTTCAGCATATATAGTTTTGACAAAAAAGGTCATGCAAGATGACACGATATTCCAAAAATCCCCTTAAGCTAAAACTTTCCTCAACTTCTTTAATTTTCCTCTTGTAACTGTTTATGTTTATTACTGAAAACAATGGTTTTTCCAAGTTCAAGAATAATGCATTTAACATCAAGCGAATGTCAACTATTATATTACCATCATCAAATGTATGAAAATTTTAAGCTATCCAATACTAAAGATGAAAAATAACCTTATTTCCAGTTCTTTTCTCTCTCTCAGCCCCAGCTAAATCAACTATTTTTAAAACAACGCCAACTTCGTTGGGACTTAAAGGAAAACCACCCTCATCCAACTTGCCAGCAAGATGGCGTATGTTAATGATGCACTGCGACCGGCTATGAGAAGTAGACAGAAAAATTTTGAGCATTCTTTTTTATGAAAAACACAAAATCTAATAAACAACTCTCAAGAAATCAGAGGACGAATCGCGTCAACAATATTTTTCTCTTAATAAAAAATATTGTGAAAACTTCCTTATTGCTACAATGTATAGTTCTTACAATGATCAGGTGCTTTGGCTGATCAAACCAATAGAAATTAGATATTATAAATTCGTGGTGAATATGATGTTCAATTGAAAGACTAAGGCAGGTAAATAATATTCAATTTCTTAATGGTAGAGAATAAATATCAATGTACGCCAACTACAACAATTCCATGAATCAAAAAACCATAAAAATAGATATATCATCCAGCACCTGGACGTGCTATTTGCATTAGTTGATGCAGTATTTCGTTTAAGCATGGCACATGCTACTATGGATTCTGCTTCCCTGGGAGCATATACGATAACCTGATTACACATAATGGGAAGGTACATCAAACCAGTAAACAATACAAGACAAACAGAGCTCATATGTACATGCACTACATGCTACAAGCCAGCATGACAAGGCATGCAGTTCCTAACCTCTTTGAGACCTTTAATAGCTGATTGCTGCATATTTACTTCAGCTCCATCTGCTAATAAATCATATATCTTTTCCCCTCTACTTCGTTCGGAATAGATTTCAAAGATCGATAAGCTAAATGACCTATAATAAACCATGAAACTAAACTCGAATTCATATATTTAGAAAATCATCATCATATTTAGGCCGCATATTACAGTATTTTGAACTGTTTGAAATTCCTAGTAATACTATGAATAATCCATAAAACTTGCAAAAAAATGGAGATTAAATAAAATATATAAATAACTCTGCAGGCAGATACTGCTCGTTAACGAGACTTTAAAAATGAAAATCCTAGTATACAGCATAACCACGTGATGAACTTAATTACCTGGTGGAATCAAGATCCTGACTCTCGGCTTGCTTAAAAATATATTGAAAAGTGAGGGGTACAATACCAGGATCCCTTGCGCTCCCAAAAATTGTGTGGGTTTTTCCAGAGCCGCTAGGCCCCAATGCAGCCACCATACCACTTTTACCCTTAAGGAAATCCTCGACTAATGGACTAACCATCTTTTCAAACACTTCATTCTGTTAAGATTTTGAGTCCCATTCTATGAGCGAAATAGTGGAATACAGTTTGAAAATACAAGGTAACGAAAAACACCAGGTAGACTAATATATCGAGACCTGAGACGATTCTGCAGTGAAGACATGAGAAAACCCTTCATAAACCTCAGATTTTATCCGCTTCGACTCTTGCAAGGCAACCGGTGGAGATAGAATTACAGACTTCGAGTCATTGACCGATAAACAAACCTCATCTTTCTTCTTCTTCGTATTCTTCTCTCTTCCTGTGTGTTTTTTCGCAGGGTTTTGCGGCCACGCATTTTTCAATTTAAGCTTTCCATTTTGATCTCCCAAAGTGTCACACTGCCCCAAACCCTTGGACACCGAAACAGGTCGAATTCTTAAATAAACTTTGAGGTTCTCGGAGATTGTGGGTTGGGTGACAGACGACACTGAAAATGAATCTTCTTCTTTGGGATGTCGAGACATTTCCATTGAAAGAATTTCTTGAAGCGGAAATGAAGAAATTTGGGCCATAGCTGACGATGAAGAAACTGCATTATCAGAATTTTCAGGGGGATTGATGAAAGGAGTTGCCCGGGCCTTCCGATGAGGGTTTCTCCGCACCGTGACTGTGTTAGGACAAGGGAGTGGGCTCTTGACCTCCATTTGCGCTGCTTTTCTCTCGCTTCAATCAGCCTTCATCTCTCTCTCTCTCTCGCTCTGTAATGGCGGGAAATTGATCTTTCGAAATAACTGAGGATGAATCGAATTTATAGAGCGAAACTTGGTTTAGAGTAGATATCAATATAAGACCGTAAAGTAAACGAAGGGTTCCATTTAACCCACACTTAAAATTTTAAATTTGAAAATAATTAATAAAAATAATCTTCAACTATAAAATCATTAACAAATTCGATCTTAAACTATATCGATAATCTTATAATTAAAAAATTACAAGTAAATCTTATCAATTTCTTAGAAAATCACTAGTGTCCTGATTCTCTAAAAAACAAAAATATACAGCTCTTGACTGAAAGTAAATATATAGTCGCTGAAAATTGTTATGCTCAAATGTTTTGGATGAAGCAAACATTGAAATACTGTGAACAATTTTATGAGAAAAGTCCAATTAGATATGATAACACTAGTGCTATAAATATTTTAAAAAATTTCATCAAACACTCTCGAACCAAACATATTGAAATTCGATATTATTTCATTTAAGATTATGTTCGTAAATGAGATATATCTATTGAATTTGTTAATTCGGAAAACCAATTAGTCCATATTGTTACAAACGGAAGGCAGCTAGAGATCCGTAGCCTTCTTTCAAACGGAAGGCAGCTATGTCCCAAGTAGAATGCTCTCGTGTCTGTCGTCCTGCAGCAATTTCATAAAAGTAACCCTCAAGGATAGGACTCAATCAAAAATATCTAGTGTATACTTACACTGGTGCCCTAAGTCAAATTGTCGAAGCCCAGTTCCGATTCATTCATAAAATGGAAGATTCGTGGATGCCCAATCTCGAGACGTGTTTTGATCGCAGATGCCCGACAATGCAATGCGGAAGACCAATCCTGAGCCTTGTACAAAATTGAAGTAATCACGGGCGCCCCATCCTGAGAGATGTTTTGGTTGTGGACACCTGTTTGGGGATGACCACCAAAAATGTGGACGCTTGGTTGCGGTAGCCCGCAATTTAAATCGTAGACGCCCATCGCTTGTTTCATGTGTCTAATGGCCATCCAACGGACACACCGTGGACACCCAAGGCTGTAACACAGAACACCTTCCTCAAGGGTTTTAAAAAAGACTATAAATAGAAGCCTCCTTTAGCTGTGAAAATTACCTTTAGTGAATCCTATTGAAGTGCTGCTAAATTTTTTGTGCGAAAGTTTGCAATCTCGAGCATCCATCCAATCTCTCTAGCGATAACTTGAGACTTCTATTGTGAGAAAGTGGGTATGTGTGTGTGAAAATTTCAAAGACTTCTGCTCTTATTTTGGTGAGCAATCAAGGGTGACGTTCTGTGAAAGAGTCATGTGATAGAGTTTGGATTGACGTCTAGAAGATCAATCTATTGAAACTAGAAGGTTTAGCTTGAAAAAATCTTCAAAGAGGAGTCTTGAAGTGCGAACGTAGACAAAATTGGTCGAACCACGTTGACAAATTAGTTTGTATTCTCTTTCCCTTTTATTTTATTGTTGTGGTTGTGTTTGATATTAGTTTTAGAATTATCAAATTAAAGGAGAAACAAAATTATCTATTTCTTGCAAACTAATATAGTTTTACTCCCAAAAAAAAAATTTAATAAACTAATTAACACCCCCCTAGGTTAATTCGATCATACAATCAAGACAATGTGAGTTGCATGGATTTGTATCTGCTGGAGAAGATCCACAATTGTGAAAGATTTAATTTAGGGTACGTAACTCGGAATCACATGGGTGATGTTCTCTCTAATTGCTTAAAAAAATTACCACACAACATGTTGATTCAGAAGATCTTCACATTTTGATATTAGAATATCCTTTGATGAGCCCGTGAGGAAAGAAAAAGGTGTGGATGTGTATGATCGGTCTACTCTTGGTCATATGGGTATTGTGGAAGTGACGTGCTTCAAAATAGGAGAAGCTTTTTGGACACAGATTGTCTCGGCTTTGAAACTGTTTTTGGGTGAGAAATAGATGAACTTCCAACAAGCACAACTCCGCCAATATTTTTTAGATTGGGCTGATAATTGGACAGCTTTTTGATCTGTATATGCTAGGAGTGTCCTCCAAAAAGCAAGAGTAGAAACATAGGGGTTGAAAAGATATGCCCGTCGGAGTGGAAGTTGATCCGAATGGGTGTTACGGCTGCACCTATTGACTCTTTCGACTTCTTTATGGAGGAAACGGTCCAACTTGCTTCTTTGAGAATTTCTCCACCTTTGCTGAAGATTCTCACTCTATGGCAAGAGATGGAGAAAACTATAATACGAAAAGAATCCACCTACACTCACAAATGATGGACCCAAAGACACTCAACCAAATCGGATAAGACTCATTGATGGAGGCATGACTACTTGAGAGTAAGGTAATCAAGGTTTGAATAAAAACTTTCAAGATGGTGTTCCTTTTGCTCCTCAAGACAATCCTTTAAGATACTTAAATATCATCCCTAAAGAAAATTAGGGTTTCCATCCAAAAAGGTCCATTACATGGCTAACAAACAAAGAAGAAAAATGGTGCTCGACTAGGCAATAAAGCCAAGTACCTAGGAGTGTCCTCTAGATTAGGCCCTAGTGGTGGGCGCCAGTTGTCAAACCATAGGTGCCCGCGCTCCTTTTTTGTCACATAACCGTTGACCAAGGGCGCCAACGACGTGATGTGGGCTTCCGCCGCAAGAGCCCCTACCAAAACATAGCTATGGACTGTGCACCTGCTTTGAATCTCGGGCGCACACGATCTCTCTTGTTGCGTATATGTTGGCAAAGGGTGCTCGGAGCATGGCGCATGCTTCTGCTGTGGGAGCCCCCTACAAAACATGTCTCTGGACTGAGCAAGCACGACGAGTGTCAAATATTAAACCTTGATAAAATTCAAATCACACCGAACTCTAATAATATTTGAAAAAAAATACTCATGGACGTATTTGATTCGGTGTCGAACCGAACCAAAGCAAACGCACCCTTTCAAGACTCACAGCATACTCTAAAAATCACAAGACTTTCGGGTTTGTTGCTCTTCGAATTGCTAATAGTACGTGCGCACATTTTCCAGTAGCCATGAATGGAGTTGGTAATATCCTACCAATTAATGTTTCAAAACAATTCTACTGATTACCAATACATGAGCCACTAATATTCAGATAAATTCTTTCGTTCGAGCCCAAGAGAGGGAGCTAGTCGGTCGGCTAGATAGGCCAGAAGAGCTAGCTCGTTAGTAAGCTCGTCTGCCCCGATCTAGAACAATTTGGATTCTTAAATCGATCTCGTCTCCTATGGCGTATCATTTTAATATGCTTCAAGCAATCTTCATTTTTGAGCAATTAGTACAACTAACCGGTTTAGTTCCTAACTGGGTTTTATCTCAGAAGCTCGATTCAACCAGTTGAGTCGCACGAAATCCGTAAATTTAGCTTACTCAACCTCACACCAATTTGATCTAAATTCTATGTTTACAGCTTTGCCACTATAAAAGGTGGAATTCGACTTGGTGTTCATTTTCTAGGGAGGTAAAGTTGTTGGCATTTTGATCATAGCCATCAGACATGTTGAAGCTTAAACCAAATGTTTGAAGGATTAAAAGATTTCAAAAACCAGAGTGCAAATAAAACTATCAATTTACAGAAATTTGAATCCTAGCGAATGAAAAAACAGACGTTATAAAGAAGTAGAAGAACAAGCCAACTCAACACCCTCCCTTTCATGCTGCTGTTCTCCATTGGAGCTCGATTTGAAGCCGACCGTTCTTCGAATCGATCAGATGATACTTCCCGTTGATTCTTTTGTTCGTCACCACGTCCGATAGATTTATATCGACATAACCCAAAGATTCCTGAATCCAAATCATAACAAAAGTGAAATTCAAACATATGGCAGACTAATTTGTACATATAGAGGTGCTTTGTATGACAAATTATTCAGATTACATTACCTTGGGATGTAGCAGCCCGATCCTCGATGATGCACTTAGTACTTCGAAGTGAATTTTGTCATTGGTCGGCGGCTCGTTGAGCGTAAATTGAAATTCTTCGTCCCACCGTGGATCCCGATTTTTCTTAACGGACTATGTCAAGATAAACAACAGACAGTTAACTTGAACTTCGATGAATAAAAGCAATAATATCGAGAGAGCCACCGCTTCAATAGTTCTAGAGTCAACGATATCGACCCTTATCTTACCCGTTCACAATAATATACCAACTTTATTCGATAATGTGACATTAGTGTAGGAGATAAAACCAACATTTTCTAATATTTAATTTCGGATTTAGATATTAGAAATGGGTAGATAAAAGATTACCTTTGTTTTTCTTTCTTCTCCTCGGAAGAGTAGGCGTACGTACGGGTTGGTGTGGTGCTTTCCTTCCACGTCTTCGGCTTCGTGAATAATGATGACAAGCAAGCCACCAGCAGCTGGTGTTCCTTCAGGAGCCTTTTGGACAGTATCTGAATCGTCCTCATCTTTTGAAACTTCATCATCTTTAAAAGGTTTGTACAATAATTCGACGACTATCTGCCCTCTCGACTTCTCGTTTTGAGGATCGTTTGGATCCATGTTTTTCAACAGATCAAGAGTTAAAACTTTAGCCTCGTCGGGAGTAAGGTCTTTCAACGGAACGACATTCATACCCATCTTCTCGTGTTTTCCGACCTAAATGAAAACATCTAAGAACTTAACAAGCTATGAAATAATCTAAATCACTCGGTTAAAATTATATCGAAAGTTTGAACCAAAATTGTGATATTGGGAAGTATCATGATAATATATACCTGTTCCCAATCGTAAACGGTCAGTTCGAAGGCTTGAGATTCCGGATCCTTAATGACCAAATGAAATTCCTCGTTCCATTCTGGGTTCAAATTACTGTGTTTTACGGTCGTTTTCTTTGCAGGAAGCTTGTCCTCGGTGAGCTTCAGCTTGACATACGGGTCCGATGCCCCGAAAAGATCTTTCTTTTTCAGCTTCATTGCCTTCAAAACCTTCACATTAAGAATTCCAACTGGTTTTTTCATGGCCCTGCAATTACATGAAAAATAAGAAAAAGAAGCGAAATAAATTTAAGGAAAGAAAAAAAAAAAAAACAAAGCCAAGGAAGAGGATGATGCTTACTTTGCAGGATCCATTATAGGCACTTCCAGGGTCTTAGGCCACAGATACATATTGGCAACCTGATCTTTAATGAGCTCCTGGAGCAGGTTATAGACATGTTCAACTATACATACCAAATTGAGTAGACTTTTCGAAGAGAAAGAAAGAGAGAAGAAGAAGAATAGAAGAGACTGTTACCTGGACAAACCTGTACAGGCCAGGAATCGACATTACATCAGCTCCGAGTAATTTTAGTCCAAAGTCAACATATGGCTACAAAAATTAGAGTTGACTTAGAAGAGCTTTCCCAATATAAATATTCAAAGCTTAACAAGGAATTATACAACATCATGTTGAGCATGAAATAAGGAGAAGGAACGGAAGACTTTTTGGTGGAAAGGGCAATTTGTGCAGGAGGGAGAGAGAGAGAGAGAGAGAGAGAGAGAGAGAGAGAGAGAGAGGGAAAGGCTGATCAAGATTATCGAATATTGTTGCATTGCATCCTTTAGAAAAGGGTGAAGTAAAGGTATTTAAGAACGTGAATCTTGTTGAGTTTTACGCATTGTTGCTAAACTTGTGATTAGATTATGGGGTAGAATGGAGTCAGTATTCGGGTTCAATATGTAACACGACATTGAAATTCTTCTCAAAATTAGGAAGAATTAATAATAAATAGATCGTCTCGATGACTAAAGATTAGATCATCGTGATATACCTTCTCCATTAGAGAGACCAATATTTTGGCGAAACAAGGAAATGTGGGAACCAAAGGCTTAAGCGTTATCCGAGGAGCAGCAAAAACTTGCAAATCAACCACCTGAAACTCTCCCCAAAAAATCAGTTCTTTTGACCGGGATCACAAACCAAAAATAAAACCCACATCTTAAACGTTAATTAACTCTTTACTATCAACCGGGTCCAAAAAAAAAAGGAGATATCTTAAATTTTCACCAAAAATAGTACAAGCAAATACCTGAACGGTGGCCTTCAATCCAAATGCTTTCACGGCAATAGTTATGTTCGGGTTTCCCGCCCACTTCATTAATAGCTCGGTAATTAGTTCCTTTTCATCAGTCGAATAAACTTTCACTCCTGATTTACAATTAAAACAAGAGCAAAACAGTTATAATTACAATTATTTTATAAATGTCGGACAACGCATAGCCATTTGCTGAAACATTGGTTTCTATTATATGTAGTTGAATGACATTCAGAACTAAAATTTATGACAAGTAAGCCAAACTCTACAAAAAAAAACTGAGCAACACCGCTGAAGTAAGAAGAAAATAGCCATCTAATCTTACAAATCCGACTTAAACTGACATTAAAGAAGCAGATCAAAGGGATAGAATAATTTAGAATTTTCTTACTCTTCAATATCCGTAAATTCTATGACTTGTGCTAGCAGATCAAGTTATTAAACTACAACTCGTTCGCTAACACATAATCAACACACGATTCTTCCAACTAAAACCCAAAATTTCAGCCTTGTACTAGTCTCTCGAGCAACTTGAAATTGCACGGCTTTCATTTTCTTGAGAGTTGTCCAATATTTTACAAAACCATTATCAGTGATTCAAATTGATTAAAAGTAGATATTAGGAGTGAAATGCCACATATACTGCATGAGAAGCTATTTTGTAAGACGTAGAGAGAGACGAAGAACCTTGAAAAGTGGGAGGTAAGGAGCCCAAGGTAAGTGTTTCAAACTCGACCGAATCAATTTTGTATTTAGGAATTTGCTCAGCAATAATGGGTTTTGCTATGTTCCTCACCATCTTGCAAATGGCCTAGAAAAATACAAAAAAGAAAAAGAAACACCATCCTTAAAGAAAAAAGTTCATCAAATGCTAATATTCAAACTCATTTGCAGTTGCACAAACCTTGTCGAGGTAAGGCCACATATTCTCGATAAATTTGTTTAGCCAGTCAACCTCAAAAAACCAACATTACAAAGAAACATAGTTATAAGCATGAAAAATAAAAATTAGATCAAACACTAAATCTCCAGTTCAGTGAGGACACAACAAATCGAATACCATACTCGATCAAAATCAGGGTTTTTGACCCACAAAGGTATTTCCGGCATCAATTGTTGCAATGTTTTCGAATCATGCTCAATCAAAGGGCGAACCACCGGATCCTGAAAATAACAAAGGTTAATATGCAATGAAGAAACAAGCCGGACAAGCAGATTTTCGATGTTATCCGTTGGGTTATATCATAAACTATCCTAATGTTCTATTACAAGATATTACATAGCAGAAAAAGGCAATATAGCTACAAGAAAATGTATAATCCTTATCAAAATCTTCAGTTTCAGTTTCAGTTTCAGTTTATCATTAGACAGGGGAAAAGTATAGATGGCTGGTAAGATCTAATCAAGCAGAGCTCAATATTTCTAATTCTTGGACACAGCCAGACCAACAAAGAAAAAATGAACAAACAGTAACAAGATCTTTCAGCAAGTGAAAAAAGAAAAGAAAAGAAAACGCCAAACTCTGACTATCATTTCTCTCTTCTGATGGAAACAGTGAATCCATCATAGACAAATCCGAAACATCCTCGACATTTGTCCTTCAATGATATTGGACAGAAATATTGTAGTAAAAATTAGGATTGGAGAAAAAATTACTTTAACATCAGTTGGCTGGAAGTAGATGAACATGTAATAACCAACAACAATCCCAATCGACGTTCCTACTCCAAATCCACAGAAGCCAAGTACAGTACTCAAGAAACCCATCTTCTTCAGCCTCCGCCTCAGTCAAAAACGACCCAAAAATCTCTCACTCACTCACTCTCTCCAAAACCCAAAAACTGGAGAGAATTTCTTCTGGAGAAAGATCCAGATAATTCTATGCTGAGAGAAATGAAGCACTCAACTAAAACCCCCAGAAAGAGAAAGAGACAGAATCAGTCCAATCACAGAGCTGGTTCGTTTTCCAAATAGGAAAATCACAATCTTCAAGCTCAAAAACCGAAAAAGTAAAATATCCCATTAGTGCTGCGTAAGATTAATGGCGTTCGGAAAGTGTGATTAAGAAGCATTTATTTTCGCGACCGAATCACTAGCCTCGACGGACCATTTTAGCAAACGAAACGCATGAAAAGGCAATAACTTTTTTTCCTCAAGCGCGTGTAATCAGAGTGACGGTGTCGGCAATCTTAAAAACCATTTTCACTCCTCTCTCCAAACTTTCTTTAACAGCAGGGGAGGAATCGAATCCCGTTACTTGCTTCTACAGATTTAGAAATTCATTGAAAACCCAAATCGACGAAACTTAAAAAACATACAACATGAAAATTAAAAAATACGGGTCTTTCGGAAAATTGTCCTTTTGCGCTTTACTTTTTGTCCTTCCATGGAATCACATCGTTGCCGACATGATTTCTTCGGGCAAGACTGTTAGCTATTCTTCCTCTTTGATGGTTACCTGTCCTTTCAAATTAGAAATAGAATCAATGGGTTTCTTTTTTTGAAAAATTACAAGTTTTGCGTTGAAAAAGACTTGATCTTTACTGCTCATCATCTTAAACGTTGACATTTTTTTATTAATTTTAAGTAAATAATAGTTAATTTATCATGTAAATGACAAATACTTATTGATAAAACGATTGAAATTTGACTTCAAATCTTAAAAACTTTTCCATGGAAAGAAAAAGTGTCTGTTTTTAAAATGAATTCACGAAAAGACATGTTATAAGTTGGAATTAACTAATGAGCTTTAATGCAACAGTTTCATCTTTTGAAATAGTTTATAACTATGACTCTTTATTTTATTTCCATTTAAGTTGATAAAAATTTATACATGTCATTTTATTTTTAAGTTAAACTAATTAGATTTTTAAAATTATTTGCTTAAGTGGTACCAGGAATTGGGAATTTTGGGTCATAACCTGAAAGTCAGGGTTCAAATTACTGGAGAGACAACAATTCCCTTTTCAAGAGAGAAAATGTCATGAGTGACGACTAGCCCGTATACTGGATTCGGACCCAGATGACGGTGCATCCGCGCAAGAAAAAAGTAGGTAAAAGGAGTAGGTCGTTACATAAAAAGGCGGCCTTTATCCAGTGCGGACGCATCGCCATCTAGGTCTGGGTCCGGGTCCGGGTTCGGGTTCGGGTCCGGATCCGAATCTAGTATACGGGTCAGTCGTCACTCGTGACCTTCTCTCCCCTAGAAAGTAAATTTTTGAATCTCCAGTGATTTGAACTCTAACCTCTAGGTTATGACAAAGAATTTTCCATCATGAGCTACTTAAGTTTATTATCTAATTCTATATTTTAATCTTACTTTCTTATCTGTCACTAATTAATTGGTGCAGTTAATATCATATTTTAATTATTTATAATTTATTTTAATTATTTATCTAATTAACGAGTTACGTCAAGAGGGAAGATTATAGCATATTAAAATTTTTGAAATTTGATTAAAAATAAATTTTGAAAATCGTTCATTATTGAGAAAGTATTGAAACCTATGAAAAAGATTAGTTTTTGAATTGAAGTCATGGACAGCAACTCCCCTAACATTAATTAATAAAATATCTGTAGCAACTGGTCAAAATTATCACGTATTTCTATGTTTTATTGAAGCAAAACGTATGATAAATAATCTTCACAATACCAAAAATCAAACTATGCAACGAAAGACTACTCGAAAAAAAATAAAAATTGAAAAGTTCGATTATCGCGTTCGGAATGGATCGGTCCAGTATCTTTATACTCTTTAGCCACCAAAACATCGAACTATAAACGAAAAAAAGCAGGAAAGAAAAGTTCAGTAGTTAACGATTGTGAATCATGAAAAATAACGCAAAAAAGAAAAAAAAAACTAAGCATAGAATGCATAGTCTCATCGCGATACTAACTTAAATGAACTATAATTATTATGGTTCTTTCTCGAGAATATTGACCCACGAACAAAAAAAAAGACACGAGAGA
Source organism: Begonia masoniana (assembly GCA_022432975.1). NCBI lineage: Eukaryota > Viridiplantae > Streptophyta > Magnoliopsida > Cucurbitales > Begoniaceae > Begonia > Begonia masoniana. Next base: position 4,838,635 of record CM039506.1, read on the forward strand.
AAAATAACTATAAAAAACAACGTAAAATAGAAGGTAAACGCGGAAAACATAGTCTCACTTAAGAATCATCTCATCGAAACGAATTTGAATTGGGGCAATCTGCCTTATGAAGACAAGAACAATACAAAATTCTGTTTATTATGAGAGTCCAACTTATATCAGTGAAGATGCATATGAGATAGTGAAAATTAAATATTTTATAAATAGAGTTCTTCTTCTTACTTAGTACAACACGTTTTGAACTAACTCAAAAAATAAATTCGTGCGGACTCCGATTCAAAAGGAATAATTTTGTACTGAGAGCACCGGAGACTCTACATGAATTAAATACAATTAACATGATTCTTTCTCGTGAAAATCTTCATAAATAGTTGGAAAATTACAAAAGTGAAGAACTTTCATTCTATAACTATAGATCACCCAATTAAGACCCTACAATATAGATGAAATCCACATCATTGACTAGTTAACAACGAGTGAATTCATAATAGAGACACCCGCACCCTTATCGAGAAGCAAATAAATATTTAAAAAATAAATAAATAAATAAAGAGATAGAGTTCTTGTGGTCATATTTGATACAAGCATCGTCTTCAATAATAAGTTATATGCTACTGCTTTCATGGACATCTTCCATATCCGGGTCCCGCCGGCTTATTATTGAGGAGTTTTACAGCAATTATTTGTTATGAACAGGTTTTTAGCGATCAAATTACACCTAATTTCATTTATGTTAGTAAAAATCGGTTTTTTACTGGTACAACTAATTGCAACTGTGATGACTCAAATGTGCACGTATGTGTACGACTGCGGGACAAACCTTGGATTGCGGGGCAAATTTCGGGACCTAAGTCGAGTGTAGGCGAATCCCGAACTCGAGTATAGGCAAATTCCGGGTCGTAAAAGGGGGTTGTCACAATCCCACATCGCTTGGGGAAGTATGTGAAAATTGACAACGGATCCCATAAGAACTCCGAAGTTAAAAGTGCTTCGGCGAGAGCAATTCCAGGTTGGGTGACCTTCTGGGAAGTTCTCGCCAAACAAAGTCGTGAAGGGAGGATATTGAGTCGCAACCCAATTCCCAGAGCGGACAATATCTTACTGGGAATAGTGATCGTTATAGCAACTGTTATTCGTGTATCAGTGAAGTAGATGTACCCACGAAGCAGAGTAGATATAAGATGATATGACATGCAGAAGCTGCAACATTAGCTTAAATGTCAATACATTGTTTGACGAAGATTACTCATGGTTCAAAAACACATTCTATACCTGGTTTGTCAACACAAACTAGCCTCTTAATTTTTTGATTTTGTACGAGAAACAGATGCCACCATTGATTCGCAACTCAATGAATATCATATAAACTCTGTTGGGTCGGACACTTTTGTGGGTGATGGCTTGGAGAAAGAAATTTTATGGCGGCGGGAATGTCATGGTTGACAGCTTGACGCCTCAGAGAAGTTTGATCAGAAGATGATGAATGACAATGTTTTGAATTTCAAAGAAAGATAGCTTATGCTTTATTTTAAATTAATTACAAGTATTTTTATTTCAATTGTTTTATCTAATTTCAAATAAATCTGTTTTTTAATTTGTTATCTAAGGACCATAGAGTAGATTTATATATAAGTGTTCGTAATAAAGATGATAAATGAGCCAACCAATCTAAGTTAAACCTGAAAAAACTAGGGTCACCGAACCTAATGAGTTAAACGAACCAAACCTAATGATTCTAGCGAGCAAACTTAATGAGCTAATGTTAAATAAACTGAGTCAGCTAAACAAGTTTAACGTGCCTTAACGAATCAAATCTAAAGAACCAAACATATATAAATGTTTTTCAATTTATATAATTGTAATGTATATTTTAAAAAAAATTTAGTTATTAAAATTATAATAATTATTTATTATTATAATGTCAAAATATAATAGTTAAACGTCTAGTTAACAAATTATTTTATTAATATATAAAATAACATGTATTTAGAAAAATAATTATTTGAAATAATCGAATAAAAAAATATCACACGAATATCATTACAAATATCTAATAGTTGCATTTAAGTTAACATCTATTTAATTGTTAATCATTTTCAATTAGGGGTCACAAACGAGTCGACCGAGTCGATCCGAGCCAACCCTTAAAATGTCAAGCTCACTGAACCTAACGAGTTAAACCAGTCGAACCTAATAAGTCCAATTCTATATTTTGTTTTTTGTTCCATCAATTTTAGTCGATAAAAGGTCTTAATCCTTTCATTGTTGGGTAGTCATTTACACTTTTCATAGCTTGTTTGAGGTTTTGGTTGAAGAAATCCTCCAACTATTATGGAGAAAGAGATGACGATGGGAAAGGAGATGAGTTTTGGGAGAAAGTTTAGGAAGAACGAGAAAATTAGGATGGTTCGGTTTGAAGCGAAAAGAAGTTCATTCCAATCATGCCAAACCGAACCGAATAAAAGTACTTTGAAAACGCTTAGGCCCATTACTATAATACATGGGCTAAATGGTTGATTTTGGGCCTTATTTCGCTGCCTAACATTAACCCATGAAATTATTGATTTGAAACTAAAAGCCCAGATTTTAAATCAGATAAGTTACAACAAATTTAAACATCCCTTGAATTGGTACGAGTGGTGGAGTTCTTTTGGATATAAGAAGTAGCTGGACACCTAAAACAATCAATGCAATAACAGGGAAATTACCGATTTCAACCACAAATTTCGAATTTTTTTCAATTCTAACTACAAAGTAATTTTTTTAATAATCAAAACCATAAAATATTGAAAATGTAACAAAAACGACCACACCGGACGGACGCAACAAAACACTGTTCGTCTGGGTACTGTTCACGTGATAATTTTTTTACGTATGTTTTATAAAATAATTCACTAAAATTATAATAAATCGTACAAGTGTTAGAAAATCACAAACATTTTCAGATTATCTTCTCATAACGTGGTGAATATATGATAAAAATTTTAAGTAAATCCAATATCGTTTAGTATTTTTTAAAAATTAATTTATAAAACGGAGAAAAACGAACGTAAATCGAGTACTGTTCACGTGAACAGTGCCCGGACGAACGGTATTTTTACCGTCCGTCCGGACACTGTTTACCGGACGGACGGTGTTTTTTTGCGTCCGTCCGGCGTGGTCGTTTTTGTTACATTTCGATACTTTATGGTTTTGATGGTTAAAAAAATTACTTTGTGGTCGGAATTGAAAAAAATTCGAAGTTTGTGGTTGAAATTGATAATTTCCCGCAATAATATGCTTCAAGAATTTAGAGCCTGCGCACAAGAAGATGCAAGACAAGGCAAGATTGAAGTAGATTACAAGATAAAATAGAAAACATCAAAATTACTAAATTTTGGTTAATTTCTTGGTCGCCAAATCTGAAGCGCAGGCCACGTTCTATTGAAAAGTGTTGTGAGAATGCTGGTTTTGATAGAAAAACTCCTCTGTAATTCTCACAAGCTTTTACAGAAGGAAAGGAAAGGGAGAAAACTACTGGAAAAACGATAAAAAGAAACGAATAATAAAAACAGACAATTCCATTCACACTTCGTCTCTTGCAGCAGCACGTTATAATGGAGCTTTTCCTAACGGTTTTGCCACGTCATCCGTCTTCTTAGCTGTTTCGGGTTTGGGCTGTCGGTGTCTGCTTCTTCGGATGCGCTTCCCCTTTGCAGCCCAGCTACGTAGTCCCGCTTGGAGGCCTTTCTCGTAACAGTCCTCCCCCTCAGCTGGACCTTGTCCCCAAGGTCGGAACTCTGGAAACTGGCCGGAAATAAGATCAGAGTCCACCCACGAAGCATCAGAAACTGGTTTATTCTGCCATTGGATCAACCACTGAGTGACCGGAAAATTGCCACGCTTAACCACGCGAGTCTGGAGGAGGCGGAGGGGAGTATCCGTAGGATCAGTGGAGTAGAAATCGGGGGGAAGGATAGGGGAAGACAAAGCATGATCACCAATGGTTTTCTTGAGGAGGGAAACGTGAAAAACAGGGTGTATGCGAGATCCCTCAGGTAAAGCTAATCGGTAAGCCACCTGACCGACGCGAGACAGAATTTCAAAGGGACCGAAATATTTTGGCGCAAGCTTGTGAGACGGTCGTGAAGCCACCGAAAGCTGTCTATATGGTTGGAGTTTAAGATAAACCCAATCCGCCGGTTGGAAGCTACGCTCAGTGCGGTGACTGTCAGCGTATAGTTTCATCCTGTTCTGAGCTTGTGCGAGGTTTTCTTTTAACAAGGTATCCATAGAATGTCGATCCTGTAAGAACCCATCGGCTGCCGCCGATTGAGACTGCAAATAAGGCCCTAAAACTAACCTGGGAGGAGGATAACCATAAAGAGCTTCAAAGGGCGTCAGACGAATAGCTGTTTGTAACGTGGTGTTATACCACCATTCGGCCAGAGGGAGCCACTGTCTCCAAGCCGAAGGTTTCCGGAACGTCATGCAACGTAAATACATCTCCAGGCATTGATTTAAACGCTCAGTTTGGCCATCGGATTCCGGGTGGTACGCGGTAGACATGTCCAAAGCAGTACCCAGAGAAGAAAAAACCGATTGCCAAAATGTAGACAGAAAAATTGGGTCTCTGTCGGAAACGATTGACTGTGGCAGACCATGCAATTTAAAGATATTATCCAGAAATAAATTCGCCACCTGAACCGCTGTGAATGGGTGTCGGAGGGCTAGGAAATGAGCAAACTTCGTGAAACGATCGATCACAACTAGTATACAGTTGGATTGAAGGGAGTTGGGTAGGCCTTCGATAAAGTCCATGGCAATATGGGTCCATGGGTGATTGGGAATTGGAAGAGGCTGGAGGAGTCCAGGATACGGGAAGTGCTCATGCTTGCAACGCTGACAGATATCACACCCACGGATATATTCCCGCACCTCCGTAGAAAGTCCAGGCCACCAGAATAAAGCCTTGGTACGGTGGAGAGTGGCTTGCACACCGGAATGTCCGCCCTCAGCCGAGTCATGCAAAGTTTTGAGGACCTTGGACCTAATGGAATTTCCCCGACCTAAGACCAATCTGCCTTTAAAAAGTATGATACCCTGAGAAATAGAAAAGTGGGGTTCCTGAGTACTATCAACGGACAGTTTAGTGATTAAATTAGCCACCCAGTCGTCTCCTTCATAACTAGATAAAACCTCCTTTATCCATTGAGGTGTAGTGACTGATAAAGCTAAGCAGTGCGGATTATCTGGTAAGGGCAGGGTAGGAGCCCGAGAGAGAGCGTCTGCCACAATGTTATGTTTGCCCTGACGATATTCGATCTGGTAATCTAACCCCAATAGTTTAGATAGCCATTTTTGCTGCAGTGGTGTAGTGATGCGTTGTTCTAAAAGATATTTGAGAGATTGATGATCTGTTTGAATCACGAACCGGTTGCCAACCAAGTAATGTCGCCAAAGCTGGACCGCAGAGACCAGAGCCAGCAGCTCCTTCTCATAGATGGATAAACCCAGGCTACGCGAGTTGAAAGGCTTACTCATAAACGCAATAATCTGGCGATTCTGCATCAAGACAGCGCCCATACCCCCTTGGCAAGCGTCGGTTTGAATAGTAAACGGCTGAGAGAAATCTGGTAATGTTAACACAGGGGGCTCACTCATGGCGATTTTAAGGAGGCGGAAAGCTTCCTGAGATTCCTGGTTCCAGACGAAGGCATTCTTCTTTAATAAAGCCGTGAGAGGTCTGGCTAGGATACCATACCCACGAACAAACTTCCGATAATATCCCGTCAGCCCCAAGAATCCTCGAAGCTGCTTGGCAGTAGTAGGGGGAGGCCAATTCACCATTGCGTCGATCTTGGCAGGGTCTGCTTTGACTCCTGCCCCGGAAATAATGTGCCCCAGATAACTCACCTCCTGTTGGCCAAAGGCACATTTGGACTCCTTGGCAACTAATTTATGGTGGCGCAACTGAGTCAGGACTTGTCTCAGGTGTTCATAGTGAGTTGTCAGGGTGGGACTGTATATAAGAATATCGTCGAAGAAGACCAGGACGAATTTCCGAAGGAAAGGTTGGAAGATGGTGTTCATAATCGCCTGAAAAGTGGCTGGCGCATTCGTGAGCCCAAAGGGCATGACCTTAAATTCATAAAGGCCATGGTGAGTTTTGAAAGCTGTCTTATGGCAGTCTTCCTCCTTAACCCGGATTTGGTGGTATCCTGCGCGCAGGTCTATTTTGGAGAAGAAAGAAGACCCATGAAGCTCGTCCAGTAGCTCGTCGATGATGGGCATCGGAAACTTGTCCTTGATGGTTAGAGAATTAAGTTGCCGATAGTCGACGCAAAAACGCCATTGACCATCTTTTTTCTTAACCAAAAGGACTGGAGACGCGAACGGACTATGGCTGGCCACAATAATCCCATCTCGCAACATTTCCTGTACCAACTTCTCGATTTCGGATTTTTGCGAGCATGGGCACCGGTATGGGGCAATCCGAAACGGTTTGGCGTCGGCATGTAAGGGAATCCGGTGATCCAAGTCACGTTCCGGTGGCAACCCCGTTGGATGGGAAAAAAACATCTGCGAACTCGTGAAGAATTTCCTCGATGCCATCGGGTCGATGCAGTTCAGGCTCCACCCGTAACACCTGAAGCTGGGCGATAAACACACAGGCCTGTCGCCTCCAACAAGACCGGAGGGATCTCGGGTTAAGCATTTCTTTGGCACTTTTAGGACTGGCATAAGGAAGGGTTAAGGGCCGGCCTTCGTAGTGGATTACTAGCTGGTTATTGGGTGGATCGAAAGTCACTGGGCTATGACTGGAAATCCAATCAATGCCCAGAATAATGTCGCTGCCCCCAAACTGCAGCGTTCGCAACAGGTAGGTGAAAGGGAGGTTCAGCATCTTCCATGTCACCGGCTCCATTAGTGCATTACTAATCAGTTGCTCCCCATTAGCCACAATGACCGAACAAGATTTCCCAAGGAGCAGTGGCAGTCGAAAATGGGCTGCTAAATTCTCCTCGAGGAAACTATTGGTACTGCCACTATCGATGAGAATAGAAATAGTCTGTTGACCTAAACAACCCGTTATTCTGACGGTGGAAATATTGGTTTGGCCAGAGAGAGCATGCAGAGAAACTTCCGGAGGATTAGACTCTTGGTCGGGGCCTGAATCTTCTTCATGGATAGGTGCTTTATTGTCGCCCTCTCCAGACTCAACAACGAGAACATTGAGCAATCGATTCTTACATACATGGCCCACGAAATATTTCTCATCACATTTGAAGCAGAGTCCCATTCGCTTTTTAACTTGTAAATCAGCTTGTGGAATCTTCTGTAATTGATATGGCTCTGTCTGTTTTTCGGTGTCGATGGGCTGAGCATTGGCCTGTAACGCTTTTGGTGGCTCGACCCACTTAGGTTGAGGGGGTTGTCGGACTGGTCGCCAGCCTTTGCTCAGAACGCCAAGGGCGGTTTCCTGAAGTGTGGCGGCCTCTATCGCCTGTTCCAATGTCGTCGGACGTGTGATTCTGGCCATTGCGCGAATTTCATCCCTCAGACCGCTGGTGAAACCAGCAATCCAAAAAGCTTCAGGCATTTCTGGTAAGCGCGGTTGGGCCTGGGCCTTCAGCTCCTCGAATTTCTCCAAGTAATCCGCGACTGAGCCAGTTTGAGTCACCTTACTGAGCGTCTCCAAGATATCCTCGCCGGGGTTTGGCGCAAACCGATTACACAGAGCCACGGTAAACTGTCCCCAGACAGCTCCAGGTCTCGTCACCGCCCAACCTTTATACCACACATCTGCTTTGTCACGGAGGAACAACTCGGCCATTTCCAGTTTTTGATTGTCTGGAACGTGATGTAAATCAAAATAGCGATCCGCTTTCCTAATCCATTCGCGAGGGTTGTCCCCATTGAAATACGGTAGGTCCAGCTTTGGAAATCGCATGTTTTGCTGATCAAGACGTGGGGGAGCAGCTGGAGCCGGGGGGTAGAGAGGTAATCTGGCCGGCGGAGTCGGCCACGGGCTCCAGGGGTGTGGTTGTTGGGAAGTCGGAAGAGATTCATTGGGAAATGCAGACGCGAATGGGTCAGGGGGTACAGTATTGCTGGAGGAAGGAACAGATGGCTCTCCCATCATTGGTTGTTTCTGTTTTGCATCGGAGGCTGCTGATGATCGCTGCCCCATCTCCGGAATGCTTCGAGTAAGGTTGGTGAGCATAGACATCACCGCATCATGCTTTACGGTCAAATCCGATTGCAGAGCATCGTGCTGAACACGAAGTGTAACGACCCTAATACTGTACCCGTATTTTCCGTACTATTTTTTTTTTCCTAATAATTTTAACTAAACTCTAGGCAGAATCTAAACCGAAATCGAAACCAGAATCGAAATCGGAATTGAAATTGAACCTTGAAATCATTTAAAACAAAACGTTTAATAAATAATTAAAACTTAAAACATTAATTAAAACTTTAAAAAAATCAAATTGAAAAGAGGGAGGGCAGAATTGAAATTCTGCCCTCGAAAAGCAGCAGCGACCGGGCGCTGCCATTTGCAGCGCACGGTCGCCGTGTGCGCTGCACAATGCAGCGCGCGATCGCTGCATTGTGCAGCGATCAGGCGCTGCATCGCTACAAATTGCAGCAACGCAGCGCCCAGTCGCTGCGTTGTGCAGCGAATGGTGCAACGATTCACTCCCTCTGCCCTCTGTATTTTGCCTACTCTTTTCTTACCACAGCAGAGAGCAAAACACTTCAACTTTCAGCTCTCTGGAATCCGATTCCAGAGAGCAAATTCCTCTTTCTCCCTCACATTCTAGCACCCTAAACATTTCAATGTTCTTTCGATTTCATTCCCGATCATTGCTAAACATACCACTCAGGTAATACGTGATAAAACTTCCTAAAAACAATTGGCGTGGATAGCTCAAAAACTCGAGCATATCCGCACCAATCCTGAAACATTCAAATACAGTTTACAAAATCATTTAAAACGCTATACAACCAAACAGTTCCAGAATTTCAAAACAAATGTCATTACCTAAACATCCTATAATGTCTATAAAGCTATCAGCCCAAATACCCCAAAAAGACCCTCAAAACTCTGTACATACTATCCCCACGGGTCAGTGAAGCCTCGACTGCACCAGCACACCACCGCAGCCATCCTCGATCAACCGGACTCATGCCTCAGGAGGAGGAATCTCATCCTCACCTGGATCCTCGATATCTAGATCACCTACACCATACAATACACTATGAGATAAAAATCTCAGTAAGCTCTAGTAAATGCGATGCATGTTGTGCGTATGAGTTCAATAAAACCATGCTTTAATTTATCTTACTATGCAATGCTCAATACGCCTTTCGGCCAATACAATACGCCTTTCGGCCAATGCTATGCTCAATACGCCTTTCGGCCAATACAATACGCCTTTCGGCCAATGCTATGCTCAATACGCCTTTCGGCACAGTTATATCAATATGCCTTTCGGCACAGTTATATCAATACGCCTTTCGGCACAGTTATATCAATACGCCTTTCCTTTCGGCCAATACAATACGCCTTTCGGCACAGTTATATCAATACGCCTTTCGGCACAGTTATATCAATACGCCTTTCGGCACAGTTATATCAATACGCCTTTCGGCACAGTTATATCAATACGCCTTTCGGCACAGTTATCATAGCCTTCGCCAATACCAATACGCCTTTCGGCCAATACTATGTTCAATACGCCTTTCGGCCAATACAATACGCCTTTCGGCCAATACACAATAAGCCTTACGGCCAATGATCACTAAGCCTTACGGCCGATGAACGATAAGCCTTTCGGCCGATGCAATACTTTACGTTATCTTTAAAACTCTGTGCGGAAGTTCGTTTTCATGCTTTTCTTTAAAACCAGTGATGCATGAACAGTTCAATATCATACTGTAAACAAGCAATAACATATACCATCAAAGACTGTAAAACCTAATCTATAAAACAAATAATCCTAGCTACCCAACCAAAGCAATATAAACTAGAGCGTCACTAAAATCCTCGAGACGACGTTCGACGTATGGTGTAGGCCAATCGGCCAAAGAAGATCACGAGAACTTACCTTGTGCACGCTGCAATCCAAGTTTCGTCCACGAGCACTGTTTACCTAAACAAATTACGAGGATTGACGTTAAAACGAGTTTAAGTCAATAAACGTCCAATTTGTCAAAACCCTAACTAAGGAAATTTCTAAAAATTCTAATCCATTTCATCGAACTATTTATTCGAGAAATTTACACTCGGCACCTAAATTCTCAAATTACGAACTTTTCTGAAAATCCTAAAATTCTCGGATTTTAAACTTTTTCACGAATTGATTTAACTTCGTCCAATACGTTCAATACAACCTTTATATACTTAATTACAGCAAATTTATGAGTTTCGGATCCTAAATCTCGATTTTTATCAAAACCCTAACTAAAACCTAATTATTTAAACATTACGAAACTCGAAATCTAACGCTCTAAAACTATAGAGACATACCTAGAACGTCGATTGGAGGAAGAAACGTGAAGGAAGCGGAACAAACGGGAGGAGAAACGGAGTCGGCGTTGAGGAAATCGCCGCGGCTGGCAGAGAGGAGGCCGAGAGGGTTTAGAGAGAAAATAGGGTTCTGTAAATTGATTTTTCAGAATGAAATCGATTAAGGCTTTCTGCCTTGTTTAAGTAATAAACAATTAAATGTTTAATGACAATTTTGCCCTTCTCTAGTTTTTATATTAATTTCGTTCTTCGGTTCGTTAATCGTCTAGCGATTCGACTTTTCCAAATCTCCTTAATTCACTAACAAGTCCAACTTATTATTTGGGATTTAACAGAACTGTCCGTTCGCAATTTGGACCTCGTTTACTATTTTTACTAAAACGTCATTTACATTACGATAAAGGTAATTACTCGGAATATAGCGTTTAATCTCCGAAAATTTCCATAATTTCCTTAAAATTCCTATTAATCGTTAGGATCGTAATGACGCTTTCTTTTCGTGAAACGATCCTGATTTGACATATTTACCAAAATGCCATTTTATAATAAAATATGAATATAATATATTATATCTGTAATCCGTACAAGCCGGATATTACATTCTACCCTCCTTATTCAGAATTTTGTCCACAAAATTAAATCATACAAATAGATCAGGATAACTAGTCATCATATCCTGCTGTCGCTCCCATGTAGCCTCTTCCACCTCGTGGTTCCGCCATAGGACTTTGACTAGCGGAATCTCTTTGTTGCGCAAAATCTTGATGGAAGTCTCCAAAATGCATACCGGCCTCACCTCATAGCTCAAGGTAGGCTGTACCTCGATCTCTGTAGCCTCCACGATATGCGACGGGTCGCGCAAGCACTTCCGAAGCATAGATACATGAAACACGTCGTGGATACCCTCCATAGAAGCTGGAAGCTGCAGTCTATACGCCAACTTCCCGATCCTCTTCAGAATAGGAAAGGGTCCCACATAACGAGGGTTCAACTTACCCCTCCTTCCGAATCTCGCCACGCCTTTGAACGGAGAAACTTTCAAATAAACCTCATCGCCTTCCTCGAACTCTAGCTCTCTCCGTCTGGTGTCAGCATAGCTCTTCTGCCTGCTCTGAGCTATCTCTATACGCTGTCGAATAATGACAATCTTCTCTGCCGTCTGCTGTAGAATCTCAGGACCAACGATACTGGCCTCGCCAACCTCGTCCCAATACAACGGAGATCTACACTTCCGACCATACAGCGCCTCATATGGAGCCATGCCAATAGTAGCCCGGAAGCTGTTATTATAAGAGAACTCGATCAGTGGCAAATACCTGCTCCACGATCCTTGAAACTCCAGCACACATGCTCTGAGCATATCCTCCAGAATCTGATTCGTCCTCTCTGTCTGTCCATCAGTCTGAGGATGAAATGCGGTGCTGAAATTAAGTTGAGTCCCCATAGCTCTGTGTAAACTCTTTCAGAACTTCGATGTAAATCTCGGATCTCTATCTGAGACAATAGAAACTGGCACTCCGTGCAGTCTGACAATCTCCTGCACATAAAGCTCGGCGAGCTGATCCATAGAAGATGCCATCCTCACAGATAAGAAGTGGGCCGACTTTGTCAATCGGTCCACAATAACCCAAACGCCGTCATGGCCTCTCGTAGTCCTCGGGAGCCCCACAATGAAATCCATGGAGATCTGCTCCCACTTCCACTCCGGAATCGGCAGTGGCAATAAAGTTCCGGCCGGCCTCTGGTGCTCTGCCTTTACCTGCTGACATACCAAACAGGTCTCCACGTACTTAGCCACCTCCCTCTTCATGTTCGGCCACCAGAAGTGTTGCTTCAAGTCCCGGTACATCTTGGTACTTCCCGGGTGTACAGAATATGCCGAAGAATGTGCCTCGGCCAATATCTCCTTCTTCAGATCCTCGTCGCTAGGCACGTACCACCTATGCCTGAACTTCAGAATACCATCCTCTGATAAATGGAAATCCGACGAGTCTCCCAATGTCATGCTGGATCGAAGCTCCATACACTCCGCATCACTCTGCTGAGCCTCACGTATACGATCCAGAATAGTCGGCCTGAGGGAAATACTAGTGAGCATACTGGACAACTCTGCCACTATCTCCACGTCAAACTTCTCAATCTCAGACCGCAGCGTAACTGACATCGCTGCTAATGAAGGCTGACTCGCAGAAGGCACTCTACTCAAGGCATCAGCAACCTTGTTCGCCTTCCCTGGATGGTACTTGATATCAAAATCGTAATCTTTGACAAACTCAAGCCATCGTCTCTGTCGCATATTCAGCTCCTTCTGCGTAAATAAGTACTTCAGGCTCTTGTGGTCGGAAAATATCTCGCACTGCTGCCCATATAATCCCCCCCCCCCCCCCCCCCCCCCCCCCCCCCCCCCCCCCCCCCCCCCCCCCCCCCCCCCCCCCCCCCCCCCCCCCCCCCCCCCCCCCCCCCCCCCCCCCCCCCCCCCCCCCCCCCCCCCCCCCCCCCCCCCCCCCCCCCCCCCCCCCCCCCCCCCCCCCCCCCCCCCCCCCCCCCCCCCCCCCCCCCCCCCCCCCCCCCCCCCCCCCCCCCCCCCCCCCCCCCCCCCCCCCCCCCCCCCCCCCCCCCCCCCCCCCCCCCCCCCCCCCCCCCCCCCCCCCCCCCCCCCCCCCCCCCCCCCCCCCCCCCCCCCCCCCCCCCCCCCCCCCCCCCCCCCCCCCCCCCCCCCCCCCCCCCCCCCCCCCCCCCCCCCCCCCCCCCCCCCCCCCCCCCCCCCCCCCCCCCCCCCCCCCCCCCCCCCCCCCCCCCCCCCCCCCCCCCCCCCCCCCCCCCCCCCCCCCCCCCCCCCCCCCCCCCCCCCCCCCCCCCCCCCCCCCCCCCCCCCCCCCCCCCCCCCCCCCCCCCCCCCCCCCCCCCCCCCCCCCCCCCCCCCCCCCCCCCCCCCCCCCCCCCCCCCCCCCCCCCCCCCCCCCCCCCCCCCCCCCCCCCCCCCCCCCCCCCCCCCCCCCCCCCCCCCCCCCCCCCCCCCCCCCCCCCCCCCCCCCCCCCCCCCCCCCCCCCCCCCCCCCCCCCCCCCCCCCCCCCCCCCCCCCCCCCCCCCCCCCCCCCCCCCCCCCCCCCCCCCCCCCCCCCCCCCCCCCCCCCCCCCCCCCCCCCCCCCCCCCCCCCCCCCCCCCCCCCCCCCCCCCCCCCCCCCCCCCCCCCCCCCCCCCCCCCCCCCCCCCCCCCCCCCCCCCCCCCCCCCCCCCCCCCCCCCCCCCCCCCCCCCCCCCCCCCCCCCCCCCCCCCCCCCCCCCCCCCCCCCCCCCCCCCCCCCCCCCCCCCCCCCCCCCCCCCCCCCCCCCCCCCCCCCCCCCCCCCCCCCCCCCCCCCCCCCCCCCCCCCCCCCCCCCCCCCCCCCCCCCCCCCCCCCCCCCCCCCCCCCCCCCCCCCCCCCCCCCCCCCCCCCCCCCCCCCCCCCCCCCCCCCCCCCCCCCCCCCCCCCCCCCCCCCCCCCCCCCCCCCCCCCCCCCCCCCCCCCCCCCCCCCCCCCCCCCCCCCCCCCCCCCCCCCCCCCCCCCCCCCCCCCCCCCCCCCCCCCCCCCCCCCCCCCCCCCCCCCCCCCCCCCCCCCCCCCCCCCCCCCCCCCCCCCCCCCCCCCCCCCCCCCCCCCCCCCCCCCCCCCCCCCCCCCCCCCCCCCCCCCCCCCCCCCCCCCCCCCCCCCCCCCCCCCCCCCCCCCCCCCCCCCCCCCCCCCCCCCCCCCCCCCCCCCCCCCCCCCCCCCCCCCCCCCCCCCCCCCCCCCCCCCCCCCCCCCCCCCCCCCCCCCCCCCCCCCCCCCCCCCCCCCCCCCCCCCCCCCCCCCCCCCCCCCCCCCCCCCCCCCCCCCCCCCCCCCCCCCCTATCTTCAGTGCGAAGACCACAGCTGCTAACTCAAGGTCGTGCGTAGGGTAATTCTGCTCGTACGGCTTCAACTGCCGAGAAGCATAAGAAATAACTTTCCCCTCCTGCATCAATACACAACCGAGTCCCACTCCAGAAGCATCACAGTAAACACTGAATCTGACACCATCAACGGGTAGTGCCAGTACTGGAGCGGTGGTCAATCTCTGCTTTAACTCCACAAAACTATCATCACAAGCAGACGACCATACAAATCTCTCGTTCTTCCGAGTCAATCGTGTAAGAGGAAGTGCGATCTTCGAGAATCCCTCAATAAACTTCCGATAATAACCGGCCAATCCGAGAAATCCACGCACCTCTCGTACGTTCTTCGGCTGTGGCCAATCTCTGACCACCTGAATCTTGCTCGGATCCACAGAAACTCCGTCCTGTGATATAATATGGCCAAGGAAGCTAACTCTGTCAAGCCAGAACTCGCACTTCGAAAACTTGGGATATAGCTGGTGCTCGCATAAAATCCCCAGAACAATCCTCAGATGCTCCTCGTGCTCTTCTCTAGACTTAGAGTAAATCAGGATATCGTCGATGAAAACCACCACGAACTTGTCCAGATACTCCTTGAAGACACGATTCATCAGATCCATGAACGCTGCAGGGGCATTAGTAAGTCCAAAAGTCATGACAAGGAACTCATAATGCCCATACCTCGTTCGGAAAGCCGTCTTCTGAATATCATCTCTCCGGACTTTCAGCTGATAATAACCCGAGCGCAGATCGATCCTGGAAAATACTCGGGCACCCTGTAGCTGATCAAACAAGTCATCAATACGGGGCAGTGGATACTTATTCTTCACCGTGAGCTTATTCAGCTCCCTATAATCGATACACATCCTGAGGGTCCCGTCTTTCTTCTTAACAAACAGAACGGGCGCACCCCAGGGTGAAACACTGGGTCGAATAAATCCTTTCTCTAACAGCTCATCCAGCTGAGTCCTCAACTCTCTCAACTCAGCTGGTGCTAACCGATACGGGTTCTTGAACCTCGGCGCAGAGTTAGGATAGACATCAATAGTGAACTCGATCTCCCGGTCTGGGGGTAACCCGGGAAGATCATCAAGAAATATCCCAGAGAACTCTCTGACAATAGG
The DNA here is from genome assembly GCA_022432975.1 of Begonia masoniana. Lineage (NCBI taxonomy): Eukaryota > Viridiplantae > Streptophyta > Magnoliopsida > Cucurbitales > Begoniaceae > Begonia > Begonia masoniana. The sequence goes on from CM039506.1 coordinate 4,854,172, forward strand.
AATGTTGCTCGGCTTCAATCCGCTGAGCAACTGACAATCAAAGACAGAGGCCAAATAAATAGAGCACGCACCTTTGAACTGCTCGTTGACCATCATGGAATAAGAAATAGGCGATCCACTCAATCGGTTCATCGCCTGATATGAAAACTCGGCTCTGTCCGGGGGTCGGAAGGTCACAATCCCGGAACGACAGTCGATGGTGGCGAAGTGCTGTGCTAGCCAGTCCATCCCCAAAATAAGATCGTATCGCTCTATGCTCATAACTATCAGGCGAGCATAGAGGGTAATACTCCCCACTGAGACGACATTGCCCTGGAGAATACGATCTGACTGCATATGCTCTCCCGAAGGCAGCATCACACTATACTCATACTCTGACAGCTCAGACTCTAACCCCAATCTAGCCATACATACAGTCGATACGAAGGAGTGTGTAGCTCCTGTATCCATCAAAGTAAATACCGTAGCGCCCATGAGTAAAATAGTACCTGCAATCACAGCAGGCTGAGCCTCATCATCCACGTCGTCAGGCTCAATAAAAGCGAAAATCCTGGGCACAACTCTCTTCCGATCACCGCCTGACTGATCTAGACCCCGTTTCGGGCAGTCTCTAGCAAAATGGCCTGGCTCCCCACACCAATAACATACATTCGTGCCCATCCGGCACTGGCCAATGTGTTCCCTCTGACACTTCGGGCAAATAGGTATCTGAGAAGCCACTTGTACCTGCTTCCCCTTTCCCCGGTCATTACCTCCCTCAAGAGGTCTCTTCACACCCCTCTGCTGCTGCTGAGGCTGTGCTCTCGGCTGCCAACCTCGTGACTGAGGTCGAATCTCTCGGAAGAAGCCCTTAGCTGGCTCCCTCGGCTTGACAGAACTCTGATCTACTGCCTCAATATCCAGAGCTCTAGCCACAATGTCGTCGTAGGATACATTCCGTACCCCAGATATCGTAAGGCGCATCCGAAACTCCTGGCTAAGTCCCTGTAAGAATCGGCGTACCTTGTCCTCGTTGACGCCGACCTGGCGCGGTGCAAATCGAGACAGCGCCTCAAATCTCCTAACGTACTCGGCAATAGAAGCAGTCTGTCTCAACTGCATAAACTCGGCCATCTTCGCCTCGCGAACGGTATGACTGAAATATTTATCGTAGAACAACTCTCTGAATCTCTCCCATCCCATAACCAACACATCTGTATACGTCTGGATGGAATCCCACCAAAACCGGGCGTCCAGGGCCAAGTGGTAGGTCACCAAGGCAACTTTCTCTCCGTCCTCGATGCTAGCATATCTCAGCATATCCTCCATAGTGCGAATCCACTTCTCAGCTGAAGAGGGATCCGTAGACTGTCTGGTAAATACAGGGGGCTGAAGCTTTTGAAATCTCTCCATCCCCCGATTGCCCATAATAGCTGTCTCCCGAGCTCTAACGCCCTCTCGATCAATCATAGTGCCCAGCTGCTGTGACTGTCTCTCCATCTGCTGAGACTGTCGCTCCATGTGCTGAGACTGCTGGGCGATAAAGTCCTTAAGTGTATCAATCGTGTCATCTCGGTCGTCTCGGTCCTTTCTTTGACGCACCATGTTTATATCACTCCTATAAATTTAAAAGCAAATATCTCTAAGAAAACAGAAATCAGATAAAACTATAAGCATACTTACAGTTGATGAAGAATGTCAGCGTAGTGGCTGTGCAGTCGAGCAGTCTACAGAACCGATTTTAAAACCCGGGGGCTCTGATACCATAAATGTAACGACCCTAATACTGTACCCGTATTTTCCGTACTATTTTTTTTTCCTAATAATTTTAACTAAACTCTAGGCAGAATCTAAACCGAAATCGAAACCAGAATCGAAATCGGAAGTGAAATTGAACCTTGAAATCATTTAAAACAAAACGTTTAATAAATAATTAAAACTTAAAACATTAATTAAAACTTTAAAAAAATCAAATTGAAAAGAGGGAGGGCAGAATTGAAATTCTGCCCTCGAAAAGCAGCAGCGACCGGGCGCTGCCATTTGCAGCGCACGGTCGCCGTGTGCGCTGCACAATGCAGCGCGCGATCGCTGCATTGTGCAGCGATCAGGCGCTGCATCGCTACAAATTGCAGCGATCGGGCGCTGCGTTGTGCAGCGCCCAGTCGCTGCGTTGTGCAGCGAATGGTGCAACGATTCACTCCCTCTGCCCTCTGTATTTTGCCTACTCTTTTCTTACCACAGCAGAGAGCAAAACACTTCAACTTTCAGCTCTCTGGAATCCGATTCCAGAGAGCAAATTCCTCTTTCTCCCTCACATTCTAGCACCCTAAACATTTCAATATTCTTTCGATTTCATTCCCGATCATTGCTAAACATACCACTCAGGTAATACGTGATAAAACTTCCTAAAAACAATTGGCGTGGATAGCTCAAAAACTCGAGCATATCCGCACCAATCCTGAAACATTCAAATACAGTTTACAAAATCATTTAAAACGCTATACAACCAAACAGTTCCAGAATTTCAAAACAAATGTCATTACCTAAACATCCTATAATGTCTATAAAGCTATCAGCCCAAATACCCCAAAAAGACCCTCAAAACTCTGTACATACTATCCCCACGGGTCAGTGAAGCCTCGACTGCGCCAGCACACCACCGCAGCCATCCTCGATCAACCGGACTCATGCCTCAGGAGGAGGAATCTCATCCTCACCTGGATCCTCGATATCTAGATCACCTACACCATACAATACACTATGAGATAAAAATCTCAGTAAGCTCTAGTAAATGCGATGCATGTTGTGCGTATGAGTTCAATAAAACCATGCTTTAATTTATCTTACTATGCAATGCTCAATACGCCTTTCGGCCAATACAATACGCCTTTCGGCCAATGCTATGCTCAATACGCCTTTCGGCACAGTTATATCAATACGCCTTTCGGCACAGTTATATCAATACGCCTTTCGGCACAGTTATATCCCTTCCTTTCGGCCAATACAATACGCCTTTCGGCACAGTTATATCAATACGCCTTTCGGCACAGTTATATCAATACGCCTTTCGGCACAGTTATATCAATACGCCTTTCGGCACAGTTATATCAATACGCCTTTCGGCACAGTTATATCAATACGCCTTTCGGCCAATACAATACGCCTTTCGGCCAATACTATGTTCAATACGCCTTTCGGCCAATACAATACGCCTTTCGGCCAATACACAATAAGCCTTACGGCCAATGATCACTAAGCCTTACGGCCGATGAACGATAAGCCTTTCGGCCGATGCAATACTTTACGTTATCTTTAAAACTCTGTGCGGAAGTTCGTTTTCATGCTTTTCTTTAAAACCAGTGATGCATGAACAGTTCAATATCATACTGTAAACAAGCAATAACATATACCATCAAAGACTGTAAAACCTAATCTATAAAACAAATAATCCTAGCTACCCAACCAAAGCAATATAAACTAGAGCGTCACTAAAATCCTCGAGACGACGTTCGACGTATGGTGTAGGCCAATCGGCCAAAGAAGATCACGAGAACTTACCTTGTGCACGCTGCAATCCAAGTTTCGTCCACGAGCACTGTTTACCTAAACAAATTACGAGGATTGACGTTAAAACGAGTTTAAGTCAATAAACGTCCAATTTGTCAAAACCCTAACTAAGGAAATTTCTAAAAATTCTAATCCATTTCATCGAACTATTTATTCGAGAAATTTACACTCGGCACCTAAATTCTCAAATTACGAACTTTTCTGAAAATCCTAAAATTCTCGGATTTTAAACTTTTTCACGAATTGATTTAACTTCGTCCAATACGTTCAATACAACCTTTATATACTTAATCACAGCAAATTTATGAGTTTCGGATCCTAAATCTCGATTTTTATCAAAACCCTAACTAAAACCTAATTATTTAAACATTACGAAACTCGAAATCTAACGCTCTAAAACTATAGAGACATACCTAGAACGTCGATTGGAGGAAGAAACGTGAAGGAAGCGGAACAAACGGGAGGAGAAACGGAGTCGGCGTTGAGGAAATCGCCGCGGCTGGCAGAGAGGAGGCCGAGAGGGTTTAGAGAGAAAATAGGGTTCTGTAAATTGATTTTTCAGAATGAAATCGATTAAGGCTTTCTGCCTTGTTTAAGTAATAAACAATTAAATGTTTAATGACAATTTTGCCCTTCTCTAGTTTTTATATTAATTTCGTTCTTCGGTTCGTTAATCGTCTAGCGATTCGACTTTTCCAAATCTCCTTAATTCACTAACAAGTCCAACTTATTATTTGGGATTTAACAGAACTGTCCGTTCGCAATTTGGACCTCGTTTACTATTTTTACTAAAACGTCATTTACATTACGATAAAGGTAATTACTCGGAATATAGCGTTTAATCTCCGAAAATTTCCATAATTTCCTTAAAATTCCTATTAATCGTTAGGATCGTAATGACGCTTTCTTTTCGTGAAACGATCCTGATTTGACATATTTACCAAAATGCCATTTTATAATAAAATATGAATATAATATATTATATCTGTAATCCGTACAAGCCGGATATTACACGAAGTTCGCGAAGGCCCTGTTCCATCTCCGTGACTGCCTTCTGTAAGTCCTGGTATCCGCCTGAAAGTTTTTTGAGTGTTTCGTCGTTGGATTTTGCTCGGGTCTCCGCCATTGTCGATCGTAGTTCTTGTAGGACCGGAATTGTCTAAGAGGGGGGTGAATTAGACTTTTAAAACTAAATTTATTGATCAATTTAATCACTCTCTCAATTTACTCTATCAGCAATTAAGTTAATAACAATAATGACAGAGAGGGTAAGAGAGATTGAACACCAACGCTTTTTTACGTGGTTCGGCCAAGCTGCCTACGTCCACGCTCCAAGGCTCACCCCTTGAAGATCCTTAACCTTCTCCTCACGAGAAAACAGATCGGGATTCCGGGCTCCGATCAACTGCCTTTACAATTCTGGATTGAACTTTCACGGGCGTCAATCCACTGCCTTAGAGAGATTTGAGTTTGCAAAAATAACGCACAAACTACACTCTTACAACAATTGAATCTCGAGTTCGAGTTTAGAGATGTAGTGAAAAATACAGAGTGAAGAATGACTTTCGCAGCTAGGGCTCAGAATTCAAATTAGCAAAAGTTAGTCTACGAGCCTTTTCTTCTGCTTATATACTCTGTATATCCTTGCTTCATAGAATTGAATGCTTCTTACTCCAAATAAAAAATGTTACCGTTGGGAAGCATCCGTACTGAAGCAGCTATCCGTTGCATCTGAAAATGTTGTTCGTCGTCGCCATTAAAGGTCTGGAGTTAATGCTTGAAAACGACATCACTGTAGCTTCGCGGCTAACTTTAAATTCTGGCGGAAGATCATAACCAGATGCAGCTTGTAAAATAATGCCACGTCATCGGTAAATGCAACTTGTAGAGCCATCGGCATATGAGGCTTCAAATGTAATCGGCAGCTGACTTAATATGTCATCAGCAGGAATACCATCGGCAAAAGAGTCTTCATATGTCATCGTTATAAGAATCTTTGGATGCCATCGGTATTTGGAGTGTAAAACTTCATCGGTATTTGAAGTGTAAGACCCCATCGGTATTTGCATCTTGTAGGGCCATCGGCAGATGAGTCTTTGAATGCCATCGGCATTTGAATCTTCGTAAGCTATTGGCAGATGAGTCCTTGGAGTTTTGTCGTCTAGTGATCGGCATGAGAAACCTTGAACGACATCGGCAGATGCAGCTACAAAGCAATCGGCATGAACATCTTTAAACGCCATCGGCACGAGTTTCTTTAAACGCCATCGGCACGAGTTTCTTTAAAATGCCATCGGCATATGAATCCTCAAACACCATCGGCAGATGTAAACTTTGAACTCCATCGGCAGAGACAACCGTAAATACTATCGGCATGAGAATCCTTGAACAGTGTCGGCAAGAGTAGCTTCAAATGCTATCGGCAGATTGCATCTTGACACGTCATCGGCACAAGCACGCACTGAACGACTTCTTCTTCTGTCTTTTAGCAATCGGCAGAAGCCTTCATTTCTTTGTCGTCTTGTGATCGGCACAAGGAACAACTAATTTTAGCCCTGTTTAACTATTCAGCCCTGTATACTCAATACAATTTATTAGATAACTAAAATACTCTTTTCAAGGGTATTTCCAAATAACCTCATATTCATTATTCTCATTAAATACACATAATCAAATTACATTATTTATCCTTTAAATACATCATCAAAAACATATTATGACTTAAACACTCTATAAGTCAACAGTTCTCTGATACCACTGTTGTGAGAATGCTGGTTTTGATAGAAAAACTCCTCTGTAATTCTCACAAGCTTTTACAGAAGGAAAGGAAAGGGAGAAAACTACTGGAAAAACGATAAAAAGAAACGAATAATAAAAACAGACAATTCCATTCACACTTCGTCTCTTGCAGCAGCACGTTATAATGGAGCTTTTCCTAACGGTTTTGCCACGTCATCCGTCTTCTTAGCTGTTTCGGGTTTGGGCTGTCGGTGTCTGCTTCTTCGGCTGCGCTTCCCCTTTGCAGCCCAGCTACGTAGTCCCGCTTGGAGGCCCTTCTCGTAACAAAAAGATTGAAATTTGTCTTCGTTCCAAACATTTCAACACTAACTCATATCCTAACTCATGGTCTATGCGAAGCATATGCGTTGAAGAAAGTCTACAGGGAGAAGTTGAGATGGATTGTGAAAGTTTAAGATCAGTTCAGTGATGTCACACAAGGATCCTTGTGTGACACCGATTTTAAAGTAACGATGAACGATATAAAAAGTGCGAAAATAAATGACACAAGAGGTTGATAACGCAGTTCGGCAACCAGCCTACGTCTGCGGGGCCACGCTCAGATATAAAATTTTTTCCTTGAGTTAACAAAGTTACAAGAAAAACTCGAACTTATACAAATAAAGACTCCCTCTTATCTTTGTCGCCGCCTCTAGCTAACTTCCCCAACGAAACAGTTTTTGCGAGATCCCCTCGATTTTAGAACGACCTCTCCCGAGATCTAGATAACAACAAGATCCCCTCGTTGTTGGTTCCTCCCGAAACCCGTGTTATGGCAAGATCCCCTCGCCCACGATCAAGAACGACAAGCTCCCCTTGTCTAAGAAATAGAACTCCTCACGAGTTCGGATGCTGTCTCCTCCCGAGACAGAGCTTCAATGAAGAACAATGAATATTGCCTCCTGTGACACCTCCTGGAACACCAGATCGAAGTCTTCGGATGCAACACACAGCACACTCAATAAAACAATGAAATCCACAATTTAGGTCGAGTGTGCAAAACAATCACAAACCCATACGCAGAAACGTAGGGCGTGAAAGAAAACCGACGGCTCGGAAAAAGGAAGAAAACCTCATCACGCGTAAAACAAAACTCCGTCGTCAATCAGCTCTCTCAGAACCGAGAGCCTTAAATACTATTGGTAACTTCCATAATATCGAACCAGATCAGTTACCATGTAGCACCCGGTTTCAATATAAATCAAAATAAGTTATCAAACGGTGGTATATAATTTTATGGTTAAAATTGAGGGAAATGTTGGTTAGGATATTAACTGATTAGGCAGGGGCAAGATGGTAATTGCGAATTTATATTGTGGATAACGTATTTAAGGAAAGGTTTAGTGAGGTTTAGCCGCCACTATTTTATTACCCTTACCTCTCAGCTCGGCGGACATCCTCTAGGCGATTCCCCTCCGATTTTCCCCAATCAAGGTGAGTTTTGATTAAATTACTTGCCGTTCTAGTGCTTAGGTAGCTGAAGGATTGCAATGTATGTATTTTCGAAAGGCTGCGAGTGAGAGATTTGGGTTTGGGGTTTAGTGATGTATCGGGAATGTTCAATCAGTAGAGTCCCAAACCGGCTTCCTTAGACTTCAGGGTAGTTAGACAAAGTCTAGTGGAGATCTAATCTATAATTTGTCGATGGTTCTAGGTGAGCAGGTTTCTGGAGTAGCTTATAGCCGAGCGGTTTCCAGGAGACCAGGTAAGTGAAGTATTGCATGTGCCTTCGGGCCTACATCACAAAACAATAGGTGTATGCATGTTTGAGTATCTTCTTGTGTGTTATGCATCATGTTTTGAAAGAATACGAAAATGAACTTTCATGTAATATTATGGGAAAGCGAGTACAGATTGAACTGCATTGACGGTTAAGGGAACTAATCCATCCCTTAACTGATTATGAGGATTTATGACATTGGGAGAACTGATCCCACTCCCAAGGGAATTGAGGGATCCGAACAGCTATTAAGGGACCTAATCCACCCCTTAACTAATGAAGGGGATGTAGACATTGGGAGAGTTGATCCCACTCCCAAGGGAATCATGGGATCTGATCAGTAAACAAACGATGTGCAACTGAGATGAGAAAGTAGAAACTGCATATTTAGGTTTCATGTTGCAGCTTGTCATTTCATTATTGCTTTATTTACTTAGCATTAGGCTAATAGATGAGTTTTGTGATGTAGGTGTTGAGGATACTGCAGGTGAATTTCCTGAGTGTACAGATGATTAGAAGTGGTTGGAGGAGTACATCCACGTCTCGGCTTGGTAAACTGATGAGGCGGGTTAACTGGTGTCAGCAGTGGTTGAGGTTTAGTTGATAATGATTTAGTTTGAGTTTGTCGAGTTTTTATGACAGTAGAGATATTTTACATATAGTATTTCGAATACGTTTTGAGGTTTACTGATACTGGTAATTTGTTAAGTTTTAATTGTTGTTTCGTGACCGGATGACAAAACTTATATTTTGTCGTTTAGTGACCGGTTGACAAAACTTATATTTTGTCGTTTAGTGACCGGTTGACAAAACTTATATTTTGTCGTTTAGTGACCGGTTGACAAAACTTATATTTTGTCGTTTAGTGACCGGATGACAAAACTTATATTTTGTCGTTTAGTGACCGGTTGACAAAACTTATATTTTGTCGTTTAGTGACCGGATGACAAAACTTATATTTTGTCGTTTAGTGACCGGATGACAAAACTTATATTTTGTCGTTTAGTGACCGGATGACAAAACTTATATTTTGTCGTTTAGTGACCGGATGACAAAACTTATATTTTGTCGTTTAGTGACCGGATGACAAAACTTATATTTTGTCGTTTAGTGACCGGATGACAAAACTTATATTTTGTCGTTTAGTGACCGGATGACAAAACTTATATTTTGTCGTTTAGTGACCGGATGACAAAACTTATATTTTGTCGTTTAGTGACCGGATGACAAAACTTATATTTTGTCGTTTAGTGACCGGATGACAAAACTTATATTTTGTCGTTTAGTGACCGGATGACAAAACTTATATTTTGTCGTTTAGTGACCGGATGACAAAACTTATATTTTGTCGTTTAGTGACCGGATGACAAAACTTATATTTTGTCGTTTAGTGACGGTTGACAAAACTTATATTTTGTCGTTTAGTGACCGGATGACAAAACTTATATTTTGTCGTTTAGTGACCGGTTGACAAAACTTATATTTTGTCGTTTAGTGACCGGATGACAAAACTTATATTTTGTCGTTTAGTGACCGGATGACAAAACTTATATTTTGTCGTTTAGTGACCGGATGACAAAACTTATATTTTGTCGTTTAGTGACCGGATGACAAAACTTATATTTTGTCGTTTAGTGACCGGATGACAAAACTTATATTTTGTCGTTTAGTGACCGGTTGACAAAACTTATATTTTGTCGTTTAGTGACCGGATGACAAAACTTATATTTTGTCGTTTAGTGACCGGATGACAAAACTTATATTTTGTCGTTTAGTGACCGGTTGACAAAACTTATATTTTGTCGTTTAGTGACCGGATGACAAAACTTATATTTTGTCGTTTAGTGACCGGTTGACAAAACTTATATTTTGTCGTTTAGTGACCGGTTGACAAAACTTATATTTTGTCGTTTAGTGACCGGATGACAAAACTTATATTTTGTCGTTTAGTGACCGGATGACAAAACTTATATTTTGTCGTTTAGTGACCGGATGACAAAACTTATATTTTGTCGTTTAGTGACCGGATGACAAAACTTATATTTTGTCGTTTAGTGACCGGATGACAAAACTTATATTTTGTCGTTTAGTGACCGGTTGACAAAACTTATATTTTGTCGTTTAGTGACCGGATGACAAAACTTATATTTTGTCGTTTAGTGACCGGATGACAAAACTTATATTTTGTCGTTTAGTGACCGGATGACAAAACTTATATTTTGTCGTTTGACCGGTTGACAAAACTTATATTTGTCGTTAGTGACCGGTTGACAAAACTTATATTTTATCGTTTAGTGACCGGATGACAAAACTTATGTTTTGTCGTTTAGCGACGGTGGATGTCCTCAAATAGTTTTCCCTTTTGTTGACTTTGCTTAGCGGTCGATGAAATTGACTTTTGAAATTTTTAAACTATCTTTACGAATTAGATCTTTGCTTCTCAACTGATTGCTTCTTAATATTCCCAACGACTATATTAACATGGTTTTTGTTTAATTTACTTATGTTTAAACGATTTCCGCTGCAAGTTTTCATGTTTTGTCAAATTTAAAATTTTGAATTTTTAACGAAGTTTTAAATTTGGCCCAAGTTTTCTTAGTAATATTCGGGTTTAAGTGTGACAAACCGGGTTCAGAGAACACGGGGCGTTACATACCAAATCAAAATTCAAATCGCATAGAATAAGGAAACCGAATATGTTGTGTGACACCACATGCGACACTTAAGGAAAGTTTCTATATCTACTCGGATATTAGCCCAAAAATTCAGGAAAGCATCCCATTAATCATGGGAACACAGAGCCCAGCAAATCGTGCCAAATCTACAGTAAATCGGCTTTCCAAATAAAACTTTTCCAAAAAACAAGTGCATATCTCTTTTTCAATAACTTTCCAAATATCATTGTTTCCTTATTTTTCTCTTCCACAGAATCTTTATGAATGTTGCCCAGATGCAATCCAATAAACAGAATTGGCTATTGCTTGCTCACCAAGAATAAAATCATCAAATTAAGAAATAGTGAAATTGATATATTTTCTCCATAAATATGAATATATTTTGCCAAAAACACAATTGCCAACATATGCAAATATTTTGCATTTACAGATTGGAGGAAGAAAGAGCAATTGCCGCAGAAGTACTTGAAATGAAAGGAGGAGGAGGGCATGCTTGTTTCTTCTGGGTGAGTAAGAAAATTCATCAAACGCGATCATCGTCGGGCGGGAATCAGAAACGGCTGATCCAACCTTGGACCGCTTTTCATGATTTGTGTTTAATCATTTCAAGGTTTCATACTAATTTTTTTAGGCCTTCAACTAATATTTTAGATTAGCTATGTCTCATTTTCGTGTAATGGTGGGCGTGGTCCGGTTCCACCCAAGAACTGGAATCGACCGTGATTTGGTCCTAGTTTACCAAATTTAAAAAATTATTTACATTTGTTATTGTTTTTGGGTTAGGTTTTTGGAGTTGTCAGGTATGGACCGGTTTTTTTTTTTTTTTATACGATTTTGGGTCATATTTTAACTAGTTTCGGTTTGAATTTTTGTTCTACGGTTCGGTTCAATTTTCACGGTTTTTTACCCCAACACTGTGAATCGGACTGTGGATTGCATGTATTGAGAATTTGAAACTAGAGCTAGTTCATTAGGTGGGAAAAGCCATAATGAACCAGGAGAGAAATTGCGATTTCGAACTGGTTTTGCCCCACCCCTATCTTTGTTGTGGGATATTGGTTGGAGTTAGGGGAGGAATCGGTTCAGTTCGATATAGTTTTGAAAAAATAGAACCGAACTGAATTGGTTCCGTTTTGGATAAAGAAAACTAAAACTGAACTGAGGAGAACCTCGGTTTTCAGTTCTACTCAGTTCGGTATCGATTCTCGATTTTTTCAGTTTAAATTCGTTTTTTGTGTTGATTTGGTTTGGTTTTAACTCGATTTTAGCCGGTTTAGGTTTATATTTTGTGGTTTTTAATATAAAATTTAAAAAATTATATAAATATTATAAATTCAGTTCGTTTGGGTTTTAATATGTTTTTTAAAGAAGAAAACGAGAATCGTAGCGCAAATTCTCAGTTTGGTTCGGTTCCAAACTTGGTTTTTGGTTTCAATTAACGGAAGGGAACCAAAATTTTCAGTTTGATTCGGTTTGATTTGGTTTTAAGTGAACCAATCCCCACCAATAGTTGGAATGAGTAGCGTGTCACTAGAAGACAAATCCCAATCACGTGAGGCCTGAGGCTACTTCCAAAGTTGACCTACGTGCCATTCCATGCTTGATTCCCCTTCCCCCACCAATTAGTGGAGGGTTCTAATTTCAATAACACTAACTAATCAAATATTAAAGAGCCATGGCAATGAAATATTATGATGCATTACTATCAAACCAATTTTGATAGATCATTTATTCTAGTTTAATTATCAATAACGCTTCTACTATAACGTTAATATTTCCCGTTGCATCTATATATATTTTTAATGATTAATGTTACGCGACAATATAATCTCGTACTAAAACATAACATTTACGCGTCATTCATCTATTAATATAAAAATTTTATTTATAATATATTATAAGTAGAGTAAAATATACCATTGGTATCCCCCGTTATATTTCATTTTTAATAGGGGGTGAGCAGGACCGAGGACCGAGAACCTGACCGGACCACTAGTTTTGGTCCGATTTCGGCCCTAAAAATAGAATTCTCATCGGAAATGGTCCAGTTCTCGATCTAGAACCAAAATTTCTCGAAATCCCAGACCGAACCGAAATTTTAATTCAATAGCCATTTAAGGCTCAGCTGAAAGGGAAAGAAGGTTCAGAGTTTTAGTTTTCTACAAATCCCAAACCTTCAATTTCTCTTCTCTCTGTAATTTATCATTTGTAATCTTTTAATTCTTTATAGGAAATGGTTTAATTGTATATAACCTGTCTTTAGAGAAAATTTTAATTTTTTTATTACAATTTACTGTAAAAAAAATTGGTGGGAGAAACCGGGACCGGACTGGGACTGGACCAAAAATTTCGATCCGGTTCTGGGATTATGAAAAAAATCCCGAATCCTTTGATCCGGTCCGATTCCGGCTCGGAACCGGACCGCACCGGATCAAGCTCACCCCTAGTTTTTAACTTGTCACACAATCAATTTTACTTAATAAATTTAAAGAAAAATAATATATATATATATATATATATATATAGAGAGAGAGAGAGAGAGAGAGAGAGAGGATAAGGTAATTAAAAAGGAGAAATAAAAAGGAAGAGTGAATTTTGTGGTAAAAGCAGAGGAAGAGGAGGATATAGAAAGTTTTCGCTGTCAAGACTCCCAAGGTTATGATAGGTTGGCCAGACAGCGACCCCTTCCACACCATTTCTTTCATTCCCATTTCCCAATTTCGTTTTCTCCCCTGTCGTTTAACGATTAGGGTTCTCTGTAATTCTTCTTCCTGCTGATTCGTTCCACAGTTTGGTTCATTGTTTCCTATTGGAGGAGTGAGCGGACCGAGCGATTGTGTTACTCTTTCCTTTTTTTTTTTTCTCTTGTAGGAAGGAGATCTGAAGCTTCAAGCGAAAATGAGCGCGTCTAGGTTTATAAAGTGCGTCACGGTCGGTGATGGGGCCGTCGGAAAGACTTGCATGTTGATTTCGTACACCAGTAACACTTTTCCCACGGTGAGTCCAATTTTCGCAATTTTGGGGTTTTGTTGTGTTCCGTTGCTTTTCCATTTAAGAGTTGTGATTCTTTTTGGCATTTTTGCTGGATCTTTGTTGGAGTCTTAAAGAAAGTACAACGAAATCTGTTGATCTTTAAAAGGAAATTTTTGAAGGAAAGACTTCTTGAAAGTACTTGGATCACATTGGATTCACTTGCTTTTAATTAATATGTAGCATGAATGGGATAAGAAAGACGATGTCGCTTTTGAAGATTTATTCACATGGAAAATTCTCCAAGGATCAGCGTTCTTTGCCACTGTCTCTCACTTGAATTTTTTTATTATCTTTGGCCTCTTTATCGTCATTATTCAACTTGTTGCAGGATTATGTGCCTACAGTTTTTGACAATTTCAGCGCCAATGTGGTTGTGGACGGAAGCACTGTCAACCTAGGATTATGGGACACTGCCGGTTAAGTAGAAAAATCATTCCATTGATAATAGCAAGCATTTAGCTATCGGCCTATTTATTCAATTGAGAAGAAACTGAATTTTTCTTTTTGTTTGACAGGTCAGGAAGATTACAATAGACTAAGGCCGCTGAGCTATCGAGGGGCTGATGTTTTTATTCTTGCTTTCTCTCTCATAAGCAAGGCCAGCTATGAAAACGTTGCCAAGAAGGTGTTATTATGTCCTTTTAAAAGAGGGTTTTTCCATCACGACCTGTCTTCTACGTTTTTCTAATTCGTTATCCCTTCTTGTTGCAGTGGATTCCTGAACTGAGACATTATGCACCTGGAGTTCCAATAATTCTCGTTGGAACGAAACTCGGTGAGTGGGTTTGTCATGAGATAGTTAGAGACTATGAATACAATGATCTTGATCGAAGATTAATGTTTAGAAGCAAGACTAGGTACACACCCTAATTTACACACTCTACAATGACATCCTATTGCTATTGATACCTAAAAAATAAATATAATATCACAATTCTACTTGATCTTTTCCAAAGAAATTCATGCCGTGGCTCTATAACTTCCATGCAACAGTAGAAATTTCAGAGCTCAGGTTGAAAGTAATAGGTTTTATGAGAACCAGGATTGGGTGACAGCCATCACATTTGAAAATTCCCAAGTTTTTTGTTCATCGAGGTTCTATTTTTATAACATTTCAGAACACGATGTTTATACGAGTATTCTATTGACTGATTTCTCCTGTAGATCTTCGGGATGACAAACAGTTTTTCGCAGACCATCCTGGTGCAGTTTCCATCTCTACCGCTCAGGTACAGACTACTGTTGTGCGCTGAATTAGCTTTTTGATTTGCAGTGGTTTAACTTTGACCCTTTTAAATGAAGGGGGAGGAATTAAGAAAAGTAATTGGAGCTCCTTCCTACATCGAGTGTAGTTCCAAAACTCAGCAGGTAGAACAACAAATTGTCCTATTCTCTCCTTTACAAAAGCCTTTACACAATCTTGTGGTTTGCAGAATGTGAAGGCAGTTTTCGACGCAGCCATTAAGGTGGTGCTCCAGCCCCCAAAACAGAAGAAAAAGAAAGCACACGGCGTTTGCTCTATACTATGAACACGCACTGTTCCACTTGATTTTACTCTTCTCTTCTTCTGTTTTATCCCTTTTCGACTGAACCAAACAACCATTGTTTCATTTTATGTCGACGACAAATGGGCATATTTGTTCATCTTCTACGTACTCACTCTACTTGTGTTAAATTGCCCTCAATTTCTGCTATATATATTCATTCAAACAGGTAAGTCACGACTTTGGTACTAAAATAGCTCTTCTCTATTGGAAAATACAAACAATCTCTGCTACAAAAATATGCGTTGGGAATGAGGTGCTGTCAGTGTAAAAGGTTGGCCAAATCAATGGTTGGTGGTGAGAATCCACCTCCGCGTCTTCTATAAAGTATATGAGTGTAATCAATAAGGCAATGAATAAGGCAATGCATAAATGCCAGCTTCGGGCAAGTACTGCGCCCGTGGCCACAAACTTACACTCCTGCAAGTTTGATCCATGGTAGTAGTAGCTTTGTGTCGCTT
Source organism: Begonia masoniana (assembly GCA_022432975.1). Classification (NCBI taxonomy): domain Eukaryota; kingdom Viridiplantae; phylum Streptophyta; class Magnoliopsida; order Cucurbitales; family Begoniaceae; genus Begonia; species Begonia masoniana. Next base: position 4,869,929 of record CM039506.1, read on the forward strand.
TAAATTTGAGTTTGAACTTGGCCTATCTGGATGTGTTTTTCCAAATAGCCAGTCTGCATCATCGACATTATCCACCACCACGGACTGAAGCCGCTCCGGAGTCCAGCAGTCAATTAAATTCTTGTACTGTAATTCTAATGCTTCTACCCCATTTTTATGAGATATGTTTCTGTTAGTAGAAGTGCTACAGGCTTTGTCATCACCTCGGGTGGAGATTTGCGAATTTCCAGTAGCCAAGCAAGGCAGTTCTATTTTGCATTTATTGATGGAATCAGCTGCTGATTTTGACACGGCGGAGCAATGTTCCCCTCGTTTGGATTCATGAGCTGCTTCATCTGGCCGTTTAGCAGAAGAACTGTTCTGCTTCTCTACCGTTTCCTTCTTCAGGTCACTTTGCTTCTCCGGGTTTATCCGGATGCGAATAACACGCCTTTTTTCTGGATGATCTGCAACAACACGAAAATTCTATCAGGCAAAAATTGGGGCAATGGCATATTTGAAAAGAAAAATGTGCAGGACGGACTTCTTACCACTATGATTGAGCAATGTACTGTCATTTTTTCTTTTATCTCTGCTCTGGGTGCTATCTGATAAGTAGAGAGGTTGCCCATGTTCTTCCGTAAGGTCACTTCTCTCCACTTGTTCATTCCCATTTTGAGAGTGTTTCCTCTTCACCCCTGCCTTTCTCCTCTCATATTCGGGAGCCTTTTGGTCGCCAACACTTTTCACTTTTCCATCACAAATGTCTCCACGCTTCTCTCTCTCTTCTTTGCGAGTTTTCTTGTCCTTTCTATTCGTCTGGCTCTTTTCCGCATTTTTGAGCTATTTAGAAGCATCCGATAACAATTTCAGAAACAAAGGACTCGGAAAGACCAGATAGGAGTAAAACCAAACTCCTCCATCCTAAACCCTAGTTCTTTCCACTACCCACATGACCTGATCAAACGTGCAATTTATAATCTCGATAAGGGAGACACAAGTAAATCAAAATTTTGAAAAGGGTTATCGTAATTCAACACGAAAAATATGAAGAAATAAATATTCTTCACAAGATGCGTGGTAAAAAAAAGATAATTGTTTTCATCGTAAAAAAATCTCTCTTCAGATTGAACATGTCAAAATTGATAATGATCCATTGGTTCTACGCTCAGGCCACATGGAATCATGAAAAGCTAATGTTCACCATTATAATGAGGTTTGGATCTATTAACATGCCACCCAAAAATACAGTAACAAAATTCATCTCGAAACCCCCAAATCGTGCGACTAATAACTTAAATCTCTCCACCAATTGAAATTTAGTTTTGGAACCAGGCGTTCGAAACCAGACAAGACAATTGCAATTCCCTCATATTCAAAAGACGAGTAAACCCTATACAGTACTTTATTTTCAAAATAACAAGATTCATCACGTCCAAAACCCTCGAATAAAAACCTCGCCAATCAAGAGAATTTGAAGAGAAGTAGTTGAGCACAATCATCGAAAACCAAATTGCTCAACAAACCTTAATCGATTCGATCAAGGCCGCCCCGGTATTCACCCCCTTTCTCACACACCCGCGAGGCGTAAAAGGAAAACACCGAGACATCCTCTCGATTTCGAATCCAAGTCAGTAATCGCCAGAGATCTTATCACTGAATCAAAGAGTAGAGGCTTCAAATCCCTAACTCTTTGCCTGACTTCGCATTCAAGAGCACAACAAGATTATATATAGTGAGATTGACCGACCTAACATTTTAAATACCGAAACTGCCCTCATACTAACCCTAATTAATGTTAATTGCTTGTTAGTTAGGGTGGTGCTGAGTTGCAATCAGGTGTTCGGCTGACCACCGTAGTCGCCTACATCTTAGGTTGAGAAAAGCCCAGCCCACAAACTAGTGGGTCTGGTTTAGGCTCAATACTGATGGCTCGACCATAGGGGGTTATTTGATATTTTGGAAGAAAGTGTGTTATTTGATATAAACTAAAAAATGTTAACCAAAACCCTCGCAAAACCCCTGCCTTCGTCTCGAAGACGATCGAAAAACGTTGAAAGTGCAGGAGACACGGAGAGTATTAGCTTGTGATGAGGAGGATCAACGGCGTCTCTTGGCTCCGCTGCGCTGTAACCGGCGGTTCTTCTGCCTCCATAATCAACCCTCAGCGAGATTATCGTCAAACTGCGACTTCACTTTCGCGAAGACTTGCCGATCGAATTAACCTGTCGATTCCGCCGCTTGCGTCCAGTTTCGCAGGTAGCTGCAGGTTCTTTTCTGTCTCTGTTCCGTCTCTCGCTGAAGAAGCCCAGGTTAAGGACCCTCCGCGGTCGAAGAAGTTCGCCCCTAAAGATCTGGTTCTGTATCAGTACGAAGCTTGCCCTTTCTGCAACAAAGTGAAAGGTAAACTTGAATTGAGATGTTCTGATTGTGCCGTCTCTTGTTACATACCATTTGATGTTTGAATGTATTACTCTTTCGACCATTTTACACCCTCAGCGTTCTTGGATTATTACAATGTTCCATACAAAGTTGTGGAGGTTAATCCCATATCTAAAAAGGAGGTGAAGTGGTCCCAGTATAAGAAAGTGCCTATTCTGATGGTTGATGGCGAACAGATGGTGGATTCTTCAGGTTTTACTTCTTTCCCAAAATGTCTGTTGTTAAAGCTTGATTCAAATTCTTAACAGTTTAGTTGGGGTGGAGAGAAAGTATTTTCATGAAAGCAAGTTATATAATTAAGTTGTTTTGTAAATGTATAAACTGTTTCTGCTGCAGATATAATTGATAGCTTGTTCCAAAGAATGAATCCAGAAAACAGTGCTTTAGATGCTGAAGAAGAGAAGCAGTGGCGGGGGTAATTGTTCTTCTTCAAATTAATACTTTTTTATTTTTCCTTTTTATGTCCTGCACTTCCTATTATTAGCCCTATTGCAGGCAAATTTGTCAGAGCAGCTTTTATAGGGAGTATCTGATTGATTGTTTTGTTGCCATGGTGATAATTTTCTTTATTTTTAGATCGAATGAAACTTGATTAAAAAAACTTTTGCAGTGTAGATGGGTGGACAATCACCTCGTCCATATTCTATCACCAAATATATATAGGAATTGGAAGGAGGCTGTGGAATCATTTAATTACATTACTACGCATGGTACGAAACAAGCCTTTCAGTTAGAAATTTGATGGGTTGTCTTTCTTCTTCAACCACCTTCTCTCTATTTCCAGGAAAGCTACCTGCAAAACAGAGCACAAATACCAGCACAAGCACTCACACAATCCACAAATCTGGAAATCCACAGACTCGGTTCTATTATCAAACAACCATAATATTCAATACATGCTTTGGTCTCGCCTTTCTCTCTTTTTATTCACTCGTAACTAACTCATAGGTCTCTCTCTCTCCTAGTCACTAACAGAATGTCAGAAAAACAGAAAATCACCTCGTCCACTAACTCCTTCCACCACTAACAACTTTCTTCCTTTTGTAAACCTTCCCAAATAAACCACTTTTTGCTGAATCGATTGCATCATTACTCCCCCCGTTAAGAGGGACCTTGTCCTCAAGGTCAAAGTCAGGATAGCGTACAAGGAGTTCCGAAACAGGTTCCCAAGTCGCCTCCTCGGGTGAATGTTGCTGCCATTGGACTAACACTTCAGTGTGAGGTGGAAACGAACGACGTGACAAGATTTTGTCCGGATAGAGCATAGACGGCTCCACATGTGTAACATCAAAAACAAGTGGCACCAAAGAAGGAGAATGCGAACCCACGACCTTCTTGAGTTTAGAGACATGAAAAACCGGATGAACCTTGGATCCATTTGGCAAGTTGAGTTTATAAGCAACCGCGCCGATCTTCGCGATAACCTCAAAAGGTCCATAATAACGTGGAGATAACTTATTGTTCTTGCGAAGTTGAATAAACTGTTGGCGGAAGGGTTGAAGTTTAAGCCAAGCCAATTCGCCAATCTCAAATTGACGGTCCACCCTCTTTTCGTCCGCCATCTTCTTCATACGATGCTGTGCACGGAGCAGATTTTGGCGAAGGAGTTTAAGTAATTCATCCCGATCAAATAATTGCTGATCTATAGCCCCCACGGATGTTTTCCCGCCACAATAACGGATAATGGTGGGTGGCTCTCGACCATATAACGCCTTGAATGGCGACATGTTCACCGCACTCTGAAAATTGGTATTATACCAATATTCGGCCCAGCTAAGCCATTTGCTCCAAAATTTTGGGCGGTCAGAGGTAAAGCACCGTAAGTAAACCTCAAGACAACGATTGACGACCTCCGTCTGACCGTCCGATTGTGGATGATAAGTGGAACTCATATTGAGGCGAGTTTGATGTAGGCGAAAAAATTCCCTCCAAAAAATGCTAGTAAAAAGTTTATCCCGATCACTAACGATGCTTCGTGGAATACCGTGTAGGCGCACTATTTCTTTGCAGAAAATTTCAGCCACCATCTTAGCCGTAAACGGATGTTTCAACATCAAAAAATGAGCATATTTTGTTAGCCGATCCACCACTACCAAAATAGTGTCAAACCCAAAGGATTTAGGGAGGCCTTCGATGAAATCTAACGAAATATCTTCCCAAACCATTTCCGGAATAGGCAGGGGCTGTAATAAGCCAGCGGGGCTAGAAGAATCAACCTTGTTGCGTTGACAGATGTCGCAACTAGAAACTGTTCGCTGAACATCCTTGGAGAGACCCTTCCAATATACGTTAGAGCTGATCCGTTTGAAAAAACGCCATACACCCGAATGCCCCCCCACCGGTGAGTAATGAAATTCATCCAAAAGCTGCTGTTTAAGGCTAGAGTGTTTTGGTAAAATAATCTTACCCTTGTAAAGGAGAATACCATTGCATAATTCAAATCTATGGTCCACATTTTTGTTCTGCAAAATGGCCTCTCTAATGCCATGTAAAACCGGATCGGAGGAGATTTCTTTGGCCAGAATGGTTAAATCTAAGAGCTGCGGGGTGGAAAGGGAGAGTAATAAATCAGATTCTGCCCAACCTCCACGCCTCGATAAAGCATCCGCTGCCTTGTTCTCCTTACCAACTTTATAAACAATTTTGAAGTCAAAACCAATTAACTTGAGAAGCCATTTTTGCTGTTGGGGGGTGGATAATCGTTGTTCAAGAAGGAACTTGAGGGACTTTTGATCGGTGAATATAGTGAAAGGACTGCCCATCAAGTAGGAATGCCATTTTTGCACAGCAAGGACTAGGGACATGAGCTCTCTTTCATACACGGATTTGGCCTTATTTTTAGGAGATAGACCCTTGCTAAAATAAGCAATAGGTCGTCCTTGTTGCATAAGAACGGCCCCGAGACCTTCCCCCGATGCATCTACTTCTAACTCGAAAGGGACTGTGAAGTTTGGTAGAGCTAAAACCGGAACCGTAGTCATACGTTGTTTCAATTCTAAGAAAGCCGCTTGGGCTTGAGGGTTCCAACGAAAAGCGCCCTTTTGTAATAAATCAGTAAGAGGCCGAGCAATTGACCCATAGCCACGCACAAAACGGCGATAATATCCAGTGAGTCCCAAGAAACCCCGTAACTCCTTAACTGAAGTTGGTGTAGGCCAAGCAACCATGCTCGCTATCTTTTCATCCTCGGCGGCCACACCGGTAGAGTCAATAGAGTGTCCCAAATAGTGAATCGTTTGGCGAAAAAAATCGCATTTCTTCGTGTTTAAGACAAACTCAGCATCTCGTAAGACCCCCAATACGGATCGTAAGTGACCATAGTGAGTGGAGGCATCCATACTATAAACTAATATGTCATCAAGAAAGACCAAGACAAACTTGCGTAAAAATGGCCGAAATAAATCTGTCATGATAGCTTGAAAAGTAGCCGGAGCATTCATTAAACCGAAAGGCATGACCAAGAATTCATAGTGACCTTCGTGAGTGCGAAATGCTGTTTTTTCAATATCCTCCTCCTTCATCCTGATTTGATGATAACCACTCTTCAAATCCAATTTAGAAAACCATGAAGCACCATGTAGCTCATCCAAGAGCTCCTCAATAATTGGAATGGGAAATTTGTCTGCTATGGTTAACTTATTTAATTCGCGATAATCAACACAGAACCGCCACCCTCCATCTTTTTTCTTAACAAGTAAAACAGGACTCGAGAACGGGCTTCGGCTAGGACGAATTAACCCAGCTAAACACATATCACTAACCATCTTCTCAATCTCATTCTTTTGAACGTAAGGATAGCGATAAGGTCGAATATGCGGCGGGTTGGTGCCCTCTTTTAAACGAATCGCATGGCAGTGAGCTCTCGTAGGGGGAAGACTATCTCGTACTGAAAATATAGGTGCATATTCCTGTTGAAGATTATGTAAAAAAACAGAAATATCCTCAGATAAGGGAGCAGCTGCCAATGAGCCATCCAACATGCAATCCACAAAAAAACATTGATCTCCTTGGAGCGCTGATTTCATTGCTGTCTTTAAAGAAATTAATTGCAGAGACAAGGCTGTTTCTCCGACCAGTTTATAGGTGTGCCCATCGCGACAAAAAGAAAGCCACATATAATCAAAATTCGCCTGGAAAGTACCCAGACCTCGAAACCAATCCATACCAAGCACTAGGTCGACACCCGGGATGTGAAAAGGAAAAGCTGTAACAGAAAAAGTAATGCCTTGAAGTACCAGGGAAAGGTCAGGACATACCGATTTCAAGGACCACTTGAACCCATTGCCAACTGAGACAGAGAGAGGGAGTACTTTTTCTCGGGGAAGCTTCAGAGAATGCACAACTCGCCAACTAATGAAAGAGCGTGTAGCCCCGGAGTCGAGCAAAATCAAAACAGGACAAGGGCCAATCTGCCCGAATAGCTTAAAGGAAGTAGAGTTGTTTACACCTGCTAGAGCAAATAAAGAGAGAGAAGGTTGATAGAACATCAAACCTTCATCACCATCTTCTGGAATTTCCGCAGGGGGAAGTGGATCATCAGCGGGCTCCTCCAGGTCATCATCTTCGATCACGCGTAAAGCGCCCTTGCAACGGTGACCCGGTTGCCAGGGCTCCCCGCACCGAAAGCAAAGCTTCGCCTCGCGACGTCGCTGTCGCTCGAGCTGAGAGGTCACTGGACGAGCCGCGATGGTTTCGAGCTTGGCCTGGGAAGTGGGCGCGATAGTGGAGACTCCTTTGATTGCCAACGACTTGGAGTCGTTTGAGACTTGATATAAAGGTTTAGGGCTGGAAAATTGGGGCCCTGAGTAAGCATGAGCTCTTACTCCAGAGAGAGAACCCGTGGGCCTATAGCCCGAACCAGATCTTTGGGCTTGCAATTTATCTTCATAAGTTAATGCCAGCATAAAAGCTTCATAAACATTCCGGGGCCTCATAACCCGAACATCGTGTTGCAATTCAATAGCAAACCCATTCATAAAAGCCGCTAAAATAGCATCACGATCCATGCCTCGAATTTTGGCCGCCAATATTTGGAATTTGTCCCCGTATTCGTCCACGCTCCCCACTTGCTTGAGGCTAATTAATTGTTCTTGCACTGAACGAATTTCTCGAGGTCCAAAACGCTGTCCCATTGCTGCTTTAATTTCCTCCCAAGTCATATTGGGCTCTTCTTCCCCTATCCATTCAAAATAATCCCAAGCCTTTCCTACCAAAAATCTGAAATTACATGGGCCCGATCATTTAAAGGGATATGGCCCAATCGAAGGAACCGGTCCGCTTTCTTTACCCAACTCTCCCAGTCATCCCCGTCGAATAGGGGCAGCTCCATCTTCTGCAAAACTTCACTCACAGGGCGACGAAGAAAATCGACTGGGCTGGTGCGATCTCCCCGTGAAGGATAACGGAACCCGCGTCGCCGACGACCCTCAACTTGGAAATCATTCCCTTCTTCGCCTCTAAATCTGTCACCTCTCGGAAACTGTAGTTGAGCTTCATCTCGGTAAATATCGTCTGGTCGGTGGAAGAAAGGAGGGCGGTCGCTGGTGGAACCGACATAACGCGGATCAATTTTTTTCAGCCCAGGATCAGGTTGCATCGGCGCCTTTCCTTTGGCGCTCGAGAATGCTGGATTTCCTGTTGCCGATTCCGTCGGAGTAGGAGGTGCTGCCCGGAGGAACAACATTTCAGTTTTCTCAGTCAGTACCTTGAGAGCTTCTTCAATGCGGACTAAAACTCCAGAATGGCGCTCCAGGTCAGTCTTGATTTCAGCTATTTCCTTATCTTGTTCTTCCATCTTATCACCACGGGTAAATGGCTTAGCCATGGCAAACCTCAACCTCTCTCTGATACCAAATGATGGGTTGTCTTTCTTCTTCAACCACCTTCTCTCTATTTCCAGGAAAGCTACCTGCAAAACAGAGCACAAATACCAGCACAAGCACTCACACAATCCACAAATCTGGAAATCCACAGACTCGGTTCTATTATCAAACAACCATAATATTCAATACATGCTTTGGTCTCGCCTTTCTCTCTTTTTATTCACTCGTAACTAACTCATAGGTCTCTCTCTCTCCTAGTCACTAACAGAATGTCAGAAAAACAGAAAATCACCTCGTCCACTAACTCCTTCCACCACTAACAACTTTCTTCCTTTTGTAAACCTTCCCAAATAAACCACTTTTTGCTGAATCGATTGCATCAAAATTCCACATGAAAAAGATTTATTTGATTTCTCTGTCATTTTCTTTGGATAAATCATCATGAAGATTGTGTTTGCATTCTTCAAAAGTGCAGTCCTATCAATCTGGTCTTTTTGTGTAGGAAACTTTAGTGCCACGGAGAGGTTAATTGCAAAGTATGGGGGCGCTGCAGCTATGTATTTTGTTTCTAAGAAACTAAAGGAGAGACACAACATTACAGACGAGCGTTCTGCTTTGTATCAAGCTGCAGAAAAGTGGGTTGATGCTCTTGGAGGGCGTCAATATCTTGGTATGTTCGATTAATCCCATAATATAATATGAGGTTGTTGACGATTAAATAGAATCTAAAATTAAATTTATGCATTTTACAGGTAATTCAGAACCAAATTTAGCTGATCTAGCTGTGTTTGGTGTTTTGAGGCCAATCCGACACCTTCAGTCTGGAAGGGACATGGTGAAGAATACCAGGATTGGTGAATGGTATGATCGTATGGAAACTGTGGTGGGAGAGTCATCTCGGACTGTGATATAAGGGTAGAACAAACAAATACTTGGTTCATTTACCCAATATATTGTGTTAGTTGCTTATTTTGCTGCTACTAGCTAGACTCAGTACAAAATAAAGAAGTTGCAGTTGATGAATTATCTGCTTCCCCGCAATTGTTCAATGAGTAGTGACTTGGTATTGCTTCAACCAGAAGGATGTTTATCATGAAAATGGGTAATCTTTTTCTTTAAACTAGAACTATCATTTTTCTTGACAAGTAGTCTTTTTTGGTACATTTTTTTGTAAATTCCTAGGTTGGGGATTATTTCACAAATAAGAAGGATGGCATGAGTTTTTAACTCATTAATCAATTTAGATTATGAATTAAATTTATTCTAAATCATGGACGGCTAAGGTGGGCCGAGATGTGAAAATATACTTCTCGTTAAGGTCTTATGATAACTAATACCCGAATTATTTAGGCAATTTATTTTCGAAGACAAGTTTTTTGTGAGGAGAAGATTGTAATGTCAGGGTTTAGAACATTGTTTAAGAAAGACATATATGATGGTCCCATGGCGAAGTCTTTTTTCTGCACATTTATTGCCTCAATATCTTATTCTTCTATATTTTACCCAACTATATTGGCCAAACTGACGTGTTCTAGATTTCTCTCTCTATCCTATCGTGTGCATAATCTAAGGTCTTGAATAAGTATGTCAAATTCATCGACAGTAGACACACGAGAGTGCTCAACGACTCGTAGTCTCCTACCCGCATCTGAGTCTCATTAGCTTGTCTCATCTAAGTTGAGACTGAGAATGATATGATAGGCTTCCTATGTTGAAGATGTATTCAAACAGGTCGAAAATTTAATCTGAGCTTAGTGGTGTTATGAGAGAATTGCATATCAAATTGATGACAATAGAAGGAATAGTATAGCAGTGAATTCGGAATCCAGTTAATGCTCCGGTTGGAGGATTCGAATAGCAGAACAAGACAAATGGAAAATTTGATCTTTAAAGCTAGAGGTTCCAAGATTTAATGGTGAGCATCTTCCTGGCTGTATTTTTAAGTCTGTAAGGTTTTTTGATTATCATGAAATTGATGAATCTCAAAGATTAGCTATTACATCTTTTCATATGGATGGAGTAGCCTTACAATGGTTGTTTCGTAATAATTTTATCACGACTTGGCAAGAATTTTTGAAAAATTTGAACATGCGTTATGGACCATGGAATATCGTGATGCACAAGGTGAATTGTCAACACAGATGTCTTCTGTAATGGAGTTTCAAAATAGGTTTGAGGCACTGTCTAATCAAACAACGTGAATTCTTGCGTCTTTTTATCCAAAGTTGTTTTGAATCTGGATTACGCGTGACATTAGAAGAGAGGTATCAAGTTATTAATATGGCCAAATTGATAGAGAACAAAATCAATGATGCGACGTATAAACGAGCATACGTTACAACAAGTTATTTTAAACCATTAAAAGCTCGTCAAGCTCACAAATCTTTATTACCATTGCCTGAAAAAACAAATGAAAACCTTGTTCTTATGAGTGTAAAATCTTGTGCTATACCAATTAAACAATTAATTATAGCAGAAAAGTTAGAAAGAAGGGAAAAGGTTTATTTGGCTGATAACTTGGCATGAGACATTCTGATTATGCTTCTGTTGCAGCTAAAATGGGATGCCAAGTTTTTGTCCCCTCTCTAGATTCAGAAGATTTCCACCGCCATCTCAGGTTAATGGGAGATTTGGTGCAGCTAAAATTTTGTGTACTATAATGATGTGATATCAATATTTAGTATGTTAACATTTCTCTGCATATTGTCATACATTATTCTGGTTCGATCCTATTCATGGTTGATTTTATTATTTTTTCGATTAAGATAGCACCAATGAAATATAATCCGAGAGACGAGAATTGAATAAAGGTTGTAATGGCGGAGGCGAATGTTGTTATTAATTTCATTGGTACACACTCAATCCATCATTGATTATAAATTTACTTTTCAAATCTCATTTTAAAAATATATTTTTGAAATCTTCTGAACACATGTCTTAACTACTTATTTATGAGACAAGAAACTACGACTTTGAAGAAGTAAATCATTCAATGGCCGAACACTTGCCATGGTTTGTAGATGTTCTTTCGAATCTACAAATGTTTGTGAGATGAAACTTCTTAATTAGTAATTGTGTTTGACATTAGGGTTTTCAAGGAACTCTGTTTAGATACTTTATATTTTCAACTTATTTACAATGAGGCAATATGAGGTTGGCTTGATTAAATGGTCTTGACAGAGATGTTTTAGACATTATAGAGTTTTTTTGCCAGACGTTGGCAGAACAACTATAAATTATTTGTTAATTTAATATAAATTATAATAATTATATTTTTTTGTATGGGCTTTTTTGATGTTTGTCATATTAGTACACTTCTTGGACCTTTATCTCCAATTCCCTTGGGAATTAGAAAACAAGCTTCCAAGGAAGGTAGACCTTGGAAATTGATGACTCTTATTTTAGAGTCATTTTATACTAATTTTACATAAGAAAACTTATATGAATTGAGTGGTTGCAATAATAAATTGATATGGATTTACTATAAATGCTATGTAATGCTGCAGCATTAGTGCTTTGATTGAATTGAATATATTTAATGCAGATTTTCTCTTAAAAGTAGATTTTGTCTCTTTATTTTGAATTGTATAAATTCATAATTGATTGTTATTTTTATAGTGGAAAATTTGAATTCAAATGCTGAGATTTATGGAGAGAAAGTGAAGGCAAGAATCAAGGAAGAGAAATTTGGAAAGAAGAAAAGAGGAGAAGACACATGGCATGCAAAAGAGAAGATTTGGAAGGATGAATGAAACACGTGGATCAAGATCCAATTTGATGAAAGAGAGCTATTCTGGAATAAAAAAATAAAAGGGGGACCCATGCAGGAGAGAGAAGAGAGAATATACAATTAAAAAGGAGAGAGAAAAGAAGAAATGGATTTTGCATATTTTTCTTGGAACTTATTATTCAAAAATTCCATAAAAAGAGGGATATTCTGGCGTAACAAGCAATTCCAGCGAGAGGAGGCGACAGAGAAGCCCTGATTGAAAAAGACCACAGCGCCGTTTCTGAATTTTTTTCTCCTTTTTACCATTCTTATTGCATTATTTTCTATGAACAAAATTGCTGTTAGTTTTATTTTAATTATGTCTCGTAGCTAAACTTTTTAATCTTGGTTAGGACGATAGTATTTGTTGCGATATTTTGCTACGATCTTGGTTTGCTTCTGCGATTATCTATTGAACAATTATTTGTGAAATTTACTTGCTAAGTCAGATCATATCGATAGATAGGTTGACTATTTATATTTATATTGTATCGACAGATAGATATAAATTTTAGATGCACGAATAATTAATCGAATTAAATTGTTACAACGTGGTTAACATTAATTTGATTGGCGATAAGAATAGCACGTATCGAAAATTCAATATTAGTTACATTCTTTCAAGGTAGAAAGAAATTCTAATTTGAATTTACCTAGGCAATTCGAAAGAATCCTAGAAATCAATTTTATTCTTGCTGTTTTTTAGATAATGCTGCAGAGCATTACTAGAGCATTAGTAGCAGAATCATCGTAACGAAGAAATCGATCCTAGCCAAGGCCTTTATTCATTGATTTTACCTAGTTCAACTTGCTTTATTTTATTGCATCATTATTCATATTTTATTTCTAATTTTTGTCCAGCAATTTAATATTTTTATCATAGTTTTATAGCAATTTAAATATAGCTAACGTTATCCTCGTGGGATCGATACTCTACTTACTCTATTACTTTGTTAGCGACACGTGCACTTGCGTGTAAGTGTGTAAAAACCACTAACAAGTTTTTGGCGCCGTTGCCGGGGATATTGTTTAGTTGTTATTATTTTGCTATAATTATTTTAATTTATTTTACGTTATTTTATTTTGTTTTGTTTTCCTATTTTCAGATATTATTGATTTATGCCGGACGGCGAAGACGCACAGGATCTTGTACCATTAGATCCAGAAATTGAAAGGACTTTTAGAGAAAGGAGGAGACAACAGCACCAACAACAACAAATTGAGGGAGAAAATATGGCACATGCAGCAAATGAAAGGGAAAATGCTGAAAGAATTATTGACGAAAGAGATATACCTATTCAGGATTTTGCAATTCCTACACTTAATGATCTTAATCATGGAATAGTCAGACCTGATCTGCGCGCCATAAGATTTGAGCTGAAACTAGTGATGTTCCAAATGCTCCAAACAGTTGGACAATTTACTGGAGCAATAACAGACAATCCTTATCGCCATTTGAAGGTTTTTGGAGAAGTCAGTGATTCATTTAATTTCCCTGGTGTATCTGCAGAAGCTTTGAGGTTGAAGCTCTTCCCATACTCCTTGAGAGATCGCGCCAGAGATTGGTTGAACAGCATTCCTTCAGATACCATAACTACATGGGGGGATCTAGCTAAAAAGTTCATTATGAAATATCACCCACCAGTGAAGAATGCGAGGATGAGAAATGAAATAACAAGCTTCCAGCAACGAGATGGAGAATCACTATATGAAGCCTGGGATAGATTTAAAGAGTTGCTGAGACAGTGTCCAAATCACGGGATTCCTCACTGGATTCAACTGGAAACATTTTACAACGGGCTAAATGGGCAAACTCGATCAATCATCGATGCAGCAGCGAATGGAACATTGCTTTCTAAATCTTTCAACGAAGCTTACGATCTACTGGAGAGAATGGCAGTAAATAGTTATCAGTGGCCTTCAGATAGAATGCAATCTACAAGGAGAGCACCTGGAAGTTATGAGATAGATGAAGTGGCTGCTCTTAATGCAAAAATAGCCTCACTGGAAAATACCATTAAAGCCAGGCACAAACAGCAGCAGCCACAAGCAAGGGAGGTTTCGTGTATTTTCTGTGGGGAGAACCATGATGGCAGTTCATGCCCGACGAATCCCGAATCAGCAAACTATGTGGGTTTTAACCGAAACAATAATCCATATTCACAAACATATAACCCTGGATGGAGACAACATCCAAACTTCCAATGGAGTTCACAGCAACAGAATAATGCTGTACCCGCAAGATCTGCTGAAAACTATGTCCAGAACTACAATCAGCAACTCCAGAAGCCAGCAGTTCAAGAAAAATCAGACAACTTCGCAAGGGAGTATGCTGCAAAAACAGATATAGTTTTGCAGAATTTGGCAGCTTCAATAAAGAATATTGAAACCCAACTGGGGCAGCTAGCTCAATCTTCGAACTCGAGAAGCAGTGGACAATTACCTAGCGACACAGAAATTCCACAAAGATCAGGCAAAGAACACTGTAAAGCAATAACATTAAGAAATGGTAGAGAAGTGGAGATTCCAGAGAAACCACAGAAGGCAGAGAAATCAAAGAAGAATGACCAAGAAAGAGAAGCAGAACAACAACCCAGTACTGAGGGTTTACAGGAAAGAGAAGTGGGGATTGAAAAAGAAAGACCTCAAGAGGCCGAAGAGAAAAATTCTAATTCTGGAGAAATTAATACACATGCTGCAGTTTCGCCCGCAGCATCGCCACAGCAGCGACATGCAGAAGAGCAATTCCAGAGACCACCTCCACCATTTCCACAGAGGCTTCAAAAACACAACCAGGAAAAACAGTTTAAAAAATTTTTGGACGTTTTGAAGCAACTCCATATCAATGTACCTCTAGTGGAAGCCCTTGAACAGATGCCGAATTACACTAAATTTATGAAGGACATCTTATCAAAAAAGAGGAGGTTAGGAGAATACGAAATGGTAGCTATGACTGAGGAAACCAGCTACATTTTGCAGAATAAGATTCCACCAAAGTTGAAGGACCCTGGTAGCTTCACCGTACCTTGCACAATCGGCAACAATTATTTTGGAAAAGCTCTCTGTGATCTTGGAGCGAGCATAAATCTGATGCCGATGTCAATCTTTAAAAAGCTGGGAATTGGAGAAGCTCGTCCAACGACAGTCACTTTGCAGCTTGCTGACCGATCAATAACACATCCGCAGGGAAAGATTGAAGATGTGTTAGTAAAGGTGGACAAATTCATTTTCCCTGCAGACTTCATCATACTTGATTATGAAGCCGATCGAGAAGTGCCCATAATTTTAGGGAGGCCATTTTTAGCAACTGGCAGGACCCTCATTGATGTACAGAGAGAAGAACTCACAATGAGAGTTAATGACCAGCAAGTTACCTTCAATGTTTTGAAAGCCATGAAGTGCCCCTATGATGAAGAAGAGTGTTTTAATATTTCTGAAGAAATCAAATCAGCAGAAATTAAACAATTATCAGGCGGTTACAGAAGGCATTTCGAGGCATTAATTCGAGCAGAAGATGGTAAAGAAGATGAAAAGCATTCCAGCAAGGAAATAGCCACAGTGGAGCTCAAACAGCTACCACCACATTTAAAGTATGTATTTCTTGGACTCAATGAAACATTTCCTGCTATTATTTCTACTACTTTGTCTAACATGCAGGAGCAAGAATTAGTGGAGGTTCTAAAGAAATACAAGCTAGCTTTAGCTTGGACAGTGAAGGATATAAAAGGAATAAGTCCAAGCATCTGTATGCACAAGATCAGATTGGAAGAAGGGATCACTCCAACCATAGATCAACAGCGAAGGTTAAACCCGATTATGAAAGAAGTGGTGAAGAAAGAAATACTCAAGTGGTTGGATGCGGGCATTATCTACCCCATTTCTGACAGCTCGTGGATCAGCCCGATTCATTGTGTTCCAAAGAAAGGAGGAACAACTGTAGTGGCGAATGAGAAAAGTGAACTAATTCCAACAAGAACTATAACAGGGTGGAGGATATGCATGGACTATAGGAAGTTGAATAAAGTAACTCGAAAAGATCACTTCCCTCTTCCCTTTATAGATCAAATGCTGGACAGGTTAGCAGGAAAGAAATTCTACTGTTTCTTGGACGGGTATTCAGGTTATAACCAGATCACAATAGCACCGGAAGATCAGGAGAAGACGACTTTCACCTGCCCATATGGAACATTTGCTTTCAGAAGAATGCCCTTTGGGTTATGTAATGCTCCTGCTACATTCCAGCGTTGTATGATGGCGATTTTCTCAGACATGATTGAAGAAAGTTTGGAAGTCTTTATGGATGATTTTTCCATTGTTGGAGATTCTTTCGAAAAGTGTCTGAAAAATCTAGAGAAAGTGTTGAAGAGGTGCATGGAAACTAACCTAGTTTTAAACTGGGAAAAGTGCCATTTTATGGTCCGAGAAGGCATAGTTCTTGGACACAAGGTTTCAGACAAAGGATTAGAAGTGGATAAAGCGAAGATAGAGATTATCGAGAAGTTACCTCCACCAAAAACAGTGAAAGGAATCAGAAGTTTCCTGGGGCATGCAGGATTTTACAGACGTTCATCAAAGATTTTTCTAAAATATCGAAGCCTTTATGCAGTCTACTGGAACAGAATATACCATTCAATTTCGACAAAAGCTGCCTGGAAGCTTTTAACCTGCTGAACAGAAGCTGATCACGGCACCTGTGATAGCTGCACCCGACTGGAACTCACCTTTTATTCTAATGTGTGATGCGAGTGATTATGCAGTTGGAGTAGTTCTCGGGCAGAAAAAGGAGAAAATTTTTCACTCTATTTACTACGCTAGCAGAACCTTGAATGAAGCCCAAAAGAATTACACCACCACGGAGAAAGAACTGTTAGCCGTGGTATTTGCATTCGACAAATTCAGAGCGTATTTAATTGGCACAAGAGTTATTGTGTACACTGACCATGCAGCAATCAAATACCTGTTTGCAAAGAAAGATGCTAAACCTAGACTTATACGCTGGGTTCTTTACTTCAAGAGTTTGATGTGGAGATTCGTGACAGAAAAGGGTGCGAAAACCAAGTAGCCGATCATTTATCTCGTCTGGAGAATATGGGTAATCAGCAAGATAAAGGGATTATAAAAGAGTCTTTCCCTGATGAGCAAATACTGAAACTGGAAACGTCTTCAGCCCCTTGGTATGCTGATTTTGTGAATTACATTGTAAGTAATATAATACCGTTTGATTTGGATTATCAGCAGAAAAGAAAGTTCATGAAAGATGTTAAGTATTATTTCTGGGACGAGCCATTTCTTTTCAAACAGTGTGCTGACCAGTTGTTAAGAAGGTGTGTTCCTGAAGAAGAAATACAATCAGTGCTGCAGCAATGCCATGCAGCATCGTATGGAGGTCATTATGGAGGAACCAGAACAGCCGCCAAAGTTCTACAATCAGGTTTGTACTGGCCCTCTCTTTTTAAGGATGCTAATGAGTTTGTTCAAAAATGTGACAGGTGTCAAAGAACAGGGAACATCTCCAGGAAACACGAGCTACCACTTACAAATATTTTAGAAGTGGAAATATTCGATGTATGGGGGATAGACTTCATGGGACCTTTTCCACCTTCTTTCGGGAGTCAATATATTTTGTTGGCTGTGGATTATGTATCTAAATGGGTTGAAGCAGTGGCACTTCCAAATAATGAAGGGAAAAGTGTTCTGAAATTTCTGCAGAAAAATATATTCACACGTTTTGGAACACCGCGAGCAATTATAAGTGATGGAGGTTCTCATTTTTGCAATAGGATGTTCACGGGTTTACTGGAAAATATGGAGTCAGACATAAAATAACTACAGCTTACCATCCTCAGAGTAATGGACAAGTAGAAGTATCTAACAGAGAAGTAAAACGAATTCTGGAGAAGGTGGTGAATCCGAACAGAAAAGATTGGTCTTTAAAATTAGATGATGCGTTATGGGCTTACAGAACAGCATATAAAACACCTTTGGGCACAACTCCTTACAATTTGATTTATGGGAAAGCTTGCCATTTACCAGTAGAGCTCGAGCATAAAGCATACTGGGCAATAAAAACCCTAAACATGGATTTACAAAGAGCTGGGAAGGATCGGTTTTTGCAGTTACAGGAGCTGGAGGAATTAAGGTTAAGCGCATATGAGAATGCCAAACTATACAAGGAAAATGTTAAAAAATGGCATGATAAAAAGTTGCAAGCCAGGACATTTGAGAAGGGTGAGAAAGTATTGTTATTTAATTCCAGGATGAGGCTCTTCCCAGGCAAGCTAAAATCAAGGTGGTCTGGACCATTTGAAATAATGGAGGTATTTCCATACGGAACAGTAGAGTTGCATGATGAGAAAAGTGGAAGGAATTTTAAGGTAAATGGTCAACGGATAAAACATTATTTTGGAGAGGAACTGACAAAATTTATGTCAATTTCTCTGTAAAATCGGGATGAATAATGAGCAACAATGGAAGTCTGGCTGAAGACTTATTAAAAAACTTAGCGCTATGAGGGAGGCAACCCTAAAATATATCCTTTTATGCGTTAATTTAAGTTGCATTTTTTATCTATTATTTTATATAATTTTTTCTGTTTAAATAAGTATTTTTGAATTTCACTCTCACTCATCTTCCCCCAATCTCTCTCAAGGCGATTTAGGGTTAATTTCTGCAGCACCTCGCCGCCGACATTTAGTAAGATTGCTCCTTCCTCAATTCTTTTACCCCCCCACCGCTACTACTAACGCTACAGCATTGTGCATTATTCTCGCTATAACAATGAGACAAAAGCAGAAAGGACAGAAAAATGCCAAGAAGGTGCATCGATTGGCTTTTATTTCAGAGGAAGCAAAATTGAGGTATGAGCGCAGTTTACAACAGCGCACTTTCGCTCAAGAAAAAGGATTCCTAGTTGAGGGCGAACAATTATCCAGGTACCCAAGTTACGTTGGAGCTATTATTCAGGAGCGAAAGTGGGAAAAATTTTGTGCTTCTCCAGAATCAGTGGTAAAGGATATTGTACGGGAATTCTATGCAAATTTTGAGGGCGATTTACCAGAAAGTATTCAGGTTCGAAAATGTGCAGTGAGATTCAGACCATCTGAAATTAATCAGTTTTACGAATTGGAAGAAGTTGAAGATGAGTTCTATAAATATGAAGACAATTTATCACCGGAATTTCTGAATGAGGCGTTGCAAGCAATAGCTGTGCCTGGGACAGAATGGGCGAAATCGAAAACAGGGTTTCTTTCTATTCCTCGGCTTGCCCTGCTTCCAAAGGCAAAAGTCTGGTATCACTTTTAAAACTCCGTTTATTTCCTTCATCTCACGGCCAGCATTTAACAAGAGAAAGAGCAGTTTTACTCTATTGTTTGTTGACAAATAAGAAAAATAAATGTGGGACTAGTGATTTATCGCAATTTATGTGCCAATGCTAAAAAGCCAAAGGGCAGCTATTATTTCCTTCCTTAGTGTCAGGATTATGTCTATTATCTGGCGTAATGTATGAGGCCGATGAAGAAGAACTTGCCCCTGGTCCTGTAATGACACCGCTGATTATACGGAGAATTGCTTCGGAGGGAATGGGAGCAGGAGAACCAGAACCTGCAGCTAATGATACAAGTGGAGCTACGGCAACATCCAGTAACGGCAATACCCAACAGCAAATACTCGCCACTTTGGGGTCAGTACGCTTTAAGCTCGAATGGAATAGGATGGACCTTTCCAGGTTGCAAAAATCTATGCAGAATTTAAAACGTAAAAATATGATATTCTGGGAATACACCAAGCTCCGTGATTCAGCAATAGCGGCCAGCTTTGCTAAAAAAACCGAAAGATCCAGCACCTATCTTCCCGCAGTTTCAACCACACTTTTACAAGACTCAGATGATGAGTCAGCACATGCAGCGAGGTCATCTAATTCGGATGATGAGTCCGAACCTGAAGCTTGAACGCCAGGGAAGTTCTGAATTTCCAATTTTTTTTTTTCTTTTCGTTTTAGTGGACTTAATTTATTTTCTTCTTGGACCTTATTTTGTTTGGCAGTGGGGACACTGCCAATTTTTAAGTTTGGGGGTGCATGCATTTTGATTTTGTTTGGATATCTGAAGCGGATGTTTGTTTTTGTTTAATTTGGAATGTCTAAAAAAAAAAAAAAAAAAAAAAAACTGTTTAGAATATGCACTTTTATGCGGAATGTGGTTTAGTGTGTAGCATGATTGCTTAAAGCTTCTTTTCTGTGAAATTGTGCTATTTGCTTATTTGGTTAGTAGGATGCTGTTAGACCTATAGACTATTTGAGAAATGAAGAACAGTGCATATTAATTTCCTAATATCTCATAAGTAGTAAATTATTGAATAATGTCATTGTCACATATTATTAGAAAACAATTAAGATTTATTCCCATAAGCTTAGTTGTTTCTAACACACAAACTCCTTTTGGTTGTTTAGGAATTTTATCCTTCCTAGATATTACAATCATAGCTAGGTGTCAATAATTTAATGCTTGATTGAAGAGATTAGCCATAAAAGACTTCTTCTAATAATATATAGTAAATAGTAAGTTTGGGGGTTATAAAAAAAAAAAAAAAAAACATTGATTGAATAAGTGCAATTTCCTAATCTACTTTCAATTTCGAGTGAGCCTTTTGGATACTCGATGGGTAGAAATAAATTAGAGGAACTTTGGGAGGAACTCCGTTGCATAATTTTTGGCTATACTCCTCTATTTCATATGAGTATATATCTTGAGGTGACACTATTGAGTAACCGGAGGACTTCATCACCAATGTTGTCAATCGCGTAAAAAAGTAGTGTGACTTATAGATGAAGTCAATAAAAAAAAAAAAAAAAAAAAAAAAAAAAAAAAAAAAAAACTTAATCCCCTCACTTATTTAAAAATAAAATAAAAGAAAGAAGAAGAATCTTTAAATGCTAATGGATTTATGAAGGATATTAGAGAGTTGACACTCGATGATATGTATTGTGATTTCTAGTTTTGATGATTGAACTTAGCAATTCAAATGGAGTTTGAGCACACACACATTTTGACTAGTTTATTGGGAATTAAATCTATGTTGATTACTTTTAATTATGATGGTGACATTTTTCAATAATTTACAAGTTACTAGATATTTTGGAAGTTATATCAATTTGAATATTACTTTGGGAATGTATGTTTGTTTTGCATCACTCGAGGACGAGTAATGGTTTAAGTTTGGGGGTATTTGATGACTCTTATTTTAGAGTCATTTTATACTAATTTTACATAAGAAAACTTATATGAATTGAGTGGTTGCAATAATAAATTGATATGGATTTACTATAAATGCTATGTAATGCTGCAGCATTAGTGCTTTGATTGAATTGAATATATTTAATGCAGATTTTCTCTTAAAAGTAGATTTTGTCTCTTTATTTTGAATTGTATAAATTCATAATTGATTGTTATTTTTATAGTGGAAAATTTGAATTCAAATGCTGAGATTTATGGAGAGAAAGTGAAGGCAAGAATCAAGGAAGAGAAATTTGGAAAGAAGAAAAGAGGAGAAGACACATGGCATGCAAAAGAGAGATTTGGAAGGATGAATGAAACACGTGGATCAAGATCCAATTTGATGAAAGAGAGCTATTCTGGAATAAAAAAATAAAAGGGGGACCCACGCAGGAGAGAGAAGAGAGAGTATACAATTAAAAAGGAGAGAGAAAAGAAGAAATGGATTTTGCATATTTTTCTTGGAACTTATTATTCAAAAATTCCATAAAAAGAGGGATATTCTGGCGTAACAAGCAATTCCAGCGAGAGGAGGCGACAGAGAAGCCCTGATTGAAAAAGACCACAGCGCCGTTTCTGAATTTTTTTCTCCTTTTTACCATTCTTATTGCATTATTTTCTATGAACAAAATTGCTGTTAGTTTTATTTTAATTATGTCTCGTAGCTAAACTTTTTAATCTTGGTTAGGACGATAGTATTTGTTGCGATATTTTGCTACGATCTTGGTTTGCTTCTGCGATTATCTATTGAACAATTATTTGTGAAATTTACTTGCTAAGTCAGATCATATCGATAGATAGGTTGACTATTTATATTTATATTGTATTGACAGATAGATATAAATTTTAGATGCACGAATAATTAATCGAATTAAATTGTTACAACGTGGTTAACATTAATTTGATTGGCGATAAGAATAGCACGTATCGAAAATTCAATATTAGTTACATTCTTTCAAGGTAGAAAGAAATTCTAATTTGAATTTACCTAGACAATTCGAAAGAATCCTAGAAATCAATTTTATTCTTGCTGTTTTTTAGATAATGCTGCAGAGCATTACTAGAGCATTAGTAGCAGAATCATCGTAACGAAGAAATCGATCCTAGCCAAGGCCTTTATTCATTGATTTTACCTAGTTCAACTTGCTTTATTTTATTGCATCATTATTCATATTTTATTTCTAATTTTTGTCCAGCAATTTAATATTTTTATCATAGTTTTATAGCAATTTAAATATAGCTAACGTTATCCTCGTGGGATCGATACTCTACTTACTCTATTACTTTGTTAGCGACACGTGCACTTGCGTGTAAGTGTGTAAAAACCACTAACAGAAATCACTCGTAAATGGTTATGAACTCCTAACGTTCTCAAATGAATGACATAAAATTTTCAAACCTTTGTTGTTGCATTGTTTATATGAGTTTTTTTTTGTGAACTAATGTATTTCAGTACCTTTTTGAGGAAAAGTAAGAAGTGTGTACACTATGTTGAGCAAAGTTTTATGTCATACAGTGATGTTATAAATTTTACTTCATTATGACCTATTCTTTACTAACATATTGTGATGTTGTAAAGTTTTAAAACATTTGTTCTTGTTATCTTTTCAGTGTTTTAAATTTTCTTGATTATATTTTTGCAGATTTCAAAAGAGCATGGTGGTATCATGAGATTCGTTCAAGTTTCTTATCTTGGAGCCTCTTCATCATCTCCAACAAGATTCCTAAGAGCTAAAGCAGCGGGAGAGGAAGCTGTTTTGAGAGAATTCTTTGAGGTAAAATTAATATCTTTAAATCAAGTCAGATTCTCATGTGAACTCGACTGTACATTTTTGAAGTAGTCGACTGAATTACTCTAATTTTGGAGTTCTTGATTGCACTGCTTAAAGGGTTTTTGATCACAAATTGTATTTATATAAATGACTGATCAATGATTGTGTGATCCATTTATAATTTTATTTCAATTGCATTCTAATTTGTGTACACGAGTACAACAAAGTTAGGAGTCATTTAAGGAAATCTGTGAAACTATCCAGAGTGAAGTGAAATGTTTAACTCTTGATGTTGCTCTTGATCTAATCAGTCCTTTGTCGATCAAAAATATAATTCTTTAT